>PVKB01002284.1:0-189208 GCA_004027205.1 Ctenodactylus gundi
ACTTCCGCGGACGGGGCGTCTTTGGAAGGGTCTTTTTTCTTAGGCATGCCTTTTCTTTTTTCTTTGTGAGCTCCCAACCTTTTATCCCGCTCTGTTTCTGACATGTTGTCTTGCAACTCCTCCAACACTCCCTGGCCTGCCCCTACAGTCAAACGGCATTTCTCGTCCTGTAAACATAATTTCAGGAAGCAAAATGAAAACAAAAGGAAGAGAGGAAGCACTGCTTCCAAGAAAGGAGGAGAGAGATGAGACAAATCAAGACCAAACATGCCTCTCAGAGCTTACCTTTGTCCTGCAGTTCTGAATCCTCCCCGTGAACGGGGGTCTCCTCGGCGCCAGCGATGGTAAGGTTCCCGGGTTTCAGCACCAGCTGTGACCCGCGCAATCGTCTCGCTAGCAAGAACGCACGCGGGCACCAGGATCCTTCTGCAGCAATCGTTTATTATAACATTGATGAGAGGAAGACCCCCAAGCCCCAAAATGGCACAGTTTATATATCCTTTAGGTTACATCTGGGTGGCATGTTGGTTCCTGATTTGCAGAGGCCAATCAGGCCATATGACGTGTCCGAATGACGTGACTCCGGGGCTGGTCTTTAGCCTACGCGCATGTGCAGTGGCAATTGTTTGCTAATCAGCCGGCCGGATGCCGGCGCCATCTTGTAATGGCGTTTGCAGGCTCTCTACACCTGACCCAAATTCTGGGGACTTAAACCTTAAGGTTAAATTCACACGGCCACGCCAGCCTACCTCCGCCACCACGGCAGGCCCCTTCCTGCTTAGGTGATGACCATGTCTCACTGGCCCTCCACACTGCCTAGCAAGTGCTATGTCAAGTGTTAAGTACCCGAGTTCGATTCCCCAGCAGCATATAAACCAGGCATGGTGGTGCACGCCTGTAATCCCCGCACTAGGGAGGCTGAGGCAGGAGGACTGCCATTAGTTCAAGGTCAGCCTGGGCTCTGAAGTGAGTTTAGGACTATCGTGGACTACAGAGCCCCCCTTTGGGGGAAGGGGCACAGACAAGGTCTCTTTTCATGAAGTGAGCTGCAGAGACATAAAACCCACAAACGGGCTGGAGGAATGCCACAGCGGTAAAAGCTCCTGGGTTCCATTCCCCAGCACCACATAAAACTAGGCATGGTGGCGCACGCCTGTAATCCCAGCACTCGGGAGGCTGCGGCAGGAGTATTGCCATGAATCTAAGGCCAGCCAGGAGTATTGCCATGAATCTAAGGCCAGCCTGGGCTTCACAGTAAGTTCAGGACCAGCCTGGACTACAGAGCGAGACCCTATCTCAAAAACAAAACAACTGCATATGAAACAGATGCTCTACTATGACACAGGTGACACGATTTGATGGAGGTGCTACTATAAGATTCCTGTTTTCTGGTACTAGGGTTGAACCCAGATGTGTACACTGGGTTACATCTCTGCTTTTTTTGTTGTTGTTTTTGAGACAGGGTCTCGCTCTGTAGCCCAGGCTGGTCCTGAACTCACTATGGAGCCCAGGCTGGCCTTGGACTCACGACAATCCTCCTGGCTCAGCCTCCCTAGTGCTGGATTACAGGCGTGCGCCACTATGCCCGGTCTTGTGGTGCTGGGGAATGAACTCGGGTACCTAGCGCTGGACGTAGCACTTACTAGGCAAGCGCTTTAACCGCTGAGCCATTCCTGCAGCCCCTCCGCATTATTTTTAAATTTTACCTTTGAAAGAGAGTCTCACTGTCTCTAAGTTACCCAGGGGGCTCAAACTTGCGATCCTTCCTGCCTCAGGCTCTTGAGTGCTAAGATGCTTGCGTCATCACAACTAGCATGTAAAATAACATAGCTGCTGAGAAAGCGTGAAATGACTGACGAATTCCAATGCAGCGCAGAATCAGCTCTCTTGCAGAAACACTAGGTATCGCTGTTAGCAATACTGAGAGGGTACGCTGAATTTTTTTGTGATGGAGGATGGAAGAAACGTACCTCGCCCGGTTCCGCCTGAGCACGCGCTCCACCTTATATCCGTAGAGAAAGTTGTGCCCTTTGACCCGGAAGTCCGCGCGTAAAGCGCACGCCGGGGCCGCCAAGCCGGCTGCGCTTTGCGACGGCGCTGTAAACGCCGGCGGGCGCGGAGCATGGCGCTGTACGCGGCGGCCGCGGCCGTGCTGGACGGCGTGGAGAGCCGCCGGGGCTCGCTCAAGGGGCTCGTGTACGCCAGCAGCTTCCAGGTAGCGGCCCGGCGTGGGCGGGTGCGGCGCCGGCGGCCTCGGCGTCCGGCTCGGCCCCTGCCCACCGTGTCTCCCCTCGGCCCCGCAGAACGTGAAGCAGCTGTACGCGCTGGTGTGCGAGACGCAGCGCTACTCCGCCGTGCTGGACGCCGTGATCGCCCGCGCCGGCCTGCTGCGCGCCGAGAAGAAGTTGCGGCCGCACACGGCCAGGGTGAGGGCGGGACGGGGCGGGCGGGCCGCTCCTGGATCCCGGCGCCGTCGCGCGGCCGGGTGGGTCGCGTGCCCGAGAATGAGCTCCTGGCCATGCTAGGTTGGTGGGAATGTGCTTTAATTTGCAGCCTTGGTGAAGGGTGAGGTAGAATCAGAGGTCACAGTAGCAGTGGCGGAGACTAGGGAGAGAAGGAGTGTCGTTGGCACAGGGCAGAGCTGGCGGCCGGCCCGGCCCGGGGAGCCGGACTCCCGGCGCCGTCCGGCTCTTGTCCAGCCCCGTTGGTGCGTGCGCTCATCTACCGGGAGCCGGCCTGGCCGTGCGCACCCGGACCGCGGTCTCTTGAGCCCTCGCAGCCCCGGCGCTGTACAGCCCTGGTCCACGACCCTCCGATACGAGAGAAACGTCAGCCGAAGACCATTCTCCCAAGGCTGGGTGTGGGGTCCCCTGTTACGCAGCCGGTCGTGGGAGAGCCTTGAACTGGGGGGCAGCTGTTTCTTGGGAACTCCGCCTCTTGGCAGACATTCAGGGCATCCGGACCCAACAGGCTGGCCGGAGGCTTCCTGTTCATCTCCCGATGCTGCGGCCACCCCGGCTCCAGGCTCCTATGAACGCCCAGGTCTTGTCTTTTGCTCCCCCGTCCCCAGGTGCTAGTGTATGAGCTGTTGCTGGGAAAGGGCTTCCGAGGGGGCGGGGGCCGATGGAAAGCCCTTTTGGGCCGGCACCAGGCGAGGCTGAAGGCCGAGCTGGCTCGGCTCAAGGTCCACCGGGGCGTGAGCAGGAATGAAGATCTGTTGGAAGTGGAGTCCAAGCCCGGCCCGGGTGAGCTGCGGGCCACTGGGGGCAGGAGGGCGGAAGTCCCTCCGGCATCGGGCTCAAGAGCGGCGTCCGTGCTCCCGCCCCCTCCCCAGCCGCCCAGGTGCCTCGCTTTGTGCGCGTGAACACGCTCAAGACCTGCCCGGATGATGCCATCGATTACTTCAAGAGACAGGGCTTCTCCTACCAGGGCCGGGCCTCCAGGTGAGAGCAGCAGCCTGCCTGGCTGCCCATGGTGGGGTGGTGGCCGGCGTGGTAGTGACCACTCGCTCCCTGGGTTTGCTCCCTCCCTAGCGGTTCTTGTCCTTACCAGGGTGCAGTCCACCTCAACTCTCATACCCCGGGGACTTGCTTTCTGCATTTTTATCTTGGTGATGGGGGTCCAAGCCAGAACCCCTGTCAGGAAGTGAGCACGCCACTCCTGAGCCCCCAACCAGCCCTCGTCCTCCACCTTCTAAGGGCTCCTTCGCATCAGTCTTTAAGTGGAAGTCCTGTCTCCCACTGGGTGATTCTTCCCTTCCACATAGACGCGCCTCTCCTGTGCCTACACCCTCAGGTTCCTGTGAGCTAGCCGGATAGCGGCACATCGTGCCTAGTTCATTGGCACCCCTCCTGAACACTGCACCTTCTGCATCCATTTAATCTGACATCGTCCAGGCAAGGGTGTGGCTCAGCGGTTAGAGCCCTTGCCTGGAAAGCAGGAGGCCCCGGCGTTCAATTCCCAGCACTATGTGAGCCAGGTGTGGTGTCAGGCACCTGTAATCCCACCACTTGGGAGGCTGAGGCAGGAGGATTGCCACAGTGCAAGGCCAGCCTGGGCTCCATAGTGCATTCAGGACCAGCCTGGGCTACAGAGCAAGACCCTGTCTCAAAAAAATAACATTGTCGCCATCACTTACCCAGCAGAAACGGAGTCATCAGGATGCTGTCTTCCTCTGTCTCTACTTTTGGCTTCTTTCAGCCAGCATTTACCTACAAGCATTTAGGAAGGGTTTCTTTTGTGCCAAGTGTTTACAGTGCTCACTCTGTCTTTATTGAGAGAAGAGGGTCTCCCTAAATCATTCAGTTGCCCAAAAGGGACTGGAATTTCTAATCTTCACGCCTCATTCTCCCAGAATGTGGGATTACATTGCTTGGGTGAATTTTTTTCTTTTTTCTTTTTTTTTTTTTGAGACAAGATCTCACTCTGTACTCCAGCCTTGAACTCAAGAGTCTTCCTGCCTCAGCCTCCTGGCTGCTGGGATTACAAGGCATATTTACCACTGTGCCCAGCTAATCTTTATGTGGTGCTCGGAAGCTTGTGCACACTAGGCGAGTTCTATACACTGGGCTGCACGCCAGCTCCCTCACTGAATCCTCGTGCCTACCATTATGCAGGAGGAGGCTTAGCGAAGCCACCGGCACAAGCTGGTGCTACAGTGGTAGGCACAGGATCCCAAACATGGCTTGCTGGCTCAAGCCAGTCTTACCTGCTGGCTGGGTTGCCTCTGTGTTACCAGATTTCCTGGCTATCCTGCCTACTGCCTAGCGGTCTCATGTGCTTGGCGGACACGGTGCCACGGAGCTCTGGCTCCAGCCCTTCGTGGCCAGTTTAGATTCTGGCTGCATGGTGGCGCAGGTCTGTGATCCGGCACTCTGAGAGGCTCAGGTGGGAGAACTGCAAGTTCAAGCACAGCCTGGGCAATGCAGTGAGACTGTCACGGAAAGGCCCCGGGGAGGGGGGTGGGGGGGTGGCTAGCTTTGTGCAAAGGTTCAGTCAGCGATACAAAACAAGGGGCTGGAGGAAGGGCACTGCGTTTTGTTAAAGCACTTGCCTTGCAAGTGTGAGGCCCTGAGTTTGATCCACCAGCACCACAGAAGCTGGGCATGTTGGGACACACCTGTTACCCCAGCACTTGGGAGGCTGAGGCAGGCTGATTGTCACATGTCCAAGGCCAGCCTGGGCTACAGAGCGAGGCCCTGTCTCAAAAAAGATAAAAAATTTAATTTTAATTTTTTTTTAAAAACAAAGGTGTATGAATGAGCAGTCAAAGTGGGCCTGGCATGGAGGAAGTCAGGGTTGAATTGATGGTTCGCATTCCCTGGCAGCCCCGAGGACTTCAGGGCCCTCAAGGGGAAGCACTTCCTTCTGGATCCCTTGCTGCCGGAACTGCTTGTGTTTCCCGCCCAGATGGATCTGCACGAACACCCGCTGTACCACGCAGGCCACCTCATCCTTCAGGACAAGGTGGGGCAAGTGGGAAAGGGAAGGACATGGGGGAGAGCCGCTGGCAGGCTCTGCATTCACCGCGGCCACCCCCGCCTTGCCAGGCCAGCTGCCTCCCGCCCCTGCTGTTGGCTCCTCCGCCAGGCTCCCATGTCATTGATGCGTGCGCCGCTCCCGGCAACAAGACCAGTCACCTGGCAGCGCTGCTAAAGAACCAGGGGTGCGTGCCAGGGTCAGGAGGTGGGAGAGAGGGGTCTCATCTTGTATTTTGTGCGATGTCTGTTGCCACAGGGAACAGGCTGAGAGGATAAAATTGGGGTAGCTCCTGGTGGGACCCAAGCTCAGCTTCTTGGGTGTGCGATGATCCCTAGCCCGTCATGCTGATCCCCAGGCAGCTGCCTGGGACTCCCACCTCTCTAGGCCTTCTCATTGCACCTGCCAGAGCTGTGGCATTCCCTCAGGGTGCTCAGGATGTTCTCCACTCCCCCCACCCCCCATCTCTTAGGAAGATCTTCGCCTTTGACCTGGATGCCCGGCGGCTCGCGTCCATGGCCACGCTGCTGGCCCGGGCTGGGGTGTCTTGTTGTGAGGTAGCCGAGAAGGACTTCCTGGCAGTCTCGCCTTCAGATCCTTGCTATGCACGGGTCCAGTATATCCTGCTGGACCCTTCCTGCAGTGGCTCTGGTGAGATGGGGAAGCTGAAGGACCCTTAGTTCTGATGCATGAATGTCCTTGGGACTCTTGACAGTTGTCTTTGGGGGTAGGAATTCAGTAGGGAGTTCAGTAGGGAAGTTTCATGGTGAACACCCTCCGCAGGTATGTTGAGCAGGCAGCTGGAGGAGCCCGGGGCAGGTCCCCCCAGCAAGGAACGCCTGCATGCCCTAGCGGCATTCCAGCGGCGAGCTCTGTGCCACGCGCTCACCTTCCCCTCCCTGCAGCGGCTCGTCTACTCCACATGCTCCCTGTGCCAGGAGGAGAACGAGGATGTGGTCCGAGAGGCCCTGCAGCGGAGCATGGGGGCCTTCCGGTAATGCTTGCTCCGGTGGGAAGGTACTGTGGCACCCCTTGCTGGACACTGAGCTCCCTTCTCTCCCATAGGCTGGCCCCTGTCCTGCCCTCCTGGCCCCACCGAGGCCTCGCCACTTTCCCAGGGGCTGAGCACTGCCTCCGGGCTTCCCCTGAGACCACACTCACAGGTGGCTTCTTCATTGCGGTTATTGAACGGGCAGAGGTGCCCAGGTGAGGAGCAGGGTACAGGCTGCTTGGGACATGCAGGTCAGTGGGGCCTGCTTTACCACCCCCTTCCTTCCAGCCCAGCTGTACAAGTGGAAGCCCTGGCACCAGAACCTGAGCCCAGCCCGGCACCAAAGAGAAAGAAGAGACGGCGGAAAGCAGCGGCTGGAGCGAGCACGTAGCCAGCCCTGAGCTGCCTGCAGGAGGGAGGCCACCAGCCCTCACCTGGGCAGCAGCTGGAGAGGCCAGTGTGGGGAGGACAGAGCACCTGCCCCGTATTGTAGGTCCCTCCCCAGTCTGTGTCCCTGCTGGGGAGAGAAATGTTGCCCATGCAAATAAGAAGCAGGACAGGGTCTATGGTAGATCACAGTTTATTCTTATGACATAAGCAAGGAGAAAAGTCTCACATTCATACTAAAAATACCCACTAGACCCAACAGGAATCAAGTCTGTGTCTGTAACAGGAAGCCCCAGCCTCTGCTCCTGTCCAGTGTGTGGTCCCGGACATGCCCACATCCACACCAGGCTGAGCCAGGACCCTGCCCTGCCCGTGGAGCTTTACAACACGGAGGCAGGCCAGAGCCCCACGCCTGACCTGCCCGCCCTCTCAGGTGTCCCTTTTTCAGCTCCACACAGCCAGCTACATCAGGCTTGGGGCGGGAGGAGCCTCCCCTGCCACAAACATTCAGCCTCAGTGACAAAAGGGGAGAGGACTTGTTACCCACATCACATTATTTATAAAATAAGAATCACATTTCCATAACACATCGAGAAAGAGCTGCAGTCCCTGGGGAGAGCTGCCCGGGACAGCATGGGAGCCCTTTCCACACGGGCACAACTTACCCAGACAGCTAGTTTCTAGCCCACAGCATTTATACCTAACCACCTCAATGAACCAAGCTTGAAGGAATTTAAAAGGCAATTTAGCTTAAATATAAAAATAAATTTTTATTTTGTTAAAAAATGTTTAAATATTTTTTCTTTTAATTTAGACACACGCATTCATACTTCTCCAAGGAGGATGGGTGTGGCAGCACGGCACCAGGGCCAGGGGTAGGGTGAGGGCATGGTCCGGCGTTACCGTGCGGTGGTCAGTCTAGGTCTCCTGCCGCACAGTGAGGTCGGTGTGTGGGAGGGAAGAATGGAGGGAGAGGTCTTGGCCTCCCCTAGCCCCATCCTCGGGCTGCCAGCCCTTAAAGTCAGAACACCGTTGCAAATTCAGAAGTCAGCGCTGTGGCCTTCAATCGGTGCCACTTTCCACATTCAATTAGCTAGGCCCAGGAGACTTGAGACAGGTAAGTCCGGCACTACCAACATGCCGCCACACACACAGTTCAATGCTTCCTCCAAACTCGATTCAAAGAGCAACAGACATGAGCATCGGACAGTAACACAAGACAAGGCTCGGGACATGCGGTCCCGGAGAGGCAGACGGAGGCCACGCGGGCAGAGGCCACGTGGGCGGAGGCCGGAGGGCGGGCAGGGGAGGCGGCAGCTGGAAGCTGTGGGAGTGTCCTGCCTGCCCCAATCTCTCTTGGAGCAAGGGTGTTGCCCCTGGCTCTGCTGGGCTAACAGTCTTAAGCCACCAAGTTTTTAGGGGCCATGCTGGCTGGGGAGCTGAAGAGGACACCACCTCCAGCTTGGCCGGAGGAAGGGGAGCAGCAGGCACAGCGCCCACTGGCCTCCAAGGCAAAGCTAGATCCAAGGTTAAAAAGGAACGAATCCTGCAGGGAACCAGTGAGGGATAAAGCAGCAGAAATGGGGAAGGAGTCCCCTAAAGGGACAGAGGCCACTTCTAGCCAAGCCAAGCAGGTAAAGCTGGGGATACTGCTTCCCCCAGTCCCATCCAATGTCCTAGAGGTCCCCACGGCGCCCCAGCAGGTGGCTCTCGGAGAAGGCGAAGGGGACACACCTAAGTTACGCATTAAACAAGAGCCAGGGAAGCGGACAGTATATACAGATGTTTCTTTAGTTCTCTGGCCTCACCAGTGCAACTGTTCAAGTGACGCATCGGGCTCTTGCCCTGCCACCATCTGCCCTTCCCCGAGGCATGGCTCCTCCTGCAGGCAAAGGTCAGGGCTGCCACTCTGCCTGGTGGCTGAGGCCAGAGATATGGGGTAGGTTCACTTTATGGAATCTGAGGGGTCAGAGGCTCTTCCTAGCAGGTGCTGAGGTCCAGATTTGGGTAAGGGGTGGAGAACGGGGGCAAAGGACCGAGGCTATTTTTTGCGGGTGTGCTGCCTTCGGGCTTGCAGTCGCTGTCGAGCCCCTGGGTTCTTAGATCCTGCACCAATGGAAAATGAGGGGGCTGCCGATCCTGGAAAGATTCAATAGGGTCTCATCAGGGCAGCTGCTCCGGAAAGTGCCTCCAGTGTCTCAGCTCTTGGGCAGCTGGACCCAAAACACCATCAGGAGCGAGAGGCAGCCCTGTGCTCGAGAGGGCCTGTTAGGATGCAAAATCCTGCAGGGTCATCAGTCTGTCTCCTTGGCTTCCCTACTATCCTGGGATGCCACCCAAGAGAGCTCCTTTCACTTCTGTCTATTCTGCACCTGGCTTGTGCTGCACCCTCTACGTCTGATCTTCCCAGGCCCCAGAGGGCCAGGAACCTGCTGCGATGCCCCGCCCCGCCCCAACCCTTCTCAGAGAGAAGCAGGTAGTGCTCACGACCGGCTGCTTACCGAAAGGCCCAACACCAATGAAGCCTTGGGTGGGTGTGGAGGATGCCCCAAAGGTGAGGCTGTTGCCCGCTGTGCCCACTCCAGGGGCAGGGGTGCTTTGCCCAAAAGTGGGTGTGGAGGTGCCTAGAAGGAAGAGACAGCCGAGAACCATCAGACTAGGCCAGGGAGGGGAGGGCTTCCCAGCAGAGAGCAGGGAACCAAGGCGGTCCCCGCTCATCATAGAGAAGAGCCTGAGCAGTGTGACCTGCAGCTCCAGGGGTGCCTGTGTCTCACGGTGTGGCACAGGGACAGCTCCTCAGGGCTGACCACACCACCACCACCGCACCACCACCCCACCACCGTGGCCAGGGACCCGTCCTCCACCGGGACTCGTCTTGCCATGCCCCTTCAGCAGCTTGACTCTTCACCATGCCTCTCTGATGGTCCTCTATATTCCCAGGGTGCCCACCAGAGCTGCCACCAGTGGATTACCTTTCCCAGTGCCAACTGCACCCTGGTTTCCCTGCATGGCTCCCAGAAGGGCAGGCTATCCCACCACACCTGTCTTGGGCTGGGGGAGGCACAGAGTCCTTCTTTGTGCCACCCCCCAACGATGCATCTCTTCCCTGCTCCTTCAAAGTTCAGGCCACCAGACTTTGTTACAGTCAGCTCCTGGTCCTTGATAGCACTGCGGGTCACCTGCCAGCAGTCTGTGTTCAGAGGCCTCTGTTATCACCCTCCCCATCACCAGTCTTGGAGACTCTACCTGTAAGAATGACTCATGACCCCTAGTCTCCCAGCAACCCCACTCCTACGGTCACTCCCTGTTCCCACCAGAAGTGCTCCGGGTCTTCTATCTGACCATGGGTGGGCATTGCTCTCCGTTCTCCCTCCCTCCAGCTCATCGGGCAGGTCACTCCTGCCCTTGCCCATTCCTCCCTGTGGTCACTCAGGTCTCAACAGGCTGGGTTTCAGTGGCTGCCTGCTCACTCTAAGGACACAACTCAATAGCTGCAGGTTGAAAATAGGGAGAAATGCCAAATGGCCTTGCGTGAAATTCAGGACCACAATGTCCAAGTCTGCAAAAACACCTGGCAAGTCAACTGTCCAAAATGACAAGAGGCCTCCTTTCACCCTTCCTACCCTTAACACACTCCCCAAAGGCTTCTCTATTTAACAAAGGTGACAAAGCTCTGAGGAACAAAATTAACCTTTGGCACAGGAAATAAGATTACTTTGCTCTCTTTTTTTACCCCCTGGAGATAGGTAAGCTGCAGTCTGAGTTGGTTCTGAACTCACTGTGAAGACCATGCTAGCACGGCTACCACTAGCACATCCACCTCTCAGCCTTTCCTCAGGGCAATCCTCCTGCCTCAGCCTTCCAAGTGCTGGGATTACAGGCATGTGGCACCACACCCACCCATATGGTGCTAGGGAGCTGACCCAAGGGCCTTGTGCTGGCTAGGCAAGTACTTTAGCCACTGAGCTATTCCTCCATCCCCACTTCATTCTTCTGTTTGAAATTCTGCAATGGCCTTCCTCGCTATTTAAAATTCAAACACAGAACCCTGGCCCAGGCCTGCCTCCCCAGTGCCTGCGTGCCACATCTCCAGCCGAGCCCGCCTTTGGGCCAAGCTGTCAGCTCATGCTGCAAGATGGACATAAGCCTGTGCTCCCCACTCCCTATCTTAGCCTCATCACAAGAACACCCCCAGGTGAAGTATCACCTCGCAGAAAGGCATTCCTTGACTACTTAAAATACAGCGGCTTCTCTGAAGTCAATTACATTGGGTATCACACTGGGCATTTAACCCACTCTGTCCTTAGCAGCAGCTTTCTGGGAGTATGGACTATGTGAGCCCTCCCCAGGGCCTGGGCCTCTCTTACCTCCAAAGATGGGCTTGTTCTCAGGCGTGTTGGCCACGTTGAAGGCGAAGGGTGTGCTCTGGCTGGCTGTGCCCAGGGCATTCTGAGTCAAGGTCCCACCAAATGGGGTGGTGGTGCCTGTGGTCCCACTCTGTCCAGCTCCAAAGCTGAATGCTCCGGAGGTAGAGCTGGTGCCTGGAGCGGCCACACCGAGCCCAAAGGCCCCACTGCCAGCTGGCGCTGCTGACCCCCCGAATGTGAAAGGGGATGGTGTGGAGTTGCCAAACACAGAGCTACTGGTCCCACTGCTGGTGGTCTGGGTGGTAGCTCCAAAGCCAGAGGTGGTGGCGGCCCCAAAGGAGAAAACTGCTGTGGTGCTGCCAAATGCTGGCTGTGTGCTTGCAGGGGTGCCAAATGCAGAAGGTGTGGCTTTCAAGCCACCAAAAGCTGACTGCACAGAGGAGCCAAAAGCTGGCAGGGCTGGGGCTGGGGCTGGGGCTGGGGCTGGGGCTGCGGCAGGGGCTGCAGGATTTCCAAACGTGAAAGAGCCACCAAAGCTGGGGGCAAGGGCCGGCTTGGTGGGCCCCTGCTGCTGCCCATCTGTGGCCCCAAATGTGGGCTGGGGATTGGCTCCTGGGTATGGCGGGAGGGTGGTCTTGGTACTAGAGCCAAAGGGAATGTTGAAAGCGGGGGTGCTTGTCTGACTGAATGTCAGCGTAGGCTGGCTGGTGGGGATGGAGGCGGAGGTGGTGATGGTGCTGCCAAAGCCACTAAAACCGGCAGTGCTGCTACTGGTGACAGTCTGAGCAGCACTGGGAGGGGACCGACCAAAGGTGGTGACGGCTGTGGAGGTGGGCATGGCAGGAAGCTTGCCGAACTGGAAAATGGAGCTTATGGTTGGAGTAAAGCCGGCAGTGGAGGCAGGGGGAGCCCCAAAGAGGAAAGGCTGAGAGGTGGACGTAGTAGTGCTAGCTGTGCTGCTCCCCGTGCTGGCCACGCTATTCACCCCAAAGGCAAAAGCAGGCTTAGAAGCGCAGTCTGTGGATGTACTGGCTGTGGTAGTGATGGAAGCCACTGCAGAAGTGGCAGTAGCCAGCCCAGTGAAGAGAGGGGCAGCTGCGGCTGCAGTGGTGGCTGGAGCAGCTGTCTGCTTGAAGAAGGGAGCTGACAAGGACACAGATTGGGGGGAGCCTATGGGGTCGAAGATGGGCTTGAAAGTCAGGGTGGTGGAGCTGGCGGGGGCAGGCAGCGTGGAGCTGGAAGAAGCTGCAGCTGTAAGGGAGGTACTAGGGACTGGGGAGCCTTCACTTTCAACTTTAGGGGGGACCTCGAAAATGGGCTTGAACATAGGAGAAGCAGAGGCCACACCAGGGGCTGAGGAGGAAGAGCTGGAGGGCAGGGGACTCTGTGTGGCAGATGGTGCACTCTGCTTGGGGGTGGGCGGGGCTGGGGCTTTGGCAGGTGTCTCAGCTTCTGGGGCTGGAGGTGGCTTGGTGTCAGCGACTGGTGTGGAGGATGTGGAGACCAGCCCCAAGAAAGTGGCTGTAGGTTTCGATTCTGAAGAAGTGCTTGGCAGGGGTCCAACCACTGAAGAGCCAAGAGGGGTCAGGAGGCTGGGTGTCTTTGGAGGAGAAGAGGCCACAGTGGCGGCAACTCCAGCAGATTCTGAGAAGGCGAGAGAAAGAGGTGAGCTCTGGGATGACAGCCAGCACGTGCGCACCTTCCCCCATGCCACACTGCACTCGCAGTCACACTGAGCTGAGGACCACATCAGGTGGGAGCTGCTGGCCTGGAGGAGCAATAAGGAGGCATCGATGTCCACCCCACACACCGGGAAGGCGGAATGCAAAGGGCCTGTGGTACACATGTGAGCACAGACCTAAGTGTACTCAGAAGTGCTCTAGTTCCTCCTCAGATCCTTCCTGTCATCTAACAGACGCACCAGGTTTTATGAGCGGTGTAGCTGCTACACCCGTGAGGGTGCAGTGGGGTCTGCCCTCGAGCTCGGGACAGGCTGAGCCCCAGAGCTGAGTACCTTTCTGCTAGGGGGCTAGAGCAGAGTTGGGCTATGTGCACCCTGAGGAGGTGGGCACCTGCAGCCTCCAGTGACCCTGGACACCAGAGGGAAAGGGTTTAATCTTACTGTGGGTCTTGACCTAGTAAGCTGCAACGTTTCAAGGACCATACCAGCCACACAGCAGATACTTCACAATGACAACAGCAAAGCTCAGAGCAGTGAGAGGACTGGACCTCAAACTACAAGCCAAAACTACTAAGCTGCCCTGTCCCACTCCATGTGGGGCAGGACACTTCCCCTAAAATGCCCCAATCAGAGAATCCTAAAGCGTTGAAGCCCAAAGCAACTAGATCTTTGAGTCAATCTCCCACAGGAGGCAGGCCTGGTGGGCATGGCAGGTGCCACTCACCTGGGAGGGACAGCGGGCCCGGGGGGCTCTGCATCTGCTTCAGGCTCTCCAGCAGAGGGTTCGACGTGGGGGCTGTGGAGGAGGCAGATGAGCCCGTGGCGCCCGCGGCAGGCAGGGAGAAGATCAAAGAAGGCGGGGTGGCAGCTGGGGTCTCAGCAACGGAGGTGGAGGCAGCGTCTAAGGATGAGACAAGACAAAACCCTCCCACCTGGCTCGGGAGTCTTCTCTGGTAGCATCAGAAGCTCTGGGCCTCTCAGTACGATCTGTCCAGAGGGCTTCCTTTCAGGGACCCCCATCAGGTTTTAATGAACAATCAAGGGGACTTATCAGCTGAGAAAGAATGAAAGAAAATGGCGAACTCCTCCAGGGAAATCCTTTGAATTAACTCCAATAAGAACAGAGGAGACTAATGTGCCAGATGCCCCTCCTGTGGCCTGCATGCTGCCAGCCGGCCCCCTTACCTGGCCTGTCCTCCAAGACCCTGTTAAACCAGCGCAGCGAGGCCTCCTTCTCCATATCCAGGTCTTCTGCAGTGACAGCGTAGCCGGGCTGCGGCGGAGGGGGCTGCCGGAGAGAAATGGGGAGGTCAGGACAAGCCACAGCAGCCAGGGGACACGTAGAGCTCACATTCCCACGAGGGAGGACTGACTGAGGGGGAGACGGACACACGCACCAAGGTCAGCCGCTCGCCTCGGCGGGAGGGTAGCAGCTGAATCTTCCTCTTCCGCTGCCCAGAGCCTCCAGGCGTAGATGGGGACGTCCACAAGCTCTGCTGCTTCCGGGCGGTCATATCTGCAACTACAGAGAGCAGAGCTGGCTGACTGGCTTTCTTCTCTCTTCAAGTAAAGTTTTTTCTAGCCACTTGCTTTTTAGCAGAGTAGGCACTGGGCATGTCTGAATAGATCTCTTCTGTGGCTGGACAGTGTTTGCAAGAGTCTTTCCAGTAGTCAAGTGGCAATAAGGCGAGAACGTGGAAATACAGATGGTAACTGTTCTTTTTCACAGAAAGCCCCACGATTCAAATCAGATTAATTAGGAAGTTGTTTATGACCTACATATTCAGGCAGAAGGCTGCCAAGAATTCCTCTGTGCAGGTGGAATGGATTACCAGACATCACATAATGCAGGTGGAACTGATGACTGGCTAAAGAAAACATGGCATATATACACAATGGAGTACTACTCTGTCATAAAGAAGGAAAACTTTACGCACCGGAGACCATTACGCTTAGTGAAATGAGTCAGACACAGAAAGCTAAATATCATATGGCTTCTCTGAGATGGAAGAAAGAAAATGGACTTTGAGAGGGAAAGGGAGGGGTAAGAGGGTAGGAAGGGGAAGAGATGTGAGATGTAAATTAAATTGTGAAAAATTTAAAAATAAATTTTTCTATTAGAGCTTAAAAATAATGCAGGTGGGAAGAGCTACCAGCACAGAAACTATATAATTATAAACATAGAGAACTGATCCAGGTGCATGCGCATAGCTGCTTCCTAGACAGCACCCAGGGGCTGAGGTGGAGCTCACTGTACTGGTTTGGATCTGAAGCATTCCCTAAAAGCCTCAAGTACCTAAGGATACTGTGTAGAGTTGGGAGGTGGGGCCTGGCTGGAAGGGGTGGATGCCTGGGACTCGACCTGAAGGGGCGTGTGTGCTGGTTCCACCCTTCCTCCCAGATTTTCTCTGTTCCGCCAAACTGTGAGAAGCTCTGTCTCTGGAGCTCCAGTTCCAGCTCTAGCTGAAGCCCCCACCACGTGATTCCACCATTTCCCAGCTGCCCACCCATGAATGGACTGAGACCTTCTGAAACTGTGAGCTACAATAAATCTTTCCTCCCTAAGTTGTGGATGTTGGGTATTGAGTCTCAGTAACAAAAAAGTAACTAAGACACTCAGCTTCACCAGAGTTCTGTAAGCCATTTGGGTATGTCTGGGCAACCTTTCTTCATGCCTGGACTGCAGTGCTTAGCTCGTGTGTCTTCTAGGGCATCAGCCCAGCTTCCTTCACTACCACTCCCACTACTGCGCCAGCACTGCCCACCCTCCTGCTTGCCTGTCTGCTTACCCTTCTCTCCCTGGGACTCCATATCAGTTGACGGTGGAGTTGAAGGACTGGAACGATGACACAGCTCCTCCTCTCTGCAGGGATTGTGAAAAGGCAGAATTCAGCTCAGAAGGACTTCCTGGCCTAAGTACTGGATAATGTTATATACCCTCCTAACTACCAAAGGGACCAGGCCTGTAATGGATGACTGAGGTAGTAGTATGTTACCATTAAAAAAAAAAAAAAAAAGAGTCCAGGGCTGGAGGAATGGCACAGTGGTTAAAGCACTTGCCCAACAAGTGCAATGACCTGAGTTTGATTCCCCAGCACCACATAAAATTGGGTGTGGCAGACCTTGCACGAAATCCCAGCACTTAGGAGGCTGAGGCAGGAGGACTGCCAGGAGTCCAAGGCCATCCTGGACTACAGAGCAAGACTCTTTCTCAAAACAGACAAACAAACAAAAAACTCCAAAGTGAGCTTGAGGAATAACACACTGGTTAGAATACATGCCTAAAGGCCCCGAGTTCATTTCCCTGGCACCACATAAGCAGGCATAGTGATGCATGCATGTAACCCCAGCACTCTGTGGAGACTGAGTCAGGAGGACTGCTGTGTGTTTGTGTTCAAGGCCAACCTGCGCTACATAATGAGTTCAGGACCAGCCTAGACTATAAAGCAAGGCCCCGTCTCACTAAAAAATGAAAAATACGTCCAAAGAAATTTCCTACAGAAATGATACAGGGAGTACTTCATGAAGACCATGGAGAAACCCATCTTAAACCAGATACAAACATTAATCTTTAAGACATTATAAACTGCCAAGCCTTGAGAGTTCTAGACACAGATGTGACCCCTGGGGCAGTAGGGCTGCAATCAGATGAGGTACCCAGAGGCCTAGCCAGAGTAGGGACACCAAGGCTCCGGTGTGCAGATGCCATCCACTCTGTCCTACACGGGTGGCCTCCTGCTCCTGTGCTGCATTCCTCCCGGTGCTCAGGCCCCAGCATAGGAGAGCAGCTCCAGTGGCACTTGGCTGCCTTCTCTTGCATGTACTCTTCTGATTCCACAGGTCAGCACAGAGCCAAGACCCCGCCCACTTCCCTCTGCCCTGCCTTTTCATCTGTCTCCAAGCAAATGGAGAGACAAAGGAGGAGATGCCCATTACCTTGTTCTCTTGGCTGGCCTCTCTGGTGTCTGCGAGCGGGAAGAGGAAGGGCTAGAGAAGGGGGATGAAGGAGGACCACTCCTCTTCCACAGCTGAAAGTCAATGAGACAGATGACTGAGCCTGGTGATAACTGAGCATCCAAGCCTTGACAAAATTTTGTGGTCTATCCAATCATTACACACAAGATCTCCCTTTGAGTGATTAAGAAAATCTTCATGGGGTTGGTGGCACAGCACAATGATTAGATTAGAGCACTTGCCTAAAAGTAGGAAGTCCTCCCTGGGTTTAATACCCCAGTAATACATGATAGCTGGGCATGGTGGCACACGACTGTAATCCCAGCACTTGGGAGGCTGAGTCAGGGGGATTGTTGTGAGCTCAAGGCCAGCCTGGGCTACATAAAAAGTTTAGGACCAGCCTGGACTAGAGAGTCCAACCTGTCCAATCCTGTCTCAAAACAAAAAACAAAAACCAACAAAAAAACAAAAAAAAGAAAAGAAAATCTTTGTGCAGAAGATTTGGTGTTTCTTTGTGGAGAAAAACCCCTCAAAAATATCAACTGCCAGAATTAAAAAAGCAAAAGAGTCTGAAGAAGTAATCAACAGCTAATTAATAAACACAGAAGAGACGAGCATTTCTTATAATAATCTATATTTCATTAGGCTTGCATGAAAGTGGAATCCAACACTCGGTAATGGGATAGAAAACTACAATGCACAGAAGCTCACTCCGGCCTGTCTATGAAAAAAAAATACAAAATGAAAAACCTGTTTAGGAGCTGGAGGAATAGCACAGCTGTTAAAGTACTTGCCTTGCAAGTGTTAAGTACCTGAGTTTGATTCCCCAGTACCACATAAGCCAGGCATGGTGTTGCACGCCTGTTATCCCAGCACTTGGGAAGCTGAGGGAAGAGGACTGCTGTGAGTCTGAGGGCAGCCTGAGCTACAAAGTTCAGGACCAGCCTAGATTATCGAATAAGACCCCATCTCAAAAAAGGGAGACAACAACTGAGGGGAAGCGTGCTTTTTCCAGCTCACAGACGTCCACACATGCTCTAAACGTAAAACATAGGATGCTAGTGTTCACTTCTATTTAATAGCGCACCAGAAGCCTGGACCATAGGACGCAGACCAGACCAGCAAAAAGCACTGCAATGGGCTTAGGAGTGCAAATCAGTTGGAGGTTCTTGCCTGGCCTGTGTGAGGCTGTGTTCTACCCCAGTACTACAAAACAAAACAAAACAAAACATGGAGAAGGAAAGGAAAAAAACTGTCCTTACTAATCAGAGAACATGGCTGTATGTGCAAAAATTCTAAGGAATATACAAATGAACATCCAGAATTGAGTTTTCTGAACACAAGTTTAGTTGTATTTCTATAAGCCAGCAAAACGACATTTTAAAGATCCTCTCTGTAACAGCATACAAACATACACCCAGGAACCTGACAAAAAAGTAACATGTCTAAGGAGAAACCTAAGGTAATGCAAACAGATGGAAGATAATATCATGTCCCCAAACTCAAGTGATACACTATTACAAATGTCAATTGGGAGCTGGAAGAATGGCACAGAGATTAAGGTGCCTGCCTGGCAAGTACGACCTGAGTTTGATTCCCCACCACCATGTAAAGCTGGGAGTGGTGGTGCACGCCTGAGGCAGGAGGACTGCTGTGACTTCAGGGCTAGCCTGGGCTACCTACTGAGTTCAAGACCATTCTGGACTATAGAGCGAGACTCTTGTCTCAAAAAAAAAGTTAACTGTACCCAAAATATCTGGTAAATTAAAGACAATTATTCCAGGGGCTGGAGGAACGGCTCAGCAGTTAAAGCACTAAGTACCCGAGTTCGATTCCCCAGCACCACATAAGATGAGCATGGTGGCACACGCCCCGCACTTGGAGGCTGAGAGTCCAAGACCAGCCTTGGCTAAACAGCAAGACCCTGTCTCAAAAAGAAAATAAATAAACAAATAAATAAAAAGACAATTCTAATCAGTTAAAGTCAGATTCCTGTAATTCATCAAAAAATTTTTTTTCGGAGGGGTGGAAACTGAGAAGTTGAGCCTAAGAACTACACAAAAGGGCTGGGGTACAGTTTAGCAGTTACAGCACTTGCCTACAAATACAAGGCTCTGGGTTTAATTCCCCAGCACCACAGAAAGTGGATGTGGTGGCACATGCCTGAATCTAAGCACTAGGCAGGCTGAGGCAGAAAGACTATGGTGAATCTGAGGCCAGCCTGGACTAGGTAATGAGCTCAGGACCAGCATAGACTTCAGAGCAAGATACGGTCTCAAAAAAAAAAGTAAATAAAAATATACATATATACAAAAATGCCAATAGCTAAGAGAAATGAGAAAGCAGATGGCTTGTTCTAGATACTGTGTGCGTCACCTAGTGGTAGCAGTGGCACATTGTTCAAGATGGCGGATCTTTACATTTTCACACTTTACCTGACCAGGTGGACCAGACAAAAGCGGAAAGGGGAAGGAGGGATAAAGGTAATGACGTTGGACAGGTAAATTCCTACAAGCTGTTTCTAACAGATATCAAGCTTTAAAGACGAACGCAAGGATAGAAAAAAGACAAGTGAATGCAGACCTGGCTCTACACTTACGGAAGACAAATGGGGAGCTGCACAGCGACAGGCGCAGGCAGCCTTTCACAGATCTCAGAGACAGACGGAGATGCCTACGGTGGGAAGATAATTTTGAAACCTACCTCAAACATACAAAAATCAATTCTGGATAAATCTGATTAGCAAGATGATATCTCAAAACCAAAACTAAGAATGAGCTGGGGATATAACTCAGTGCAAAAGCCCTTGGTTCAATCTCCAGTACTAGAGGGGAAAAAAGGATCTCACATGGCTAATAAAAATTTCATATATCACATTAACAGATGGAAAGACAAAAATCATATGGTCATCTCAAATAAGTGCAGAAACAGCCTGTGACAAAATTTAACACCCATTTATGATAAAAACACTGACACAAATAAGGAATAGAAAGACCTTACCCCGATCTGATCCAAACCACCTATGACAACTCCTCTGCCAACATCATTTTAAACGGAGAAAGACTGAAAGCATTTACAATCAGAATAAGACAAGGATGTCCACTGTCACCTTTACCATTCAACAGAATGCTGGAAATTTTGGCCAGAGAATCAGGCAAGAGAAAGAAATAAAAAAGGAATATGAATTAGAGGGGAACCAGTTAAGATACCCCTATGTGCAGAAGGCATAATATACTACATCAAAGACCAAAAAATTTCATCAGAAGTTCTCAGAATAAACAAATCCAGCTAAGTAGCAAGCTACAAAATCAACAATCACAAATCAACAGCACTCCTATACACCAAAAATAAATTCAACGAGAAGGAAATAAATCAACAACATTCACAATAGCAACAACAACAAAAACCATTTAGCAATAAACCTTACCAAAGAAGTGAAGAAAACTACAGAAGCCTGAAGGAGATTAAGGAGGACTTTAGGAGACAGGGGGTTCCCGGATAGAACAAATATTGCCAAAATGGCCATACTTCCAAAGCTGTCATACAAATTCAATGTAATAGCAATCAATATACCAAAAGCTTTCTAGAACTAGGAAAAAAAAAACCTCTAATAATACTTATATTGAATCAACAAAGACCCAGAATTTCTAAAGCAAATCTAAGCAACAAGGGCAAAGCTGGGAGAATCACACTTCAGATTTCAAACTATAGTACAAAGCAACAGTGATTAAATCTATATGGTACTGGCACAAAACACACAGTAAAATCGATGGAACAGAACTGAGGATACAGAGGCAAACCCAAGCATTCTCCGCCATCTGATTTTTGACAAAGGGCCAAAACCATTCACTGGAGAAAAGTCAGCATCTTCAATAAATGGAGTTGGGGAAAGTGGATATCCACATTCAGAATGAAACTAAACCCATTTTTCACCCAATACTAAAATCAAATCAAAATGGACCAAAGAGCTGGACATCAAAACAGAAACACTGAATCTGTTAAAAGACAAAATAGATGGAATGCTTGAAGACACAGGGGCAGGAAAGGATTTCATGCATAGAACACCAACTACATATGAACTAGCAGCAAGAATCAACAAACGGGACACTAAACTATAAAGCTGTAGCACAGCAAGGGAAAGAACAGGTGAAGAGACAGCCTACAGAGTGGGAGAAATTTCTGCCAGCTATGCTTCAGACAGAGGATTAACATCTAGAATACCGTATGAACTCAAAAAAACCCTCCCCCAAAATAAATGACCCCATTAAGAAATGGATGACCGAAGTGAAAAACTTCTCAGAAAAGGAAATACAAAAGGCCAACAAGCACATGAAAAAGTGTTTAACATCCACTGAGAATGACTTACGTAAAGAACTCAAAGGACAGTTGCTGGCAAGGCTGTGGGGGCAAGGAATGTTTCTGCACTGCTGGTGGGACTGCATCTGGCTCAAGCTCTATGGAAAGCACTGTGCAGATTCCTTAGAAAGCTGAAGAGAGATCGCATTTGACCCAGCCACACGGGGCATTTCCCCAAAAGAACTAAAGTCATCATATCATAAAGACAACGCATGTCCGTGTTTACAGCAGCAGGATTCCTAATGGCTACGCCCTGAAAACGACCTTCGTGACCATCCACAAAGATCTGGATAAAGAAAATGTGGTGCCTACACACAATGGGCATCATGCAGTCATAAAGACAGGCAGACATGAAGTAAGTGTGAAAAACTGGGTCACCTCGAGCATGAAATGGACCAGATGTGAAAGAATCAGTGTCAATCAGTATCTCCCTTATGACAGTGTCATAAATGTATGCATAAAAAGATCTTAAACAAACAAAAAAAACCTTAATACCTCCCTCTCATTAGTAATCAGAGAAATGCAAATTGAAGGTCCCAATGAAATACTATACTTTGAGCTGCAGGAATGGCTCTGCGGTTAAAGCACTTGCCTGGAAGGCACTTAGGCAAGTGCCAAGTACCTGAATTGATTCCCTAGTACCACATAAGCTGGGCGTGGTGATGCACCGTTATCTCAGCACTCAAGTGGCTCAGACAGGAGGACTGCCGTGAGTCCAAGGCCAGTCTGGGCTCTGTAGTGAGCTAAGGACCAGCCTGGGTTATAGAGTGAAAACCTGCTTCAAAAAAACAAAAAAATAAAACAAACAAACAAACAAACAAAAAACCTATACTTTGCAGCTATCAAAATAGATGAAGAGACTAATATTCCTAAGTGTTGGTGAGGATCTGGAGCTGGAAGTACAAAACCTAACATACTGCTATAAGAGTATAAAACTGAAATACAAGAGATATTGCTTAGCAACATCTACTTAAACTGAGCATATGCAAACTTTGTTACATAGGTACTGAAAGACTCACATAGGAAGGTCTATTGCAGTACCACGTGGAACAGCCCCAAACTGGATAATGAAAACAGCTGGATCCGTGTGGCGCACTCACACCATGGAGCAGCAGGACTACTCGCGGGCATGCTGTGCCACAACCTGGGGGTATCGCAGTCACTGCTGAGCAGAACAAGTCAGACACAAAAGGGTGCATGCTCGAACTCTATTTCACTTACATGAACCTCAAGACCAAAGAAAACTATCTACAGGACTACTACTCAATACAGAGAGAGAGAAAAGCAGTAATATATACATTTTTAATTTTGAGTCAGGGCCTTGCTAAATTAGGTGGGCTTGAATTTATAATACTCCTGCCTCAGCCTCCCAGAGTGCTGAGACTACAGATTTGTCACCATGATCAATTTTTTAAAAACCTTTTTTGGAGCCAGGGTCTTGCTCTATAGGCCAGGCCAGTCTTGGACTGAGGGCAATCATCCTGCCTTTGCCTCTCCAGTGCTGGGACTGCACGAGGTGTGCAACACCACGCACCCCCACACCCAGCTTTATGCTGGGGAAACAAACCCAGGGCCTTCCTCTCACTAGGCAAGCACTTTAACTACTGCGCCATTCCTCCAGCCCTAAAGATACATTTAAAAAGTGAAATACATTACCCAATACAGACTGCTAGGCAAGATATCATGGATTAAAAAAAAAAATCTACACCCCAAACAAGAATAATAATCAGTAAAGCAAATGGCCTATTATCCCAGGGCTGAAGGGGTAGCACAGTGGTTAGAATGCTTCCCTATCAAGTGCAAGGCCCAGGGTTTGATTTTTCAGCACCAGCTGGACATAGTGGTACACACCCATAATCCCAGCATTTGGGAGGCTGAGGCAGGAGGATTGCCATGAGTTTGAGGACAGCCTGGACTATACAACAATTCAGGACTGGCCTGGACTAGAGACTCTCTCTCTCAAAAAAAAAAAAAAAAAACCTCAAAAATGAAAAAAGTCCAGTAGCCCTTGAGATAAATGTACCCAAATAGAATAACAATTATGAAAATAATCACCCAACACATGAAAAGAGATGATTAAACTCATTCATGAGATAAAAATTAAATTCCTCACCTGTCAAACTATTAGCAACTCAAAACTTAATCCTTGGCCACTCCCTAAAATGCTGAATTCATTATGGTCTGGATCTGGAGCATTCTCCTAAACTTTCCAATTGTGGAAGATGACTCAATTCTGGGTGTTAGTCCATTAATTCCCTGTGCTGCTGAGAGGTGAGGCCTGGTCAGAAGGGGTGGAGCCAGGAGGGGCAGAGCGCAGGAGTGAGGTGGGGAGAGATAGAACCTGAGAGGAGGCCTCCTTCACTCCGATTTCTGACTTGTGAGCCAGGCACCACTTCTTTCCTGCCAGCCTCCACTGTGCCCATGAATGGATGGCGACCTCCAGAAACTGTGAGCTAAACTAAACCATTCTCTCTTAAGCTGTGGGTGTTGGGTGTTTTGTCCCAGCGGTGACAGGTAACTAAGCCAGGACTCTACCTGGCGCACGGGACATGGGGGAGAGCTAAAAAACCTCTAGAAGGGCTACATGCGCATTTAGCCTCTGACCTGGGACCCGACTCCCCCACACTATCTCTGAGGCGCAACCTCCCAGCATGAAACCAACCAACAACAATGGCACGGCAAGAGTCTCTGCGCTGCCGCTGCTGGACAGCCCAACATTCACCAACAGAGGGCCACAGTAACCACGTAGTTGTAAGAAAGCAGCACTTCTGTGTGCTACTAGGGAATGATCTCTATAACTTAGGAAGAGAAAAACAAAAAAGGTTCAAATCTGTCTATGTTATTTACTATCTTAAATATTAGATGTTGAAGGTTTACAGATATACACACTGATTTGCAAAGCTGGGCGTGGTGGCACACACCTGTAATCCCAGCACTCAGGAGGCTGAGGCAGGAGGCTTACCTCAAGTCCAAGGCCAGCCTGGGCTACACAGTGAGTTTATGACCAGCCTGGACTACAGAGCAAGACCTGGTCTCAGGGAAAAGAAAAAAAAAAAGAAGGAAGGAAGGAAAGAAAGAAAGAAAGATAGCTGGATGGGAGAGGTAGGTACTTTGGAAGGCTGAGGCAGTAGGATACAAGTTGCAACCCAGCCTGGGAAACTTAGCAAGACTCAGTCTCAAAAAAATAAATGAACAGATACTACAGTTGATCTCAGCAAAAAGCTGAGAAGTGATTAACTGCAATTAATTGAGAAACATGAAGTATTTACAAAAACTTGAGGTTTATAAAGATAATCAAAGCAACAGCATAAACCCACTGGCTGCCACCAGCCGGGGCTGTCGCCAATACCCGATCGTCTGCTCACTCCTGCAGGGAGCGCATGCTCGTCTACGCAGAGCTTCAGCTGCATTCGCATGCTCGTCTACGCAGAGCTTCAGCTGACAGATGCAGAAGGAATGACAGAATCTGAGCACCACCACATTATGCCCTACATCACGTACCTAGCAAGGACGACACAAGGCAGCTAAAACCATCACATGGAAAACCCTTAAGATGACTAAAATGAACAGGTCAGACTGACAGCAGATGAAACTGGTGGCCGACACTGGTATCTGCCTCCTGATGTGGTGCAAAAGGAAACTCATACAAGGAAGTATTCTGCCCAAACAGCCACGCTTGAATCTGGCTGAGCCTCAGATCCAACTACTGTTCATTTACATGGAAAATATGTAGTGTAAATGTTTCCCAAGTAAACAGAAGAGAGCATCTGTTAAAATGACACACGAAGATGTGAACTAAATTCAGAAGAGCTAACCCTGGTGGCACAGGCCTGTAATCTTGGGACTCTGCCTGGGAGGCCAAGGGAGAATGATTAGAAGTTTGAGCCTCGCCTGGAAAACTTAGCAAGACCGTGCCTCAAAATAAAAAAATCAATGAAAAGGCTGGGGACATAAGCCAGTGTGGAGGCCACCAGTGCAGCTCTCAGTAAGGGTAAAAAGAAAAACCAAGAGATGGGAAATTCTACAATCTACTTTTTCCCCTAAAAGCATGAAAAAGGGTAAGTAGATATAGATTTTTAAAAGCCTAAGACACAAAGGTAATGAATTATTTTTGGTAAACAGTTCAAAGCAGCTACTACAAAGTAAGAGTTTTGAATAAGGGCAACTGGAATGGAATAATATATCAAAGTTATTGTTCACGAGAGCAAAAACAAATTCCAAATTCAAGGAATCGAAGATTTAAAAAATGCTGACATCTATAGAGGTTACATTGCATTTCTTTCCCTGTGCATACATAATAAAGAGATTGTACATAAAGAGACTGTAAAAACAGGAATACGGTGAGGAGACGCAAGCGAGTGCTGCACTGGCCTCATCACCTTGGCGCTCACAGGGAAGGCCAGCACTCGGCAGACTGGCTCCCACAGCCCGTTGTAGGTGGCCTCATCTTCCTCCAGTGCCAGAGCCTTTTGGGTGGCAGTGATGTCTGGAAATGTTCCCTCTGATCTGCCTCCACATGTGCTCTATCTTTCTCTCTAGCTACTATATAGAATACCCAAGACTGACGGGCACTGGTTGGGGTACTTCCAAAAATATTACCTCCAGTCATTACAACAACTTTTCAGAGATGAGGGAAGAGAATGCAAGTGATTCCCCTGCCTAAGACCCTACAGCTACTCAGTATTAGAGCCAAGACATGAAACAAGCCTCCTGCAACAAAGCCTTCCATTCTCCCTATACTCTATGACAATCTACTTTCTGAACAAGAATTAGATGTTTTTTGAGACAAGTCCTTGTTACCTAGTTCCAGTGTCTTTGAACTCACAATCCTCCAGTCCTGGGCTCCCAAGTACTAGGATTCCATGCAAATGTCTTGTTGACTTCTTGTTTGAAAAATTTCCAATATTGAAGCCAGCCTGTACTATAAAGCAAGACTGCCTCAAATAAAGAGAAGAAAGAAAAACTTGTAATAGCTGAGCCCACTGGCACACGCCTATAATCCTAGCACTCTGGGAGGCTGCAGCAGGAGGACCGCAAGTCTGAGCCAAGAAATCCGGCCAATTCAGCGAGACTGTCTCAAAACAAAAAAAGGGGGGGTAAGGGGGCACAGCTGCTGTTAGAGTGCTTGCGTAGCAATGGCAAAGTCCTGAGTTCAATTCCCCAGCACCACATATATTGGGTGTGGTGGCATACACCTGTAATCCCAGTACTCAGGAGGCTGAGGCAGGAAGATTGCTATGTGTTCAAGGGCAGCCTGGGCTACACAGTGAGTTCAGGACCAGCGTGGACTACAGAGTGAGGAAAAAAAAAAAAAGAAAGAAAAAAAGAAAAGGAGAAATAAAAGCTGAGGATATAGCTCAGTGTGAAAGCCTGGGCTCAATCTCCAACACAACAATAACAAAAGTTTGCACTAAGCTCCTCAAGTTTACAGGACAAAATCTCTTCTGTGAGCCAGTGCAACGCAGACTCAACCTTTCCAATCAAATTAGTAACATTCATTGTTCTTCCTTTTTAATTTCTCAGGGGTCAACAGTCTGCAGGTAACCAGTAATCATTTCTTCAGCAATTAAGCGATACTGGGAGCCCACATCCGCAAAGCACAGAGCTGCGCTACCTGAGAGATGCCTCCGGTGGAGCTGTAGGAGCTGGTGATGGCATTGCGGCTAGAGCTGGGGATGCCACCTGTGCACGTGCTTGTAAGTGAACTCACAGAAGAGGTACGCGACCGTTTATTCGAGTGGTCATCTGAATTTTGGGCAGTGAGACCTCTCTTCAAAGAGCCAGGCCTAACGGAAGGGGAAAAGTCAAACACATTAGTAGAAGTGGCATCTCCCTCAAGTTTCTTCTATGGTATGACATCTTTCTTAGTAAACCTTCAGGGATAAATGTTTTCACCTTGCACAAGCAATCTGGCAAGCAAGTCATGAGGAAGAACCAGCTATTTACAACTTACATTTGATCCCACTTATATAATAGCTGAAAAAATGTGCCAGAATTTGCAGTGAGAGAGCAGATTGGGGATATCTGCGGATAGGGCGGTCCTGGAATAAGGGATCAGAGGTCTGAGAGGACACCGGGGTGGATGTGCTCAACATCATGAGTGTGGCAACGGTGTCCCAACTGCATACATGGCAAAACTTTAACAGATTTTCCATGTCAGGTATATTTCAATAAAGTAGTTTAGAAAAATTAGAGTTAAGAGGAACCAGTCATTGTTTTTAAGCCTCCAACAGACCAGAAGCTCTGTGTACCCTTCCCAAAGCACAGTCACCAAAGCTCTGCTGTAATCCAGTCAACCTGTGACAACCCAGGGTGACCTGTGTCAGCCACAGGCTGCTTCATTCGTAGCCTGCATCAAAATGGGGTTTTATTCTAACTGCTGTGAGGCTGAGGCAAGCCAGGGCTACATACTGAGTTCAGGACCAGCCTGGACTACAGAGCAAAACCTTGTAGCAAAATAAATAAATAAAATATATAAAATGCATTTCCTCTAGTTGTCACCCAGGACTTTATCTGGAGACAGACAAGTCGTTCTGCCTCTCTCACGCGAACAGTCCTCTGGTTTTTGGAAGACGACTATCGTTCCTTTTCTTCTGTCCCTGGTACTGGGGACTAAACTCTAAGTCCTTTTTGTTGTCATTTAGAGATGGTGTCTTGCCAAGTTGCACATTGAGGGCATACATTTGTGATCCTCCTGCCTCAGCCTCCCAGACTGCAGGGATTACAGGCAAGTACCGCCCCCAAGGCTCCTTCCTTCGCTTATATGCAGCGAGCCTATTCTCTGGACTAGTCATTCTGTATTTTCCAAACTTCCTCACCCACCGCCCCCACCTGACTGGTTCCAATGCCCTTCACATCTTGATTGCTTGAGTGGGAAGGAATCTCAAGTCTGTGCACATTCTCCCCAGGATGCAGCACGAACAAGTGAGCACAGCCCTCCCTGTGTTCAATCCCTCGTACTACAAACCAAAACCAACCAAACAAAAAAACCAAAAAACTAAAAAAACCAAACATATTTACAGTTTTAGCTTAGTGGATTTTATTCTCCTTAGTGGAAAAATGTGAGAAAGAACTGGATAGAAAGTTAATTGTAGTAAGTCACTTAACACGTTATTTCTTGATTTCAAAGATATGATCCCAAACTAATCAACTCACACAAAACATAAACAGGAGAATCTCCAGGGCAAGAGGCTCGGGTAATGCCCTTTTCCCATTCCCCCCAACATACCCTCACTTACTTCGGCACAAAAGAAGCAGGGACTCCATTGGCCACCAGGGGCTCAAAGGCTGACTGTCCACTCCCACTGCTGTCATGACGCCTACGTTAAAACAAACAAAAAACTCGATAAAATAACAGGATTTTCCCACAGAATGTCTAGTCTCCTACCTTGGGACCTTATACTACCTCTGTCGAGCACAGGGTTCAAACTAGGCACCAACTTGTTTCAAACCCTTATACTTCGGAAAGATAAATTTAATCTAAGACTGTCCTGGTAACAGTTAAAAAAATATATATATTTCAAGACTTTTTAAAACTATTAAAAGTACATCAAATGTTAATTTACTATCTTGGTGTCAAAGTATTACACACATGAGCAGGACCTGGTGGTACAGGCCTGTAATCTCAACACTCTGAGAATCTGAGGTAGAAGGATCCACTTGGTGCCCAGCCTGTTGGGCTGGGGATGCAACTCAGTGCAAAGGCCCTGGGCTTGATTCCCAGTATCTCTCACATAGGCTCACATGTACATATTATAGTCACCAAGATAACACCTCCCAAATTAAAAAAAAAAAAATCAGGAACAATCTACATACCCCACAGTGCTCCAGAAGTTAATGTATCAGGTCTTGTTGGGAAAAACTATATATCACACGTAAGAGTATGTGTGGCCCACTGGTTATTCCAATTACAGGAAAACTACCTCCTGGCACCATTAAAATAATGGAATGCAGCTGGGCCTAGGGTACAACTCTGTAATCCTAGTACTGCTGGGATGCTGAGGCAGGAAGAGTATGAGTTTTGAGCCCAGCCTGGGAAACTCAGCAAGACCCTATCTCAAAATAAAAATTAAAAGTGGACTAAGGAATAGCTTAGTGAGAAGGTCCTGGGTTCTATACCCACAACTGGAAAAAAAAATAAAAGTGGATTCCTTAACTGAGTCCTTGGAAAGCCACAAATGGTCAGTCTTGCACCCCAACTAGCCACTTCAATCTCCTGCCCCAACTTAGGAAACTTTTTTTAAAAGGAAACTTTTTACTCAATTGTCACCAAGTCATCATACAAACTAAATAAGGAAATCGTTTTACTTTAGTCATTGATAAAACCCATCATACTCTTACCTCCCTCTTCTTTGACAAACACTGCCTTCAGCACAGTAATGACGTTTAAGCTGATAGCTAGGGATGGAGGAACAGCTCAGGGGTTAAAGGACTTGCCTTGCAAGCTCAAGGGCCTGGGTTTGATTCCCCAGCACCACATAAGCTGGGTGTGGCGGTGCACGCCTGTAATCCCAGCACTCAGGAGGCTGAGGCAGGAGGATTGCCATGAGTTCAAGGCCAGATACATAGTGAGTTCAGGACCAGATTGGACTGCAGAGCAGGACCCTGTCTCTTAAAAATGTACCCAACTTGCATATTGGGAAGTCCTTTTTTTTTTTTTACCAGGTTCTTCCATGAAAATCAAGGTAGAGCATCTACTGAGACTTACAGACTGCAGCTGGCCCACGTATTTCTGCAAAAACGACCCACATTTTAACCAATTCTCAGTAGCCCACGTGGGATGCCCATCTGGTATCTAAGGGGATTGTTACCGTCTCTTATTTTTCTGCCCATCAGCAAATATTTGATCATCTTCTTCCACTGTCCTTTTCTTCCTGTCCTTGAGCGCATTCAGAACCGTCTCTTTCGCACAAGGGTCTGGGACATTATTTGATGGTGAGGGCAGTGTTGAGTTTATCACCTGCTCTGATCTGCAACAAAAGATTCTAGCTGTTAACATTCTGTGGTCACCATGCCATGGGCTTCAGACCTAAGTCACCGGACACCAGACGCTGACCAAGAAGCAACGTGTAATTTACATTCACAGACATTGCCATTAGCAAAGAAATCTGTCAAAAGCAGAACAATAATGAAGGCGGCACTAGAATTTGCTCAAATAAACAGCTAGGTTTTCTTTTTCTTCTTTTGGCTTTACATCAGAGAGATAAATGCAGAAGAACAAAGGGGCCATAAAAGGCAAGGACCTTCCAGCGTCACTCACATGGGAGCGCGGGTTAGTCTGCTGTCTGGAGGCGCAATCCTCACGGTCACTGGGCTACGCACCATCCTCGAGTTCCGAGCAGACAGGACGGCCTTCTTGTGACAACCATCCCAGCACACGGTGGGCAGGACTCCCAGTAAGGAATACTGGGCTTGCTGGAGTGGGTAGTGTCTCCGAGGCGTTATTACAAACCGACTGGATAAAGTCCCACAGTCCCTGCGTAGAATGGGAAATACATCATGGAACTCAAGTAGCCTGAAAGAATGTCAGAAGTTGGGCCTGTAACACCAGCACTCTGGCAGCCTGAGGTAGAAGGATCTCAAGTTTGAACCCAGACTGGGCAATTCAGCAACTGAGTGAGACTCTGTCTCAAAATAAAAATTAACAACAACAACAACAACAACAACAACAACAACGAGCTGGAGATGTAGCTCAGTGCAAAAGCCCTCTGTTCAAATCCTACTTACAAATGCACTCATCACAGGAAAAAGAAACGCATTTGCCTAAATAACCAGAGACCTTAATCTCTTTCTCAGCAACCCAGAACACAGTACTTGTGTGGCCCTTTCCCCTGTTCCCAGGGCACACCGTGGCAGCTGCTTCACGGCTGTCTCCACCACAGACATCAAGAATGGAAAACCTTGTCCACACAAGCACTGTGAAAGGAAAGCATGCGTTGTTGGGGTACGGTAGGAGCTCTTCACTTGTTAACACTAAACCGTAATACGCACCCAAATTCAAACATTTTTAACCACTGTTCATTTTCTCAACTAAATTTATTAAGAATTCCACATTTTCACCAAATGTTTCTGTACTTTCTTCCATCATTCAGCTCCTGGGACCAAACAAAAACAACTTTAACTTGATTAACTGTATAATCCAGTACGGTAAAAGAGGTTACTTCTTGGGACACCCCTTTGAGCTCTGCTGATACAATTTACCTTACTGGTCCAAAGACAAAAATACAGCCAAATATACTATACTATACAACTAAGCTTGAAAAGGTAATTTCACCAGAAGGAAAACTATTAGTATTTTGTTAAGCATTCTGCTAAATCTGGACTGACGTTCAGGTAACAGCACACACCCGTAATCCCTGCACTTGGGAGGCTGAGGCAGGAGGATCAAAGTTTGCGCCTGGGCTGGACAATTTGGCTATATAGTGCGACCGATCTCAAAAAACAAAACAAAAAACTGGGAAGAAAGAAGCGTTTTGACGTGTCTCATTCAGAGAGCTAAAGGCAGGCAGAAGCCACCTGACACACACCAAGGTTTCCTTGGAGCGGTCAAAAGCATACAGAATCCACTTTGGACTTAAGAGACAGACAATTGCATTTCTACGCCAAGTCCCCGGCCAGCCTACCCGGGGAGGACCAGGAAGATCAGGGTGTCTTACCGGTGGGGAGGCCTCCGAGATGGGCGGTGCAGAGGAGTGGGGAGAGAGGGATACACGTGGAGCGGGCGCCGGGCCCCAGGGGACGCGTGCGGCGGGGAGGCGGCCGGCAGGCGGCGAGCAGGCGGGCCCCGCGGGTCCCGGGCCTCGGACGCGGGGCCGGGCTGCGGCGGGCCGGGCTTGCCCAGGTAACTGCCCATGAGCAGCAGTTCGGCGGGGTCGGGCCCTCCGGGCGGGGTGCGGGGCTCTCGCAGGTCGCCGTTGGCCGCCGACTTGGCCGGAGGCAGGGCCCGGGATCGCCGTGGGTTCCGCACGAACGAGGACAAGGAGCGCGAACCGCGGGGCTCGCGGCTCAGTCCCCACCAGGCCGCGGTGCCCCCAACGGCCAGCCAGGCCAGAGCCGCCGCCGCCGGCACCAGGTACAGCACGAGGCCGAGCAGCGACAGGCCGAGCACCGCCGCCCCGGCCGGCCCCCCGCAGCCGCGGCCCCGGCCACGGCCCTCCCTGACGCTCGCTATGGGCCGCCGCCGCTCGGCTCCTCCAGGCGCCGCAGCCGCCGGAGACATCGCGGCTCCGCGCCGCGGAGGACTTAAATATCCCAGCGTGCACCGCGCCGCGCGCGCGTCACAGAGCGCCTTGCGTCACTGCGCGCGCGACTCCGGGGAGACGCCGCTGCCTGGCGACGCCCAGGACCCGACTTCTTAAAAAATGACGCCTGCTGCACACGCAGCCGGCTCTCGCGGTCGGCCACGTAGCCGTGGCGCGGTCCTGTGAAAGAACCGCAGGAAAAATAAAATCTCCAAGCCGGGCCTGGTCGCGCAGTGCTGCAACGGCAGCACTGTGGAGACCGACGCAGGATGATTGCAAGTTCGAGCCCCAGCTTGGGCAATCTGGCAATTTAGCACCGAGGTCATGCCTTGAAATCAAAACTAAAAAATGGGCTGGGAATGTAGCTCAGTGTGAAGAGTCTGGACGCGGTCCCCAGTACTACAGTAAATAAATATGTATTGAAAGGCTGAAAATGTAGCTCAGGGCAAAGGCCCTGGGTTCAATCCCAGTACCACAGTATTTAAGAATGAATGGATGCCTACACCACAGGCGCTGCTGTGCACATAACTCTCCATTTATGTTTCCTACAAGTTAAACTCTCCAGCAAAGCAGACACTTCACAGCTGCACCAGTGGTTGTGAGTTCTCATTACCCTGTTTTCTATGCTAAAGGGGATTTAACTTACACAGCAATAATACTAAAATACAAGTCCAAACCAACCACCCTGTCAATAAGGATTCAGGTCTAGCAAATCAGGTATCAGCTCTGCTGCCGCCACCTTAGTCCCCAACTCTGAGTTTATGTGGTACGAGTGACAGTGGGAAATTGCCTACCAAGCTGCACATCACGCCAGATACCAGAGCAGAACCGGAGGATCTGTGATCAGTTTAATTGTATTTGGGAGCCGGTGCTAGGTTCTTGGTTGTCAAGGGCTGAGGAGTGGGGCCCAGGGGCATAATAAAGATTTAATGCAGTGGGTCCAGGGCTGTGTTTCCAACACTCTGGGAGGCTGCAACTGGGGGATTTAAAGTTCAAGCCCAGCCTTGGCAATTTAGCGACTTAGCTAAAGTGACAGTGACGTGTCTCAAAATAAAAAATGGACAGGTGATGTAGCTTAGTGTGAAGGCCTTGGGTTCGATTCTCAGTATTAAATTTTTTTTTTTTTTGAGAGCACTGACTGCTACCTGTTTACTAATGGCTACCTGTTTTCTCTTTTTGTGATGATGAAAATACCCTTAAAACATCTGTGGTGTGAATAAGGCCATCTTAACAGCCTGGCAGTCACCATTCCAGAGTGCACTGAGCTCCGCCGCCCAGCCAGTTGTTCATTGATTTATTCATCCCACTGTTGCCATACATAAGAGACTGAAGGGGAATGGGGGGGGGGACTGAGGGGGGCGTAGCTCAGCAGTTAGAGAATCCTCCAGCACCACATAAAAAGAGCCAGATGTGGTGCCACACAACTGCAGTCCCAGCACTTGGGAGGACTGCTGCGAGTCAGAGGCCAGCCTGCGCTACAGAGTGAGTTCAGGACTAGCCTGGAATACAGTCCAAAATTAATTAATTATTTAAAGGGGAAAATAAAGATCTCTGATCTCTAGAGGCTCACAGCTTAGTAAGGAAGAACAATGTAGAAACAGAAAACCATGACTGTGGGTTTGGCTCTAAAGGAGCAGGAATGGTAAGAGGAAGGTGGACTGGGAAGGGCCACTGCAGGGTTGGTGCAGGTTCAAGGCCAAAGAGGAGGACCGGGAAACACAGAGACAGAAAGGAGGACCATGTGAGTTTCTCCAAACCTTGAATTTGGAGGAGCTGGCGGGGCACAGAACAGATGCCTCTAGAACAACTCACAGAGGTCAGAGGGAGCATCTGGGGTCCACCTCCTCCCCAGTCCATGCGCAGAGCTTGGCTTAACATACTGTGATTTCACATAAGCCTTCATCTGGAGAGGAGAGGTGGTGGTCTGTGTTGCTTAAGAAAAAAAATATTGCCAGCACCAGTTGCATTGTAGAACAAAAGTCAAGCTGCAGCGGGAAGTGAGCAAGTGGACACAGGGACTATGTCTTCCCATTCCAGAGACATGCAGATGGGAAGACGAGAGCATCTTGTGCAGCAAGGGACTGTAATGTTACCACATATGACTTGAGTTCTCTGAAGAAGGCAGCCATCAGTGAACAGACGCCGGACTCTGACCTTACTGGGGATTCTATAGAGGCCCAAGGCCAGAGCCCTGGGGCACCCTTGTGTTTATTTTTTGAGACAGGCTTTCACTCTCTAATCCAGGCTGGTCCTGAATTCACTATGCAGCCCAGGCTGGCCTTGAACTCACAACAATTCTCCTGCCTCAGCCTCCTGAGTGCTGAGATTACAAGCATGTGCCACCACAGCTAGCTTATGTGATGCTGGGGAACTGAACCCAGGACCTTTCACTTGCTAGGCAAGTGCTTTAATCACTGAACTACACCCCCAGCCCACTCTTGTTTAGCAGTCACAGTGAAAAGAGACACACAAAAGTACAGATGATGCTGGGTATGGTGGCCCACACTTGTAATCCCAGCATTCTGGGAGGCTGAGGCAGGAGGATAGCAAGTTTATACACAGCCTGGGCAACTTAGCAAGAACCTGTCCTAAACCATTAAAATGGCCTGAGAATGTGGTTCAGAGTGAAAGTCCTGTGTTCATTCCCTAGTACTGAAAAAAAAAAATCAAAGACAGTCCAAGGATGGGATAAAATATTTAGGAGAAAATACAAAACAGGATGAAAGAAAACATAGTGGGAAAAAAGTATGTATCTGGGGCTGAGAGTGTAGCTCAGCAGTTAAAGTGCTTACATAGCAAGCACAGGCCCTGGGTTTGATTTCCCAGCACCACACAAAAATGAGCCAGGCATGGTGGTGCATACTTGTAATCCAGCACAGAGGCTGAGGCAGGTGGATTGCCATGAGTTCAAGGCCAGCCAGTAGTGAGTGTCTTAGTTACTTTTTTGTTGCTGTGATTCAATACCTGACACCCACAAATTTAGGAAAGGTTTATTTTAGCTCTCAGTTTCAGAAGGTCACAGTCCAGTCAGGGGCGCCTGGCAGCAATGGAAGTACATGGCAGAGAGAGAGGTGGAGGCAGCTGCTCACGACATCACACACAGGCAGGCGAGTTGAGATGAGTTGAGACCAGTCCAAGTCCCAGTCCTCAAGGAAGGCAGGTGCAGCTTATGTATCCTTCCAGGTCTCCGCCCAGTGATCAGCCCCTCCTGCATCCAGGTGTGGAAGGTGTGGCCACTACGTACCATTAATCGTAACTCACACACCCTTAATCCTAACTTAATTGTAATCCACCCCTCCCGACTAGGCCCTAATGCACCAACAGCACGTGGTTCCATAGGCAATCCATAACCTTAAAATACATGAGACTTTTGGGGGACACTCCAGAGCCAAACCACAATAGTGAGTTCAGGACCAACCTGGATTATAGGGCAGAGACCCTGTCTCAAAAACAAATAAACAATGTGAGTTGTAGTAGCATTTAAAACATGAAATAATTACAAATAAATTTAGCAAAATATATGTAAGATCTGTATGCTAAAGACATCACATGAAATCTATACAACTTTTTTTTTTAATGGTACTTGGCTTGCAGTTGTAACCAACCTACATTTCTAACCCTTCTATTTATTTTTATTTTATCCAGGCTGGGCTCAAACTTACAATTGTCCTGACTCGGCTTCTGAAGCTGCTGGGATTGCAGGCCTGTAGTACCAATCTGGTTATACAACATTTTTGAGAGAAGCTGAAGAACTCAATCAATGGATAAATACATCATATTCGTGGATCAAACACTCCGTATTGTTACAACAACCATCAGGCTGCACCTAGTGTCAGAGGCCAGAATTCCAGAACTCTGGGAGGCACAGGCAGGCGGATCACAAGTTCAAGCCTAGCCTGGGTGACTTAGCAAAACCCTGTCTCAAAATGAAGATCATAAAATGGGCTGGTAATGTTACCAAAGTGAATGTTCTAGGTTCCATCCCCAGCACACTGTTGTCCCTCTGACCTACAGATTCACTGTGATCCCAGTGAAAACCCAGCAGGGTTTTGTTTTGTTTTGTTTTGTTTTGTTTGAGACAAGGTCTCGATCTGTAGTCCATGCTGGTCCTGATCTTGGTATGTAGCCCAGGCTGTACTTGAACTCATCACAATCGTCCTGCCTCAGCCTTGCTGAGTGCTGGGATTACAGGTATACATGCACCACATCTGGCTTATAGGATAATGGGGAATTGAACTCAGAGCCTTGTCCTTGCTAAGCAAATGCTTTAACTGCTGTGCTATTCTTCCAGTATGCACACCACCCCCGCTCAGTCTAGGTTTTATTTTGGTGGAATGGAGTGGGTAGAAACTGACAAAACTGACTTAAAATTTACACAGATATGCAAAGAATCCAGAATAGCCAAGTTAATTCTGGAAAAAAAAATCACAGCTTAATTCCTGAATGTAGCAAAAGTAACAATAATCCTCACAGGATGATGTCATGAACAAACACAGGTCAATGGAGTAGAACAGAGTCCTGAAAAAGACCTACTGATCTTCTTCCGTTGGGCCCCACTGTGATTCAGTGAGGAAACTCTGAATTTGTAATTATTTAATAGTGCGTAAACAATTACCCCAAAACAGTGGCTTAAAGAAAAAAATATCCTTACCTTACAGTTTCTGTGAGTGGAGAATTCTCCAGGTCAGGACCTTTCTTAAGTGACAGCAGACATTAGACAGGTGGTTGGGAGTGTAACTAAGTGATTAGAGCACTTGCCTGGCGTGTGCAGGGTCCTGGGTTCAAATTCAGAATCATTCTGGACTACAGAGTGAGACCTTGTCACACACACACACACACACACACACACACACACACACACACACAATCAAACCAGATATTATCCAGGGCCACAGTCACCTTCAGGCTCAAGCGGAGTCTGGATGTGGCTCCAGGACAGCTCGCTCAGGGTGGCGGGAGGAAGCCTTGTTCCTCCATGCTCCTGGCCCCATGGCCCTGTCCCAGGAGCTGTGCTTCATGGGGAGCAGGAAGCTGGTTTCTCCAGGGCGGGTTATTCAAGGGAACTAGAGAGCAAAGGGAAGCCGCAGTTCCTGCCATGGCCCCCCCACCCCCCACATCCTACTGCTAGCACCTCAATCTTCTGTACAGCCCATTGGCTGGGGAAACAGACTCAGCCTCCCTTCTTTTGAAGGGAAGGAAAGGAACAACCAACTTATATATCCATTCTCAAAGGAAAAAGTAACCTCTACGTATACACATATCATACATAAAAACTTATTCTACATAAATCATACAGGGCTGGAGGAATAGCACAGCGGTTTAATTGCTTGCCTAGTAAGTGCAGGGCCCTGGGTTTGATTCCCCAGCACCACATAAAGATGGGTGTGGTGGCGCACGCCTGTAATCCCAGCACTCTGGAGGCTGAGGCAGGAGGATTGCCAAGTCCAAGGCCAGCCTGGGCTACATAGTGAATTCAGGAACAGCCTGGAGTACACGGCGAGACTCTACCTCAAGGAAGAGAAAAAGATATATAAATCATGCAGAAAAGAGCTGTGCGCAGCTGTGGGACTGTGTGCAGATCTGTGTGTGGCCAGGCGAGGGCCCTGAAAATAAACAGTGCTACCTTGTGAGCCATTTCCACGCCTGCTTTCCAGTCTCCAAGGCACGGTTGCTCAGAAGCCAGAGATCTGATTCAGCCCTGAGCAAAGTGTGCTTCAGGTATGGACGCCCTGGCCCCCGGGCCCGGGCGTGCCCCACAGGCGGAGGCAGGGCGTGGAAAGGGAAGGCTCGGCAGAGGCTCCAGCTTGTTTCCTCATCACCTCCAGGTGTCCATCTGTTACGCTGTGGCCGGTCTGGTCATCCAGCCTAGGACTGTCATCTTCAGGAGATGCCTGCTGTAACTGTGGCAGAGGCAGCCACACTGCCACAGTCTGCACAGAGCCCAACAGAGAGCCAGGGCAGTGCTGCGAGGACCATGGCAAGCCAGGCCACCTGGCATGACGGCGACCATGCCGACCAACAGAAGTGCTATTCTTGTGGAGAATTTGGACACATTCAAAAAGACCGCACCGAAGTGACATGCCCTAGGTGTGATCACAGCGATCACATCGCCATCAATCGCAGCAGGACAAGGGAGGTCAGCTGTCACCACAGTGGCGTCAGGACATTCCACACAGAGAACGATGGAGGCCACAGCCGAATTATTTTCCTTTGCTGCCCCTTTTTCTGACTGATGGTTCTATGACTTTCTCTGAATCCTCTTCACTAGCCGAAGGCTGGCAGAGAGAGGCTACTCCCGGGCCACTGATCTTTACTTGAGGTGTAAACGGAGGCAAGGGGTGGAAAAAATTTTTTTTTCTACATTTAACTACCAAAAATATATCATGTTTAGTTTGGTAGAGGGGATATGTATAATGCTTTGCTAAAGAACACCTCTCCGCACCACTGATGAACTGGGATGGGTGAATGGGAAGGGCCGAGTCAGACCAGCAAGCCCGCTCTGGGGTTCTTGAATGTGTTCCCGTGTGGGAGGTAAAACCAATTCTAGAAGTGTCTATGAACTTCCATAACTAACTTTAATTTTAGCATAATGATGGCCTTGGATTGTCTGACCTCAGCAGCTATTAAGTAACATCAAGTGACCCTTGTGTGAGGCCCTCTTAGACCACACGGCACAGCAGGGGTAAAAATACAGATACAAGTTAAGGGCGCTGTGAGGGAAGTGGGGACGGAGCCTGATCACAGCCTATCAGTGGACACACTGGCAAAGGGTTACCACACAGTTGTTCAAAGACTAAGTCTAAAACCAGAGTAACCATCGAGGGTCAGAGCATAGTGTGGAGCTAGTCAGGAATTACAGAGAAATGCATTTTCACAGAAATCAAATTTACTTTTATACACTATATCACTTAGGCAATGGTTTCATTTGCTGGAATCAGTTTTTTAAAGTCAGATGGAAAAAGCAACTGAAATCCTAGAAAATAGAAAATATAATTTTAAACTATTCTAATAAAGCTAGAGAGGAAGGCAGTTTGAAAAAACAAGGTAAGTCATATAACTGTAAAAGCTAAAACTGTTATATTCTAGACAAAAACATAGGAGAGAATCTGTGTGACCTAGGATAGGCAGAGCCTTAGCGCGCACACACCAGCCACTTTGAAAAAACTCCACGTTCTGGGCTGGAGGAATGGCACAGTGGTTAAAGTTCTTGTCTCGCAAGCACAAGGCCCTAAGTTCAATTCCCAAGCACCATATAACTTGAATGTGGGGGTGCATGCCCATAATCCCAGCTCTTGGGAGGCTGAGGCAGGAGGATTGCTGTGAGTCCAGTGCTAGCCTGGGCTACAAGCCTGAGCTATAAATTGAGATCCTGTCTCAACAAAATAAATAAAAAAAATAAAATAAAATAAAAAGGCCAAATAACCTCAATTGGAAAAGAGACTTGAGACTCGCTATTACATATTGTAATCAAAACCTCAGAAATTCAACATAAAGACAGAACATTAAAAAACACTAAGAGAAAAACAGACATTATTTTACTAAGGCAAACCTATTCAAATTACTGATTTTTAATGCAAATCCTAAAGGCTAGGAGAACCTGGAGCAAAATCTTTCAAGCTTTTTTTTGGGGGGTGGGTGGGCAGGGTCTCACTCTAGTCCGCGCTGGTTCTCCTGTCTCAGCCTCCTGATTGCTGGCATCTGGGTGTGCTCCACCATACCCGTTCATATGGTGCTGCAGAATCAAAACCGGGGGCTTGAGCTTGCTAGGCCCATACTTTGACGGCTGAGCTCTGCCTCCAGCCTGCCCCATTATCATTAGTGAGATTGTCTCAAATAAAACAACAAAAAGTCCCTAAGGATGTAGCTCAGAGGGAAGGCTCCAGGTTCAATTCTCAGTACAAAAACAAAAAACAAAACCAGAGCAGATGCTAGAGATGCACTAGTGCTCGGGGAGCACACTGGTTAGTCTTCCTGATAAATATTTGCTAAGCTAATAAACATCAGACAGGTGGGGGGTGCTGGCTGTGTATGGAGCTAAGGAGCCAGAGCTGGGCCCTGTCCTGGATATTCTTGGTTTGTAACACACCCTCGTCCCACTAGAGGGCAGCCTGAGGCTGTGTACAATGGCATAGCAGCAGCGGTGGACCCCAATCCTGTGCTACCACAGCACTGTGCTGATGCACAACCCCCTAACACTTGTATTTACCCCCTCACAACTGTGGTTAAGAAAATTATCAAAGGCTGCAGGAATAACGCAGCGGTTAGAGAGCTTACCTAACAAGCCCAAGGCCCTGAGTGCGATCCCCCAGCATCACATAAACTGGGTAAGGGGTGTGTGTGCCTGTAATCCCAGGACTGGGAGGGCTGAGGCAGGAGGATTCCTGTGAGTTTGAGGCCAGCCTAGTCTACACAGTGAGTTCAGGACCAGCCTGGACTGCAGAACGAGAAACTATCTCAAAAAACAAATCAAAACAACAGCGGGGGCGGGGGGCGATGACGATGATGACTTGTGGTTGGACCTGCTGGCCTCCTGTTTCCTCATCCTTGCATCCCTTTTCCCTGTGAAGGTGCAGTGACCCATTACAGGTGCCACCTGTGAATAAAAAACGTGGGAGGAACAACTGAGTGCATGTGTCACCAGCAGGAGAGTCCCAGGGTGAGGGACAGCCAAGCCGGGAGGAGTTTCTGACGGCAAAGATTGGCTTGCACTTGCAGACACACCAGTCGTGTGTTACCCACACTAAGAGAAGAAACATGCTGTTAGTCACTAATTCACTATTGACTGTGCACCTTCTGCCTGCTGTGTGCCACTCAGAACACAGCAGGAACACCGTAAGCACAGTATCTGCCCTCAATGAGCTACAGAAACCATTCCAGAATGTGTTGTCTGATGATTTGCCTTTAATTAAGGAGTATACTGTTAAAGAGATCAGACTTTTTTTGATACAGTGTACTAGTTTGGGTTCTTTTAAAAGGCAGGATTTACAGAAAGTATAACAAAAAGGATCTATTCGGAAGGCTTACAAATCCAAGGATAGAGACAGTCCAAGATGGCGGCCTGCATGTGTGAGAGCTGGAGTGTCTGATGGCTGTTCAGCCATGAGGTGACTGCAGGACAGCTGGTGAGTCAGCTGTGCATCCAGTTGTCCAAAGTACAATGGCGAAGACCGGAGCCTGAAGATCAGTGACTGAAGATCGGTGATGGGCAGACGGGCACAAGTCGAGACTGGAGCGAATCTGTGATGAAGATCTGTAGCGTGTAGGAATTTGGTATCCGTAGACGACTGCGAAGGCGAGAGCTTTCCCAGAGGAAGAAGCTGTGCCAATCTTCCCTCTTCCTTCCATTTATACCATTGGAGTTCAGGTGGGTCTCCCACATCTGGGTTGGTGTTCTTCCTTCATTTGCCGGCCCACAAATCACTCACACTCTAATCCAGGCCGGTTCTCAACTCCCAGTTTAGGCGTGGTTCCCAAACCCTAATCCAGGTGTGGTTCCTGATCCCCTCACGTTGACATCATCTCTCAACAGTGACATACAGAGTGCTGTTGCTCTGTAGTTTAGGTTAGTCCAGAACTCACTATGTAGCCCAGGATGGGCTCAAACTCATGGCAGTTCTCCTGCCTTTGGCTTCTGAGCTGGGATCACAGGTGTGTACCACCACACCTGGCTTTTGTAGTCCTGGGAGACTGAATCCAGGGCTATGTCCCAGTCCAAGAATGTCGAGGTCCGGGGTCCCTGGCCACCGCTGGCCACCAGCGATCAGGAACCAGCGAAGTCTGGGGGGAACAGGGTCTCGAGCAGCATGAGTACGACGGAATCACATCCAGAAGGCTGAATCAGTGTAACAGCTCCACTTTTGGAGGTGAGGGCCAGCCTTACAAGCAGTTTAAGGGAGGTGGGTCCACCAGGTAACAGAGCAAGGCTCATACACTGATTGGGGGAATTTGGAGTCTGAAAGTAACCTAATTTGCATGGCAGGTCTTTGTGAAACCTGACCACGTGGTTTCTGGTAAGGGTCTGGAAGCAGGGGAAGATCAAGAATTTGGGTATGATGAGCTGTGGCCCATCCTAGGTCTGAGGTAAGAGGGAGTGGCGCCTGCCTGTCTCACCTCAAGCATTGAGATTATTGGGCTATGGGCCACTGCTACCTACAGTCATCCCAGGCCTAGTCAGGGTCCCACACAAGAGGAAAATCAGCCTTTAAACACAGAGGTACAAGCGAGCAGAGCATCCCAAAAGCAGGGAGTGTCACAGTTAGGTTGCGCGATGCGAACACAGGGCACGAAGCAACTGTGTTATCGTCAGGATGCTGGGATTCCAGAGGGACCGGGTCTTTCCCGTCCAGTGTCTGGGCCCCTGCTAGGAAGACACCCCGCTCCTGGGAGGTGAGAAACACTGGATGGCAGGGGCTGGGGTTGTTCAGATGCATTTTTAGATTTTTAAACTGACATATCTCATCCCTTCCCCTTTCCCCTCTTCAACTCCCCCCACACCCTCTTCCCTCTCCACAAAGTCTGTCCTCTTTCTTCCATCTTTCTTTTGCTTTCTTGATGGTTTGGTTTCCTCATATTAGAGAAGCCATATGACATTTAACCTTCTATGTCTAATTCACTTCATAAGAATAATGGTCTCAAGGTGAATCCACTTTCCTACTAGTGATTCAAGTTCATCTTCCTTTATGGCAGAGTGGGTACTCCACTCTGGGTAACTCATCTCCTGACCCACTCATCTGTTGCTGGACACACCAGCTTCTTCTAAGACTTGGCCTAAGTTGGGCTGACATCAACACGAGCATGCATGTGTCACTCTTGTATGATGACTTCAGCTCTTCCACAAAGGTCCCCAGAAGAGGTGTAGCTGGGCCAAACGGAATGCTGATTTTCGTTTTTTTTTTTTTTTTTGAGGAATCTCCATACTGCTTTCCACAGTGATTGTACCAGTGTATAAGTCCCAACAGAAATGTAGGAGGGTTCCTTTGTCCCCAGAGCCTTGCCAGCACTTGCTGTGTTTTGAGTTCTTGACACCAGTCATTCTTATTGGAGTTACAGGGAAACACAGTGTTGTTTTCACTTGCATTTCTCTATTGGTTAAAGATACTGAACTCTCTTTTTGCTTTCTTACTCAGACCCAGTGAATCCATTCTTTGGATTGCTTGGGCTGAACGTTTTATTTTTTTTTTTCCATTATTTATTGGCCATTTGGATGTCTGAGAACTATTCACTTCAGATACCCATTTTTTATTGAAATTATGCTTTATTAATTGGAAGTCATAACCTGAACAATGTTGAATATGAAAAAGGCATCAATGACTTAAAAGCATGCAAATCAGAAAGCATACAATAATCAAAAATTCAAATGAATCTGACTTCAATATATTGCAGCATACATAATTTAGAAATTTTAAAACTGTATTATATATACAATTTTAAATATCTCCTTGCCTAATTTTTTTGTACATGTAAAAAATTCCAAATGCTCTAACACTTCAGAGACATGGGGTTTAGGGTGTCAGGGAGCATCTATGTCCGCCCCTTTTTCAGAGGTTCACCCCTCTCCTAGCTGGCCAGAGTCCTCTCTAGCCTGTCATGTTGGGGCTAGATGCCCATCTTTTGACTGGGTCCTTTATTTATTTTGGAAGGTGTAATATTTTTCAGTTCTTGGTGTATCTTTGGTAATAGTTTTCTGAGGAGTAGCTGGCAAATTTGCTCATTCCATTGGTCCCCTCTTCACTCTGCTGTTTCCTTTGTTATGCAGAAGGCTTTCAATTTCACGTAACTTCATTTGCTGATTCTTGGTGTTGTCTCATGTGCATTGGGTGTTTTATTGAGAAAGTCCTTGCCTTAGTCTGTGTCTTCAAGAGTTTTTCCTATCTTTTCTTCCAACAAGTGCAGTGTTTCCATTTTAATGTCTAAGGCTGTGATCCATTTTTACTTGATTCTGGTGCATGGTGAAAGCTGTGGGTCTAGTTTCGCTCTTCTGCATGTGGCTAGCCAGTTTTCCCATTTGCTAAAGAGGCCATGATTACTCCAGTGTACGTTTTTGCCCCTTTGCTGAAGATCGGATGGCAGAAGGTCCTCAGGGATGTTTCTGCATCCTCCATTCTGTTCTATTGATGCACCATGTCTTTTTTTTTTTTTTTAACACTGTTGTTGTGTAATATAATTTGATATCTGGTACCGTAATGCTTCCTGCTTTTATTTTTTTTGCTTAGGATTATTTTAGCTATTATGGGCCTCTTGTGGTTCCATATAAATTTTGGATCATTTTTTCTAATTTTGTCAAAAATGCTGCTGGTATTTTGATTGAGAACTGCAGAGAATCTGTATATCAGTTTTGGTAGTATGGCCATTTTGACCATGTCAGTTCTGTCTCTCCAGGAACAGGGAATGTCTTTCCATTTTCTAATATTCTCTTCACTTTCTTTTTTCAATGTTATGATAGCTTTCTGTATAGGGGTCCTTCACTTGCATCATTAGGTTGGTTCCTACGTATTGAATTTCCTTTGAGGCAACTGTGAATGGGACTGTATTTTTGGTCTTTTTCGCTCTATTTTCATTGTTGCTGTAGGGAAATGCTGCTGATTTTTGTGCATTGATTTTATATCCTGTGACTTGGCTGAATTTGATTCTTAGGTCTTAGTCTGCTGGTGGAGTTCTTGGGGACCAGAGGCATCTTCACTCACGCAGCTGACAGCTGGTGGTGCCTGTCAGAGGCACTTCAGCTGATGGTGGCTACACGGGCTCACCTGCCTACCCCTGAAGACGGCAGCACGGGCAGGTGTTCAGGGGAACACAGCAGGTGCACACAGCATTTTTACCACCCAGCCTGGGAATCCTGTAGCCACGCTTTGTCCTACTTCATGGGCCAAAGCACCTCAAGGATCACAGAGGCTCAAGGGGAAGAGACACATCCTCCACCTCCCAACAGAAGAAGAATGGAGGTCACTCTGTTGGAGGTCACTTTGTAAAAAGAGCATAGGGAAGGGAGATAACTGCTTCCAATGATACAAGGAGCCGCAGGCCGTCAGCTGGCATGGGCTTAGTTTAGCTTTCAGGTCAGCCAGCAAAGGCCTCTGGGAGGAAGAAAGTCTCCAGCTAGGGGAGAGGGGCTAAGAGGAGGCTGGGGAAGATTTAGGGGAGGAACCAGCCGGTACAGAGGCTGAAGCCCAAAGACTGGTGAGCTCGCGGCACAGAGAGCGAGAGAACACAGGGAAGGAGAGAGGAGACGCTGCTGGCTCTGGGAGGGGCCCTAGGAACAGCGGAGGCTCGGGAGCAAGGAGGCTGGCAGGGATGATGCCAGCAAGCACCACTCCTAAACTGGGGAAAGTGGGGAGAAGCAAAGCTGCAGGGTTTGGCTGTTGTTTTGACATACGGGAGACTGAGCCCAGCGCCTTCACAGTGAGCCGTCCCCAACCCACCACCCATTTTTTTTTTTCCTTGAGACAGGGTCTTGCTCTGTAACGCAGGCTGGTCCAGAACTCACTTTGTAGTCCAAGCTGGCCTTGGATTCAAGGCAATCCTCCTGCTTCAGCCTCCTGATCATTGGGATTACAGGTGTGCGCCACCATGCCTGGCTTTATGTGGTGCTGGGGAATTGAACTCAGGGCCTTGTGCTTGCAAGGCAAGCACTTTAACTGCTGTGCCATTCCTCTAGGTCTGCCTCTTTTTCTTTTTTCTTTCTTTCTTTCTTTCTTTCTTTTGAGAAGGCTCTCACTCTGTAGGTGGTCCTCAAATCACTATGTAGCCCAGGATGGCCTTCAACTCTCAGCAGTCCTCCTGCTCCTGCCTCCCAAGTGTTGGGATTCCAGGTGTGTGCTACCATGCCCAGCTTGAGTGGAGGGCAATCAAACTCAAGGCTTTGTGCTTGCTAGGCAAGTGCTTTAACGGCTGAGCTAGCTCCCTCCTTTTTAATTTTTATGTTAGGACAGGGTCTCACTAACTTGCTAAGTTTCCCAGGCCGAAATCAAACTTATCATCTTCTTGTCTCAGCCTCCCAGAATGGAGGGGATAGTGGCTGCCTGCCCCAGTGATCATAGCATGGAAGAGGAAAGCAAGTCTACCCGATTGTATCCAGACACAGTTAAGGAGGTCTGGAGAAAAGGACTGTGCCATGCCTCCCCCGCCTCTGCCTACTCTGGGCAGGTGCCTGAGGCAGCTCTGGCTGGACAGAGGCTGTGGGACGGGTAGGGACAGCATAAGCGGGGCGCAGGTGGCTGGCAGGAAGCACACCTAGTCTGTGTCTGCTACCTCATCTTCAGTGCAAGTCAGCCGTGAGTGGACTTTCTCCCTCGGCAGCCTGCAATGACTGAGCCTCAAGTGGCTGGTCTGGCGTAGTCAGATCTGAGAGGTCTGTCTGAGATCAGTGCTGGGAAGCAGCGTGCGGGCGTGGACACAGACAAGCGCAGACACTGCCAGTGTGATAAGGGAGGAGGCTAGAGTTAGGCAGCGTCGAGATGAGGAAGGACCTTGCACATCAGGCCTGGATCACTGCTTTTCTCAATGTACAGCTCCAATTCTTCTGTAGCCCTGGGACACAGACTGCATCTTGTCCTTTCCTCAGTGGTTTCTCCGTGGACTATGCCGACACCTGGGAAGTCTACATATTTTTTAGCACCTAGCCTGTTACCACATCTGGGAAGCCATCGTCAGGCACAGACAGGTGGCCCCCCTCACCTGGGTGTTTCCATTATTCCTGAGGGACTATTTTAATTATATTCATATTTATGCATGTATGTATTTATGTGTGCACCTGTATGATTATACTCATATTTATGCATTTATTTTTAAGGATCAAACCCAAGACCTTCACACTGGGCTACATCCCAGTACTTTCCCTCCTTTTTTTTTTTCTGAGACATGATCTTACTCTGCAGTCCAGGCTGGTCCTGACCTCACTATGGACCCTAGGCTGGCCTCAGACTTGTAGCAATCCTCCTGCCTCAGCCCCCTAAGTGCTGAGATCGCAGACGCATGCCACCATACCCAGTTGACGTGGTGCTGGAGAACTGAACTCAGGCCCCTGAGCTTGCTAGGCAAGTGTGCTAACCACTGTGCTATTTTTCTCTTGGTACCCTGGAATGAATAAGAATTCTCTAGCCTCCCATTTTTTATTTTTGATGTTGAGACAGAGTCTCATTAAGTCACTAGGTTGCCCAGGCTGAGCTTGAACTTGTGATCTTCCTGCCTCAGCCTCCTGGAGTGCTGGGATTACAGGCCTGCACTACCACACCTAGCATGTGCAATTCCTGACAACACAAGCAAAAACAACTCTTTGGTGGCTTACTTGGCTCCTGTATATCCCGGATTGTATATTAGAGCAGTCTGCAAGGTGACACTAGGAGGTGGAGCCACTTCCATTCCTCCCCCCCCTCCCCCATCAGCCAATGAGTGGGAGGAGAGAAGACAAGACTCCGTACATAAGACAGTACCTTCTGACTCTACTCACCCTACTCGGGCAACTACTATGAGAAAAGCCCTTTTCAGCCAGACACGGTGGCACGTGCCTGTAATCCCAGCACTCTTGGATTCTGAGGTAAGATGATCACATGTTTGAAACCAGCCTGAGCAACACAGAGGATCTGTGAGACCCAGTCTCAAAATAAAATATAAAACAGGACTGGGCATGCAGCTATAAGCTGAGCCACGAGTTCACCATCATGAACCACTCATGAAGGCCCTCAGTGCTATCCGCAGGACCGTGAGAAAAAAACCCACCTCTCTCTTCCTCACCTAGGGCCCCAGAGGCTGCGGAGCGTCAGCAGCCCCTCCCCTCCAGCACCTGGCTCTCGTGACAAGCGGCGGTGCCTGGAAACCAGCCCTGATGAGTCTCCACATGCACGGATTTAATAGAAATAAGAAGGCAGCACCTGAGCCCCTTTCAATACGGGGAGCTGAAAAGGAGATTATTACATTTTTCATGCTGCTGCAGAACCCAGGGCTTCGCACATGCTGGACAAATGCCCTACCACCGAGCTGCATCCCTGGCCACAAGACTGGGATTCACTAAATACACATACAAGGTCCCGGCCACACCTCCCAAGAGGTCCATGTGCACAAAAACCAGAACCAACCAGCCAAGCCTTTGGAGAGCAGAACAAACACAAGACAGGGAAGACTGAAGCAGCATGACTGCCTGAGTTCGATGCCAGCCTGGGCTACACAGTGAGTTCAGGACCGGTATGTACTAAGGAACAAGACCCTGTCTCAAAATAAATAAATAAATAAAAATAAATAAAAATTTTTTAAAAAGAAAGAAAAGAAAAACTCCAAACTCCTCACATTTCATAAAAGACATGAATCTACATGACCTAGAAGCTCAGCAAATTCCCAGGAGAAATTCAGATACACAACTGAGATCAAATTTAATCAAATTATTGAAAGCCAACAGCAAAGAAGGAAATACTTTTTTTGTTTTGAAGCAGGGTCTCACTCTGCAGTCCAGGCTGGTCCCGAACTCACTATGGAACCCAGGTTGGCCTTGGACTCACGGCAATCCTCCTGCTTCAGCCTCCTGAGTGCTGGGATTCCAGGCGCATGTCACCACGCCTGGCTTACGTGGGTCTGGGGAACTGAACTCAGATACTTAACACTTGACTGCCCTAACCTCATGTATTTGGATGTCGTAAAATATTGTGCTGTTGGTGGGTGGGGCCTGGTACGGGGGGGGGGGTGGGGCGGGACCCTGAGCCTTGACCCAGAGGACCTGGAGTGGCAGCTCTGCCCTTCCACCCTCACTTGGCTTTCCGTCTGCCCTGCCATGAAGAATTCTCCTCAGGCTATAGCTCCGCCCTGTGTTTCTGCCACTGCCAGCTGCCCACTATGGACAGTGACCTTCTGAGACTATACATTAAAATAAATCTTCTTCCCCTTAAATTATGCATGTCGCATATTCTGTTCCAGCAACAAGGAAATAACCATGGCAGTGTATAAACCAAGAAAACTACTGTCCTTCCAAAATGAGGGAAAATTAATACATTCTCAGATAAACAAAAGCCAAGGGAGCTCATTGCCACTAAATCTGCTTTATAAGAAACATCAGTTGGGATGGTCACAGTGCTTGCCTAGCAAGCGCAAGGCCCTGGCAAGGCTTGACTCCCCAGCACCACAAAAGTTGGGCGTGGTGGCATACATCTACAATTCCAGCACTTGGGAGACTGAGGCAGGAGGATTGTCATGAGTTCGAGGCCAACCTGGGCTATGTAGTGAGTTTAGCACCAGTCTGAGTAAGACCCTGTTCCCTTCGGCCCCAAAAAACAACAGAACTAGAAAAAGACAAAATAATTCAATTAAGCCAAAGTTGGCTCAGAGAAAAGAGTAACAAAAACTCCAGGAATCCTGGTATGGGACTGTGGCCCAGCAGTTAAAGTTCTTGCTTAGCAAGCTCAAGACCCTGCATTTGATTTTCCAGCACATATGCAAGGCATCATAATGCCAACACTTGGGAGGCTGAGGCAGGAGGATTGTTTACGGCCAGCCCAAGCTCCATAATGAGTTCAGGACTGGCCTAGACTAAAGAGTGAGTCTGTCTCAAGGAGAGAAATCCCCAGCAGGAGTCATCAAGAAATAAAGAAAAATTGCTAGAATCAGGAAAATACCTTAAAAGAGTAATAATGTGGGCTGCAAGAATAGTACAGTGGTTACAGCGCTTGCCTAGCAAGCACAAGGTTTTCTGAGTTCAATTCCCCAGCACCAAATAAATTAGGCATGGTGGTGCATGCCTGTAATTCCAGCACTTGGAAAGCTGAGGCAGGAGGATTGCTGTGAGTTCGAGGCCAGCCTGGGCTACACAAATTTCCTTTTTTTTTTTTTTGAAACAGGGCTTTGCTCTCTAGTCCAAGCTGAACTTGATCTCAATACATAGCCCACACTAGCCTTGAGCTCACAGTAACCCTCCTGCCTCAGCCTCCCAAGTGCTGGGATAACAGGTATGTGCCACCACACCCAGCATACATGGTGCTGGGGAATAGAACTCAGGTACTTAGCACTCACTAGGCAAGCGATTTAACCACTCAGCTATTCCTCTAGCCCAGCCTGGGCTACATAGTGAATTCAAGACCAGCATGGACTGTAGAGTGAGTCCCTGTCTCCTAAATAAATAAATGAAAGGCTGGGGCTAGCTCAGTGGTAGAAAGCACCTGCGTGGCATTAATGAGGCTTGGGATTCTATGCCCAGCACTACAAGTGTTGGGGCCCTCGGGCCCTAGAGCCTTAGCATTGCTGACCTTGGCTGAGTTCCTTCCCATGAAGAGCTGTTTACTGCTTGTAATTTAAGCCAGGTGTTGTTTTGCTTAAACAGGCAACTGCTCTTTGTCCGCTCTGATAAACAAGTCAAAAGGCTGAAAAACAATTGGGGTATCCCATCCTCCTTCCTCTACTCCTTTCCTTGCCCCAGGGCCACCCCCCCCCCCCCCCCACCCCCCCACCCCCTAGTTAAGGCCTTGCTAATTGGCCCAAGATAACTTCCCTCAGTCTATTTAAGCCCCTGTTCTTCCCAAATAAAGTGAGATGGTGTTCCCTGAAACAACTCCCAGAGTGTGTTACTCTGTCTTCAGATCCCTCCTCGGCTGTTCTGGGGGTCCCCGCGGGACTGAGACCCCTATATACAAGAACAGCAATACCAGTATTATAGTACAGACAAGTCTAGGCACAGTTTCCACTTTGATTTTCATTTACTCTTAAACAGGGTCTTGCTAATACCAGTGATACCATCTGTGATCACATTACAGAAACAGGAACTTGCTATGCCCTCTCATTTTTTTGTCCCATGTCAACATTTGATTCACTTTTTTTTTTTTTGAAACAGCGTCTCTCTCTGTTGTCCAGGCTGGCCTTGGAATCAGGGCAATCCTCCTGTTGCAGCCTCCCGAGTGCTGGGGTTATAGGTGTGCACCACCATGCCCAGCTCTATGTGGTGCTGGGGAATCGAACTCAGGGCCTTGTGCTTGCAAGACCTGTGCTTTAACTGCTGTGCCATTCCTCCAGCCCCTTTCTGTCTTTCTTCCTTCCCCTTTCTCTACTCTCTTTTTTAAGGTTAAGGCACTTGAGATTGAACACAGGGCCTTATGCCTGCGGGATACACACTGGACCACTGGGTTAAATTCCCAGCTAGTACACAGTTTTTAAATGAATGTGGCATTTTTCTAATGGAAGTGTGAGACGCAGACTTTGTAGAATAGATAAAAATGAGAATTATTGCTAAAGATAGTTTGGAATAAATTATCTACTGTGGTGATTTTCAAACATTTTTCTTTCCTAAAGTGGCACCCATTTCTCAAACAGAAGGGAAATATAAAAAAAAATAAAATCAGAAATCCCCAAGTCACCTTACTCCTTGTTGAACTTACGATACATCTCAACACTCAACACGAAAGCCACTAGAGCTTAATTGTCTTCAGCAGAGTTAGGCCCCTGGGTCACGACTGTCATTGGCTTTGAACAGGTCATTTATTTAGATCCATGTGGAGGGAAGATGAGTCTCATAAAGATGGACAAAGTGAATCATGACAGAAAAGAGGTGGTGTGCAACAGGACCAAGTTGAAGACAGCTTGCTTGGGTCTGGGTCTGGCATGTTCCCCCAGAGCCTCATGTGTTTGGAAGTTGTGGAATACGCATGGAACCAGGTGCTGTGAAGAGGAGGGGCCAGGAAGCCAGGCATGCTGGTGCACACCTGTGATCCCAGCACTTGGGAGGATGAGGTAGGAGGACTGCAGTGAGTTCGAGGCCAGCCTGGGCTCCATAGTGAGTTCAGGACCAGTCCGGACTACAGAGTGAGACCCTGTCTTAGAAAAGAAAAGAAGGAAGGCAGGCAGGAAGGAAGGAAGGAAGGAAAGAGGTTGGGGCCTGGTTGGGAGCAACACTGGGGCTTGACCTGGAAGGGGCAGAAAACTAGAGGCTGACCCAGAAGGGACAGCTCACTGGGACACGACCTGAAAGGACACATGTTGGCTCCACCCTTCCTTGCTCACCTGGCTTCCTGTCTGCCATGCCACAAACAGCATTTCCTCCTTCTGGGCCTCTGCCATGTGCTTCTACCACTGTCAGCAGCCATGAGTGGACTGAGACCTTCTGAAACTGAGCTGAAATGTTACAAACACTTCCTCCCTTAAGCGGTGGATGTCAGGTATTGTCCCAGCAACAAAAAAGTAACTAAAACACTGCTAAAAGGAAGTTAATAAAGTACAGGGGAGAAAAGCAAGGTTACAAAAGAGGACACAATACTAAGGAACTTGTAAGACAGCAGCTGTCTGACAAGTGTCCTGAGGAGTCACCTAAGCCAGGGGTCTCTAACCTTTCTGACCCCAGGGCCTGGTGCAGCTGAAGACCATCCTCCTGGAGGTGGGGGTAAGAGTGCCTGTTGGGTCATAAACTGTTGGAGGACAGCTTTGAAACGCAGGTAGGAGCCAGAGGGGTGGGGGGAAGGAAGGAAGCTCCGCCTCCTGTCAATCCATCCGCAGCGTGAGAACTTAATAGGAGCATGAGGAGGGGAGGTGGGGCCTCATTCACTGCTCACCACCTAATTTGTGCTCATCTGTCCCACTGGCTACAGACTGATACAGGTCTGTGGCCTGGGGGTGGGGACCCCCGGTCTAAACAATCTAAGTCACAGAGGAAACGTGCTGAATACCAACATTTGGTCAAAGTGGTCCAGGAACAGAACTAACACCTTGGAGACCAAGAGATGGCACCACTCTTGGAGCAGAAAGAAGCACCAGGAACAGAAGAAAATACTGTCCAAGGAGTGGCAAAAAGGAATCTTGGAACCCAAGGGAGCCGGAGCACCAGAACCACAAGCCACAGAGGCCAAGAATGAACTGGAAGCTGTGCACATGGCACAGGCCTTAATCCCAGCCCTCTGGGAGGTTGAGGTGAGAGTTTGAGGCCAGCTTGGGCAACCTGGCTAGATCCCGTCCCAAACTAAAAATTATTAAGTGAACTGGGACACTTTCTAAGCCGCACACACATCGCATTGACATATGCTGGAACATCCTTTTTCTTTTTGTTTTATGAGACAGGGTAGCCCAGGCTGGCCTTGAACTCCCGGCAATCCTTCTGCCTCAGCCTCCCAAGTGCTGGGGTGACAGGTGTGTGCCATCATGCCCACCTTCCGTGGTGCTGGGGAATCCAACTCAGGTCATTAGCACTAGGCTGGTTAAGTGCTGTACCTGTTGAGGTATTCCTCCAGCCTGGGGAACATCGTTTTTCATGTGAGGTGTTCTTGGCAACAGTGGTCCCCAAACTTTTGACAGAGGGACAGGTTTAGCTTAAGACCATTCTCCCAAGGATGGGAGTCGGGGTGTGTGTGTATGGGATACTCGTTATGCAGTAGGTTGTTGGAGGATAACTTTAAAATGCTAAGCACCCACAGGAAGGGAGGAATGCAGACAGCTCTGCCTCCTGTCAATCAGCAGCGGCATTAGATCCTCATAGGAGCCCGTTGACAGGAGGCGGGGCTTCACTCGCAACTCACTTCCTGTTCTCTACTCATCTGTGCAGGCCAGTACAGGCCCACAGCCAGGGACTTGGGGACCTATTTTAAAAAACACAGGCATGTAACACTGGATGTCCATCAAGACATCAGCACAAACTCCTGTTGACCTGCTAGAGCTGAACCTGGGGCTGAACCGAGGGCACGGGAAGGACTTACCCTACCACGTCCTGTCCGGGCGGTCTCCCGATGGCCATGGCCTGGTCATGGCTGCCGTAACCATCCAGTCCGGGCAGCTGTGGCCCGCAGGGTCCCAACCTGCGCCAGTCCCTGCCTGGAAGACCTGTCCCCAGCCTCTCCCTGAGCTCGGGCCTACCCCAACCCCGAAGGCTGCAGCTGTGCGGTTCAAAGGCGGAGGACGCTGATACGTCATGGTTACGTCACTGCGGGCAACTCCCGCGAGAGCTGCGCGAGGCGGCAGATGCCTGGCAACAAATCCCTGCGCCCAATCGGCTTACAGAGTTTTGTTGTAGGGCCAGAAGCACAGCCCGCGATTTGTCCCGCCCTCTTCCGTCACCTCACGCCGGGGGATTACACTTTCGTACTGGAGGGCAGCTTTAATTTTGTCTCACGTAGCTGTACCTCCTTTTGTATATTAAATTCCCCCAAGGCTTCGTCTCCTTGAGTTCTCCATTCTGGCTCAGATCAGGCCCTGGCCGGTGCCAGGTTTCGCTGGCACTTCCGGACTTCCAGGAATGGAGCCCACGCACACGGTTGGAGGCGTTCCTCCAAAGTTACTCCAGTATTAATAAACGTTGCTGGAAAGCTGCATGTTGGCACTGAAGCCAACCCGTGTAAATTTCTTTAGGTTACTGGGGGTTGAGCCCAGAGCCTACACCTCTCTGCCGACCCCCACCATTTAAAAATTTTTATTTTGAAAATTAAAGTGCTCAGACTGGTGGTCAACTTGTAATCCTCCTGCCTGAGCTTCCCACAAAGGAAGGCTGCGACACTGTGCCCAGCTTGCTCCCCTCACAGCGGGCATTCGCCGAGGCGCCAGAGTGTGGATCTTCGCTCATCTCCAGCCGCCACTCTCACGATCACTGAGGTAAGACTAAGAAAGCTGAGTAGCCAACACCTGTTCTAATTGTCTGTGCGCTCACGAGGCTCTTTAGTGGGTTTCAAAGTCTCCCATTCCTTTCTCCTGCCACAGACTCTGATCCTGTCACCACTTCTGGGTCTTCATGTTACTGGGAATAGTTCCCATGCCTCTGATCCTACTTCCGGCAAAGATTCTGTCCTTGACTCAGTTCCACTCAGGCTCCTCTGAACTCTGGTACAAATTGATTTTTCCAATTATCACCCTATAGGGTGGAGGTGCGGCTCGGCGGTTAGGAACACTTGCCTGGCAAGTGGGTCCCTGGGTTCGAGTTCCCAGCACCACATAGGCTGGGCGTAGTGGCACACGATACACCTGCAGAAAACTGGACCTGGCTTTACAAAAAATCGCCCTAATGAGTTAGCTTCTTATACCTGATCTGTAAGGTTCTGTTCCTTCATTATCTCCCAGGAGATGTCTAATCCCAGGAGATGTCTGATCACCTGGCCAACCTTCACCAGGAGTCCATTTCAGGTCAGGTTAGCCAAGTTCCTCCTTTTCCTTTGATGTTTCTGCTTTACCATCCACTGATTTCTCACTCTAGCCCTGGGCTAGACACTCCACTTGCTTGTGCTGTGTTTGGCCTTGAGCCTAACCTCTGTCTCCAACTGAGAGCCCGTGTAATAGTGCTCCATGTACCTATGATGAATAAAGTTTTCTTTTTTTATCTTTTTCTTTGTGGCAGCGGGTTTACTGGGGGTCCAACCCAGTGCCTTGGTACTGAGCTACATCCCCAGCCCATTCCATTTATTAATTTGAGACAGGGTCTCACTAAGTTGCCCAGTCTACACCTAGAGTTGCTTTCTCCTGCTGCAGCCTCCCAGAATGCTCACTGTGCCTGACTTCATCTTTTTTTTTTAAGACAGGGTCTTGCTCTGCAGTCCAGGCTGGTCCTGAATTCACCATGTAGCCCATGGCTGGCCTCAAACTCTCAGCAGTCCTCTTGTCTCAGCCTCACACATGCTGGGATTGTAAGTGTGCACCAACACACCCGGTTTATATAGTGCTGGGGTGGAGGGGAATCGAACTCAGGGCCTTACGCTTGCTAGGCAAGTGCTCTAACTGCTGTGCTACTCCTTCAGTCCCCATTTTCATGTTTATACTTTGCTTTCCAATGTATGCCTGTCTTCCTGGCAAGTCTTGTAGGTCCTGAAATAACTATTTTGCTCATATTTTTATTTTCTATAGTCTTATGTACAATAAGAACTCAGCGATATTCCTTGCCTTGACATGAATCTACAGGACATTCCTATTGTGATATTAGTCACTTCAAACTCCCTAAGAATGGAATGCAATTCGTCATTCAAATTTGATTTTGAATGTTAGTTCTATAGGACAAAACAGACTTAAAGAGGTGAGACCCAGAGAACTGACAGGTTGTAAAGGACCATTCAAGTGGGGCTTTAGTATTTAGTTGGAAACTTAACATTATCTCAAGCTGGGTCCAGTGTCACAGGTCTGTAATCTCAGCACTCTGGGAGGCTGTGGCAGGAAGACTGCATGTTTGAGCCCTGCCTGGGCAACTTAACAATCCTGTCTCAAAGTCAGTAATACAAAAGAAGGCTGGAAGGAGGAATAGTGTAGTGGTTAGAGCACTTGCCTTGCAAGCATAAGGCCCTGAGTTTGATTCCCCAGCACCACATAAACTAGGTGTGGTGGCTCATGCCTTTAATCCTAACACTTGTGAGGCGGAGGCAGGAGAATTGCCGAGTTTGAGGCCAGCCTGGGCTGCAGAGCGAGGTGAGATTTCCAAAAGAAAAAAGAAAAGTGCTTGCCTATCATGAATGAGGAACTGGGCTTGGCCAGGCGGGCGGCACAACCCAAAAGAAGTATGGAAGTCGCTTCTGGGTGACAGAACCACACTAGCTCACAGGTGTTCTCAGCTGGCTCAGTCTGACCAGTGAACCCAGGGAGGTGGTAGCGGAGGTGGGCCAGTCCTCCTGCCCAAGACCCACCAGTGGCTCTCCACTTCCCATGGAAGCAGACAAACCTGCCTAGCCCGTGCCGCCAAGTACAGACCGATTGCGGCCCCATCAATTCATACATTGAAGTCTGAGTGTGTGGGGGGTACCAGGCATTGAACCCAGAGCTTTCCTGCTGAGCTATCTCTCCAGACCTTCTCTAGTTTTTTTTTTTTTGTTTGTTTTGTTTTGTTTTGTTTTGTTTTTTTTTGAGACAGGATCTCCCTCTGTAGCCCAGGCTGGTCCTGAACCCACTATGAAGCCCAGGCTGGCCTTGGACTCACAGCAACCCGCCTGCCTCAGCTTCCTGAGTGCTGGGATTACAGGCATGTGCCAACATGCCTGGCTTATGTGGTTCTGGGGAACTGAACTTGGCTACTTAGCATTTGACTTAGCACTTGCTAGGCAAGTGCTTTAGCCGCTGAACCATTCCTTCAGTCCCCTTTACTTTTTGAGACAGGGTCTCACTGAAGCTCAAATTTTTTAAAATTGGGAATTGAACTCAGGGTCTTCTCACTGGCTATATCACCAGCCCTCCTCCCTCCCCCTTCACATTTAGATAGGATCTTGCTAAATTATCCAGGCTGGGCTCAAACTAGTAACCCTCCTGCCTCAGCCTCCCAGAGTGCCAGTATTACAGGTGTGCATCAATACCACCAAGTGCTTTCTATTTTCTGCATGAGCTGCTCTTGTTTTATCTCTAGATTCAATCTGGATGACTCCCTGGGCTCCAGCTAATCTCTTCCGTGTTCTACCACAAGGCCTTTGCACATGTGGCCTCTTCTGCTGGTAGTAAGCTCTCTCACCACCTTATCCAAGATGTTTTTCCATGGCACCTCCCAAGCTGTCAGAGCATGCCCCCACAATTCTTACTGCTTATTTCAGGTGTAGTCACACTCCTGTTACCGTGGTCACATCATTTGTTTCTCTAAGAGCCTGTGAGTTCCATCAGGACAGAACCTTGTCTGTCTGCTCTCACCGGGCTCCCAGGGCTGCAGGCAGTGGACCACTGCTAACACATAACGAACATGTGAATGTGGCCGTCTAGGACAGGGAACATAGAGCCTTCGATCTTTAAAAATTTCAGTGCCTGACCAGTAATAGGATATGTAAAACGTATACATAGTATCTGAGGGAGCTGCTGGTGCAGTTTAGATCGGGGATGCCCCAAGTCCCATGTGTTCAGACGGGGGGCTCTGGAAGGCGACGAGAGCACGGGTGCTGGGCCCACCAGTGGATGGCTCGTCATGAGTTCTCAGCTTTCCTCCGTTCCTGCCTTGATGCCTGTCAGCCAGCCATGGAGGGCTGAGCCACACTACCGCTCTCCCCGCTTAAGTGGTGGGCGGCAGGTGCTGTGTTCAGCGGCGGGACGGCGCACTCGCGCAGCAGGGTCAGAGAGGACGCGTTCGTTCACTGCCAGCAACGTTGAAAAACCTGCCACACCCTGGACAGTGTTAAGAGCCTGGGGTAACAAGGACAAGCAGGATTCAAACCTGCCTGAGACAGGGTCTCACTCGATAGTCCAGGCCGGTCCTCAGCTCCCTATGTAGCCCAGCCTGGCCTCCAACTTACATGGTGCTGGGGAATCACACTCAGGACCCGGTGTTTGCTAAGCCAGTCCACTAGCTGTGGGCTGTGGCTCATAGCTGGCTTGAGTTTGCGTGCTAGCTTGCACCTCCTGCCACTCGCCCACCTGGCCCTGTCACCTCAGAAGTCCTTGCACCACGTCCGCAGGCAATTCTGATCCGCCTCCCACTCCCTTTTAAGGCCACGTTGGCCTCATTCCAGTGGCTGATTTTCCAGACCCCCCTAAGAATATTCTGCTGACCTGGATGACGAGTCAGCCAGGCTGGCCCTGGGATTGGGGCCTGGCCTCAAGAAAGTCCCCTCAGGTGTTGAGGACCAGCCTCTGGGGCACCCAGTCAAGGCTGTGGCAGGGCAGGTGGGAGCAGTGGCCAGGTTTGGAGCACACCTGGAGAAGGCTCTGCCTGGGTGGCGCCACGGGCCAGACCCGCCTGGAAGGACACTTAAGTTTCGGTGATGCTATGTTGAGGTAGAGGCTCTGCCTGTTGTGCTGTGTGGCTCTCTGGATCTTCCAGCGTCACACTTGAGCTCTGGGAAAGACATGTAGGACCACTGTGACCAAGAACTGCCCCCGCTCCTTTTTTTGAGACAGTGTCTTGCACTGTAGCCCAGGTTGGTCCTGAACTCACTAGATAGCGCAGGCTGTCCTCAGCAGCTATTTATCAGAGGTTCTTTAGAAGGAGCAGGTTCACGGTGGCACGCTTCCAAGTGTGCCCCCAGCCATACGTCAGCCTCTGTCTGCAACTAGGTCATATTCCCCCAGCACCGAGCAGCTCAAACTCTATCACCTTTTTTTTTTTTTTTTTTTTTTTTTTTTTTTTTTTTTTTTTTTTTTTTTTTTAGTGGTGGTGGTGGGGAGGGCCAGGCACAGGGTCTTGCTTTGTAGTCCAGGCTGGTCCTGAACTCAATATATAGCCCAGGCTGGCTTTGAACTCTTAGAAACCCTCCTACCTCAGCCTCCCAGGTGCTGAAATTACAGGTGTGTAGCACCGTGGCCAGATTATGTGGTGCTGGGGAATGGAGCTCAGGATCTTGGGCTTGCGAGGCAAGTGTGGTCACTGAGCCATGCCCGTCCCCCACTATCACCTCCCTCTGGTTTTCCTGGTTCTGAGTCCCTATAACTCCAGCTTCCAGGTGCTCACCTCGTTCCTCTCTTAGCACTTGCTTGGGTCAGCTGAGAATGACTTGTTCGCCTAGCAGCCATAGCTCTCCCCACCCATGTCCCCTTGGCTTCATGCACTGGTGGTGGGGAGAGGTCACCATGCAACCCAGCCCTGTTCTGTGAAAATCACATGGTGGCTGGGACTGGCTCGCTCCCAAGGAATCCCTTCATGACTAGCACCCTCTGCCCCCAAGCTGAGCTAGCCCCATCCAATATTAGGATATTTGGTTATACTCGCACCTCCAGGGTGAGGAGGGAGCAGCCACAGCCTGAGCCTTCAAATTTTATGCAGGGACCTGGGCTTCTGGATAAATTCCGGTACTGTCTACTCTGCTACTGCGTATTTCCCACAGGGTGACACCCAAGGACAGAGTGGGTAATAGATGCTTGTGAGATACAGTCCCAAAGGCACAAGACTAGGTGGTTCCAGGAACCTCAGGACATGCCCGCAGGTAGAGCTTGGGCCCCGGGACTGGTTACCATATTTCCCCATTGCCAGGCTGAAATATTTATTTGAAAAATTGAAAACACAGATGCAATGTATTATACAAAGGAAGGTCTTAATACCACAATAAAAGTATCGTTGGGAGGAAACACAGCCAGTGGCTACCTGCCCTGGGAAGGTAGGCACTCGGTGAAAAATGAAATTTATTGATGGGGACTATTCTAATGGAAAATTGGGGAAGAGGTTAAAAACAGAAGGAAAACCCCACCCCCTGCTGCACACCTAATGTAAGTTTGTTCTAGGTTTGAGACGTCTGTGTGATCAAGATTTCACTGACCCCCCTCGGCTTGTCCCTGTGAGTTGTAATCCACCTCACTGGGACCTTCAAACCTGAGGTAGTTGAGGGTCACCTGAAAGACACGTCCAGGAGGAACTACGCTCGGGGCTGGATCCACGGCATGTAACAGACTGTTTCCGTTGCCTCGGTGCCCGGGGGCCACAGGCAGTGCCACAGCCAGGTGTGACTGGTCCTGTATTGGGTCTGGACCTTAAAGACAAGGAACTGAGCAGCAATAGCCTTGTCGTGTGGATGGTTGGCAGGCTCTGTGGTGGTTTCCTGGGCTACAGGCAGTGCGGGCTCTGGGGGACCTGAGACAGCGGAGAGGCTGGAGCTGCTCTGGCTGGAAGGCCAACGTTGGGCCAAAGGCTTTCCTTGGCAGGATTTCCAGAGATGTGGGAGGCGGCAGAGTAGCAAGACATTTGCCACCTATTAAAGACCAGGGTGACATGGAGCCAGGAAACCCCGTAAGACTAGGGAGGTGACTAAGAAATTCCCCAGGTGCCAGCAGAGGCCAGAGGCCAAAGCAAACCAACCTGCCTGCGACATGTACTATGACCCCTGTGTCACATGGAGCAAGCCTCCTTGGTGTCTAATGGGATGGCTGGCACAGTTCCGGGACAGGATGCTCTGGACAGTGTATGGTTCTTGCAGGCACTGGGTTAGGGACTTGCAGTCAGCATGGGACCCAAGGGGTACTGCTGTGGGCAGCAGGACCAGAATATAATCCAAATCCTGGTCTACTGTCCATGCTCGGACAAAATAATCCCACCAAGGTAGGTCTTTCCTTCTAGGTTTCCCTTATTATGCACGCAGATATTGTGCCCCTGGAGGCCTTAGAGCACCATGTTCCAGAGTTAAATAACGGGCACCGCCGAGTTTGAGCCCCTCTTTACTCCTCAGCTGTGTGGTGCAGCCCTGTTCTGTCTATGTGTACCCACAAGCCTCCAACCACTACGGGAGCCCAGGGACTCATTTCAAAGCTTGGAGGATGTGATTCTACTTTCTTTAAAGGTATTTCACCCGACTCATTTGTAGATGACCTAAGGCAGAGCAACTCAAGAAGTGCAGCCGAATGAGTCTGGAAAAACTATGCTACATCTGACAGTGACACGGAGTGAGCCTGTGCTCTGCTGTAAGAGCCTTCTGGACTATTTTGCTACTCAGACTGGGCTCAAGACGGACTTAAAACTGTGGTTTCTTAGAGGAAGTGTCACTTGGAAACTCATCAGCTCCAACAAACGCCCTTTTCATCCTCGCGGATAGCTGGGAATGTGTGGGTGTTTATGGTTTAGACTAGAAGTGAGGACTGGGTGACCACTTCTGGAAAAGTTGGCCCACACCTGCAACACTCTGGTTGGCTTCACTGGCACCAATGGGCCAGGGATGCCACAGGCCACTCTGCCTGAGCCTCAGAATGGAGAAGCCCAGAGAAGCAGTGAAGGGCAAGAGGGCCATTTCTACCAGGGATACCTCCTGCCAGTGGAAGTCACGCTTCTGCCCGTGGCGATCTGAGCTCCCGCGAGACAGTATCTTGAATGCCCCACTCGGAACACGCACGGAAAGGGAGTGGGTGGGGCGCGGGGGGGCCGGTTCACAGTGATTAAACAGAAGTCTCACAGCTGTCCTGTAGCAACTCCACCTGCCCCGCAGGGCCAGTCCCAGGAAGTGCTTGCGGGCTGCAACTGACAGGTAGCTACAGATCAAGGAGGAAGACGCTGTTTGTCTAAGATCGGAAGGTCACTTAATGTTGGGGTCCATCTGGGAGTGGAAAAGTGCCATCGGCTGCTTGTCTCTGGGCGGCTGTGCCCACTGTCCTCGCCCTGTTGCAGGGCAGCGAAGGTTGGGACCACGTGGCTGGAAAGAGGTGCAGCCAGCAGCCCCCCGTTCCCTTGTGCCCTGCCCCCGTGCTCCAAGGAACCTGCTTGCCTTGGGATCCAGGCCAGGACCTGCCCAGGGATGGCACCTTGCCCCTGCGCGGGATCCCTGAAGACAGACATCGTAGCGCGACAGTGCCATCGTCACCTGCAACCCTGACTGCTCTGAGCATCTCTGTGTCACTGCTAAAAGGAGGTTAGTAATAAATACAGTGTCCCACCCCACGCACAGGGATCTTTCTCGATGGGAGCAGGAAGGTCTGATCTGCCAGGTCCGTTGTTAGGTAGCACACGGAACAAGAGGATGCTGGGGCAGGCAAGGTGCAGAAAGAAGCTGAGCCCCAATGGGGCTCGAGGGACGTGGCCTGCTGGACGTGGCAAAGACATTTCTCTCGGGAAGTAATGCTGCTGCTTTCACCAGCTCCTTTCAAACACATGTGGAAGCCTGGCCATGCACGCCTAGGGAAGGTGTTCCAAGAGCCTGGGGCTGTGTGCACCTCCTGGACTCTCTCACATGCTAGCTGGCTTGTGGAGGTGGACAGAGGTTTTCAGCTGGCACCCGGCGTTGAGGAAGGAAAGGCACTCGCTCTGCTTCGGCCTTTTGAGGAGAGCTGTCACCCGCCCCTGGTGAGCGGCCTCAGCTGAGCGGACACAGCGAGGAGGCTGAGTGGGAGCACCAGGGCGAAGCCCAGGCAGCACCAGGGCTGTGGCTGCGTGGGGTGGCCTGGGGGGCTCAGAGTGCCAGGGCCTGCCCCCGGGAGAGGTGGCTTTGACAGTGGAACGTCCGAAATCTGGAACCGGAAGACCCAACGACCACCATGAGGTGCAGCGGGAATCCATGGAATGGCCAAAAATGGGGAGAGTTGCCTTGGCGTTCTTAGCCGGGATGCCCCCCGTTCTTCCTCTGATGGCACGCAAGCTGGGGAGTGTCCTGGCTCGGAGGCCATCGGCCCTGGATGCGCGCAGGTTTGTGCAAATGATGAAACGGAAAAGACTGAAGGAAATGAAAACACGTAAGATCTTCCCTCACCAAGCTAAAAACCACAACCAGCCTGTCTATACTGGGCCTGGTCGCACAGGTCTGTAATCTCAGCACTCTGGGAGGCTGAGGCAGGACAACTGCAGGCTCAAGCCCAGCCTAGGCAATTTAATGAGACCCTGTCTCAGAATCAAAAATAAAAATGGATTGGGGATGTAGCTCAGTTTGAAGGCTCTGGGACTTATCCCGAGGACAAGCAAGCAAAAAACAAACAACCTCCCTGTTCCACCAAAGTTTCTCTAAGGACACTGGGCAGGACCAGCCAGTGTCTTCCCCACTGAGGGGCCCTGACCCTGCCTCTTTGGACCTGGGCTTGCTCATGGGCAGCAGAGGCCAGCCTGGACACCAGAGAGGCAGAGAGAGAATGCCAGTAATCAAGCCAAACAGGGGAGGTGTCACCAAGGAGGGGCCCTTTGCAAGGCCATGCTGGTCCTTGGCAAGGGCCAGCAGCAGTGGGACTCCAAGGATCTGGCCTGTGGCTGGGGACACAAACACAGTGGGTGACAAGGACTCACACTCTGACACGTGGGGCGATGACTTGGCTCTATTCCTTCTCAGGTCCTGCTTCTTGCAGCGTAGGTGGAGATGCCTCCGTTCCTAAAAGACAGTGACTTAGGTCCCATGGCATATCAACATATTCCTTAAACCAACAAAAACTGCCACTCCGCTGGGCTCTAACATCCATGACGACCACACCGTGGTGTGACCACCTCCTCCAAGTCCAGTGCTGGGGAATCGCCGGGATGCATCTGTGGCTGGTTTCTGGGGTTGGGCAAATCCAACAGGAAGCAACAATCTTGGCTGAGATCCAGCGGGCCATCTCTGAGATGGGGGCTGAAATTTCATTCCACAGCATCTGACTTTTATATTTTGGCCATTATGACCCATCGCGGCTCTGGACAGTTGGACCCTTATGCCTCACCTGCTCCTGTCTGCCAGATCCCTGTTCACCACCGGTTACCTGCTATTCAACTCTGGATGGAGACTCAACTCCTGGGGTGCCACCTAGGTTGGTGGTCTGCGAGGACACGGTGTGAGGGACAAGCTCCCAGGTCACTGCTGGGACCACAACAGAGCTTCCAGTTCACTATAGTTTATCCTGGCTTTAGGCTTAGAGGTTATTTACAAATAAAAGTTGGCTCCAGGAGGAGGAGCAGGAAATGACCCCACTGAGGGGTCTCTCATTCTGTCACAATGGAGGGGGGACCTGGTCCACAGCTGCCCCCTTCTCTGTTACCCTGCCAGGCCCAAGGGTGCTCACCGTCTTCCCATCCCTCAGCCACGCCGGCGAGCTCGTAGTGCTTTTTCCGCAGCTCTCCGAGTTTCTGGCGCTCCTTCTGCAGCTCGGTCTCCAGCTCCAACACCCGCACCTGCCGGGGGACAGTGCAGTTCCCTTTCCATCAGCTCCCCGAGACCCCCCTTCGTGGGACTTAACCCTGTTCTGCTGCATTCCACTTTTCTTCCCCCATCCTTTGCTTTCACAGCTCAGTCCTCCACCTCAACTCTGCTCTCCTTCCTCCGCTCCTTCCTCCATCCCTGGGCCCCAGTGCTTCTCACAGTTCTCCCAGAACCACGCAGAAAAACAGCGCTGCCTCTGGTGAGATGTCTGTAGTGAGACCCTCAAGTCTTAGACTATTAGGATCTTCCTGAACGTGGTGAGAGGGGCTAGCCAGCCCTTGGCACTGTCTGGTCGTTATCACCTTTCAGTGTCATTAGAACCTGACCTTAGGCTAGGAGGTGCACCTGTGTTCGTCCCCTCAACCTCTGGCTGTGGAGTAACGCAGGGCCTGATGTCTACCCAGTGGAGACCATCTGGACAGAGAAGGGACGGTGCTCTCACCTGGGAATCCATCTCTTGGCGTTTGATCTGGGTCAGGGTCATGCTGGAGAAGTCCATGTTGTCTGCGAGGATGGGAAGAAGAAGGGCTGTCAGACAATGTCCCTGCCTGATGTTCACCCAGCGGGCACCACTGTTCTGCTGAAACGCTCGGTTGCCATGTACCAGGAGGAGAGGAACAGAGAGGAAGGAAGGCCCAAGAGGTTATGGGGTGACCTCTCCAGGGCCTCCAGGCTGGCAGATTTCCCATGGAACCCTTTCTCTGAAAAATCTCCTTCAGGGCCTGTCACATTAGCAACAGAGATGCCCCGCTTATGTAGTATTCCCCCTCGGGAGACAGAAGTATGCATACAAAATGGTGAGAAAGAAAGAGAATTGAGAGACAGAGTGACGGGAAGCTAGGATGGTGGGCAAAATGCAGATCACGGCCACAGTGCAGACAGGAAAAGCATGACTTTTGGGGGCTACCTGTCTCCTCAATCTGAGATTTGCCAGAAATGGTTGAGGCGACCACCTCCGCCGTGGCCTGGGTCACTCTGCGTGAGGCCTGCTGTAGTTGGGTGAGGTTGGGGCTGTCTTTATCTGCCTTCACCTGCCAGGAAAAAGTGAAATCAGGGTCACACGTGGAGCAGCAAGGACTGGATCCAACATCTGGTCTGATGGTTCCTGACAGATGATGGCCGCTATCGTCACCATCTGCTTCTTAAAAACTTCTGCCCATGGGGTCAGCTACTGGCATGCCCACAACGTAAACAATTGTCCCTGACTTCTGGGCTTGGGGGCACCAAGCTCTAGCCTTCTCACTGACGTGGATAAACTGTTCCTGTTATAAAAACCAATCAGAAGCAGCAAACATAAGGACAAATGAAGAACACGGGGTGAGGCACTGAGAGGTGTGGAAGGGGCCGGTGACAAGCTTTGCATAAAGATTACTGGGGCACTGGCTCAAGTCCGGTCACTACTACGGAGGCAGATATGGGATGTATGGACTCTCAGAGCCACGCCAGGTGACCTGTTGTCCATGTCCCCCAGGTGCCTGCAAGCTGGGATTGCTACTGGGAGGTTGGCAGAGCTGGGCTCTTCAAAGGCCGTGCACAAAAATGAAGAGACAGGAGATACGCAGGTGGTGAGCTGGGGATGGGAGCTCTCTGCTAGCTGGCGTTAGGCCCTTTGAAAAGGATGGTGTGGACCCAAGAGCTAGAACTGGGACCTGCTCAGCCTGGATTGTGGGTTCCCCGTCTGCCATCACCCGAGGGCTCTTTGACCCAGGCGGCGTCACAGCACCACGAGCGCCGCCTGGCCCTACCTTGGATGCAGCCACGAGCTGGGCTGTGCTGGCAGCGATTTCATGTGAACACACCATCAGCTCCTCAAACTTCCCCCGGCCTTGCACCACCAGGTCAGCAGCATCCCTGACAGGGAAGGAGAGGATGAGTGAGGCCATGGGCAGCAGCACCCACGTGATTCCACCTCTAGGCCACCCTGGCTCTGGGCAGGCAGGGAGGACACCAGCCCACCCTGCCTGTGTTCCCCCGGGGGGATGGGATCCTTTGCAGACTCCCATACCAGCAGTTTGTATGGAGTGATTTTTCCTTCCTTGGTTGCCCCTCGGTGGATCAACGGAGTGGGGTGTGGGGGAGAGGGGCCTCAGACCCAGACACTTACACCATGACAGTGGCTCCCCAGCCTACAGCTTTGGAGGCTGAGATGAGGCCTTCCGTCCACCGAGAGTTCTTGGCATAAAATTCCTTAGGGGATGCAGTGCCCTGCAGAGTGGAAACAGTGAAGTTGCTAACTGCTGATTATTTGTGGTTCTGGGGTCGAGCCCAGGGCTTTCACATTAAGCTACACTCCTAGCCCATTTTTCATTTTGATTTTGAGACAGGGTCTCGCTAAGTCACCAAGGTGCCCAGGCTGGGCTCAAATTTGCAGTCCTCCTGCCTCAGCTTCCCAGAGTGCTGGGTTTGCAGGTCTGTGACATGGGCCTGGCTACTAACAGCTATTTCTATGGACTGCCTACTAAGTGCCGGCTGCGTATATTTATGTTATCCCATTGAGCCTTCACTGAAACTGTGAGAGGTGAGCATCGCCATTAACATTTTAAAGATAAGCAAACCCAGCTTTAGCTGAGCTCCTCATCTCAGCGACCACGGGAGCTGATCAAGGGGCGTGGGCTTAGAGCCAGCCCTGGTAGCTCAGCGAGGGCCTGGCTCAAAAAGAAACCACACTGAGATTCAGGGAGGCAGAAACATTCTTTCCAAAGTCACTCAAGAAATAAACAGGAGTAAACCCTTGGCTCTGCGGACTCCAAAGCCTGAGGCATTTCTGCAACATCTCTTGTCGGCCCTCACTGTCTGTGTTTGGCGTCTACAGATTCAACTAGCCATGGATCGAAAACAATGGGGAAAGAAAAATGCGTCTGAACAGAAGACACACGACTTCCTTTCTTCCCACTCTCGCCGGAACATACGGCCTATGTAAGGGACGCGGGCATCCTGGGACTTAGTACTGCGGGGCTTCTGGAACCAATTCACGGAGGATGCTGAGAGAGGACACGTGAACAGTGGGGCACACTGTCATTGGAGGGGGGTCTAGCTGCTCTCCGTGATTGGTAAAAGAAGAATAGACAGTAATTTTAAAGTAGGAATTCTACTTGAGATTTTTAAAATGTGCTTTTGTTCGGGAAGTGTCTGAGAATCCTTGGTGGGCCGGTCCCTCTGCTGCGGGGTCAGGATGGAACCAGCAGGGGGACTGCTTTCTCTGGGACTGTGTGGGCTCTGCCTCCTCACCCAGCACCTCTGCCTCCCAGGCCGCAGCTGCCGTCAGGACCAAGGGAAAAACTGCACCAGCGCAGGGTGAGAACCCAGAGTGACGGGGTGGTCAGGAGGCTGCCAGCAGGTCCCTGTGGGTAACGATGGGCTGAGCTGCTGCTGGCAGGAGGCAGAGCAGGCCCCTGCGGACAGTCAGACAGCTGGTCCTCCCCTTCTCTGGGGCTCTGTATCAACGCATTCAACCAGCAAAGGTTGTTTTTTACAAAACAAAAAGCTCGGGGTATGGCTCGGTGCTTCCCTTGCACGTGCAAGGCTGTGGGTTTGATCCCCCGTCACCACATAAGCTGGGTGTGATGGCTTATACCTGTAATCCCAGCACTCAGGAGGCTGGGGCAGGAAGACCGCTGTTGAGTCTGAGGCCACCGTGGGCTACACAGTGAGTTTAGCACAAACTTGGACTGTAAAGCAAAACTCGGCCTCCAAAAACAGAAACAAACAAAAACCCTAACAAAAAACTCTGTATTGAACAAGTAGACTTTTTTCCCCCTCAGACTTTGATAGCCACAGGGGTCCTGGAGCCAGTCACAAAGGACAGCACCAGGTCTGCTCTCGGGCTCTGCCTGCTCCCCAAGGCCTCGCTTCCTTCCCAGGGACTCAGGCTGGCGACATACACAGGGTTTCCACAGGGGGCCTGTCTGGAAGCAGTGGCTGGTGGCCTCAGGAGCCAGAGGGCGCTGCTTTGGCCCACGCCATCAGAGATAGGACGGGACAAGCTGGCAGCACGGGGCTCCAGAGAGGTGGGTGGGGTAGGCAACGCTGATGCCCACACGCCCTTCCTCTGCCCCCACAGCTCACCCTGCCGCTCTCCACAATCTCCCGCTGGAGGTCCTTTGAAGCCACAATCAGGACCTGGATGGCCTGCATCAGGCTGGTACAGGAGCCAAGGATCCTGCTCTCGAAAGAAAATTACAGAAGTGTCAGAGATGTAGAGACCAAGAACAAGGAGGACTGCTCAGTTCCTCGCAATGAAGCCACAGCCAGCAGGGGACAGAAACAGGGCAGGGGAAGTGCTGAGAGGGCTCGGGGTGGCAGGGCACGGCGAGGCACCTGGCTGCCAGTGAAATCACTTGCAGGTGCACGTTCGTCCCAGGAATGGCTAAGCCGCCACTCTCGGGTTCCAGGTCCCCGTGAGGCACAGGCAGCACTGCTGCCACCATCACTGATGCTGCCAGAGCAGCCCCCTGGGGCTGCCAAATTCCACTGAGTCACCCCGTGGTGTTCAGGGTGCCACCTGCAACCAACGCCAGGAAGACCAAACTCAGACTGACCTTTCGTTCACCTCCAGCTTGACTCCTGTGTCTCCTGCTCGGGACTTGCTGAGCATTTCCTGTTTTAAAAAAATAAGCATGGTTTTCATATGTCATGAGTGCTAAGACTCTACCAGTGTCCACTCTGTTCTGGGGCCAACATGCCACAGTATTTGGAAACCCGAATCCAGAAGTGCTTTCCATGTGCTGGTGAGAGTCGGGGAGTGCAGGCCTCTGCATGGCCAGGTGGAAAGCAGCTGTAGCAGGTGGGGAACTTCTGGCACCCAGGCCGATGGGCCTGAATACTAAGAGCTATGGCCACACGCCAACAGGGGCAGCTGCTAGCAGGTCCTACAGGCAGGTGCTCACATTCTAACGGGTGACTTGAGTCTCTGCCAAAGGAATGGTAAGTGACCTTCCCTCAGGTGCCCACTCAGGTTTTTAGGACAGATTTGTTAGGGCTGTTGTTTAACCCCTCGGGAAAGTATGATGCTTACTGCCGTCCTACAGAAATGGGTTGAATATGAGCCAGGTGGCATAACTTGCAGAGGTCCTGCGACTAGCAAGCCGGTCTGCAGCCTGACCCCAGATGGCCTAACGTCAAAGAGTCTGTCCCTTGAGGAACGTACTCGCCTTCCTTCAGTGAGGACCTTCCTGCTTCCATCCCTCACGATGCAGCGAGTTTGGGCTCCTTCTACAGGACACTCTGTCACCTTCATGAATGACTAAGACACACCTGGGGTGGCTGAGCTGTGTGAGGGCAGCCCTGAGAACCTCACTTTAAAAAATGCTGCAGAAGCCTCCTACCTCGATCCGGGCTGTGGCAGCTTCAATGGCTGCAGAAGTGGCAGCCATCTCCTTGTCTACCAGGTCCCCCAGCTCTTCCTGTTTGATGTCCAGGCCCCTGGGCAGCAGCTTCTGTGAACAGCATTGCGAAGGCTGTCATGACACTTGGCAGACCTGCACCCTCTCTAGATGGCTGAGATGAGAGGACCCATCACGAAGCACATTCTGCAAGTGACTGTCACAGACCCCATGTGCCATGGTGCGATCTCTGGAACCTCGTCCTCCTAACGCCTGACCCTCTCTCAGGACCACCTCCTTCCAGGGAGCCATCAGTTGTTACCCCTCAGAGCCCAGCACCTGCAGCTGCTCTGTGAGTCCTAACCCCATATGTGCACAAGACTAGCTGTATTTGTGAGATAGGAGCAGTTAAAAAAAACCTTTCAAACACATATGGTATCTTCCTATCAGTGTGACCCAACTGCTTCCGTGGAGGCAATTCCTAGCCCTGCTGCAAGGCCTAGAGAGGGAGAATGAACCAACTGCAGGTATCCTGGTGGTAAAGAGAGATCTGAACCCAGGTTGGAATGGTAAAAAGTACTGGGGGTTGAACTGAGGGGTCTCTGCACCAAGCCTTTTTATGATTTGTTGAGATGTAACCTTCCTAAGTTGCCCAGGCTGCATTTGAGCTTGTGGTCTCCCTGCCTCAGCCTCCCAGAGTACTAGGATTACAAACTTGTGCCACTGCACATGGCTAAAGGCCACAATCTTTTTTGTGTGTTTGTTTGTTTGTTTATTTCTGAGACAGAGCCTTGATCTTTAGCCCAGGCTGGTCTGGAACTCACTATGGAGCCCAGGCTGGTCTTGAGCTCACAGCAACACAGCTGAGCTTCTGCCTCAGCCTCCAAGAAGCTGGTGTGTGCTGTCATACCTGGCTTACGTGGTGCTGGGGAATAGGACGCAGGGTCTTGTGCAAGTGCTAGGGCTAGGCAAGTGCTCCAACTGCTGTGCTATCCCACCAGACCTATTACTTTGATTACCAGGCTGCGTATTAGGAATGGTTGCCTTTCTTATCTTTATCAGAGTTCCTGTTTTTGCCTCTATACAACTACCCAGTTCCTAGAATACAGGACATACATCTTAACTGAATGTATTTTAGGTGCTTTCTGCCCACTCAGATAACCATCTCTGGAAAAACTGTTTATCACTTCCTCTGATAGGGCTGGCAACATAACACTGTAATCAATAGCCAGCAAATTAAACCTGGCTGGCGAGTCCTTCACAAGGGTGGCTGCTCCAGCCTTCCTTCACATCGTAAGGGTAGAAAGAATGGGCCAGAGGCTGGGACCACAGCTCAGATGCACAGTGCTGGCCTCAAAGGCACAGGGATCTGGGTTCAATCATCAGCACTTCAAAAACCAAAACTAAAACTTGGCTAGAACAGGGGCCCCAACTCTCTTGACACCAAGGACAGATTTAGCAGAAGGCTATTCTCCCAAGGATGGGGCGGGGGTACTTGTCATGCAGCAGGGTGCTGGAGAAGAGCTTTGATATTGTGAGCAGCAGCAGGCAGGGAGCCAGGAGTGAGGCTCCTCCTCCTGTCAATCAGCAGCGGTCTTGGAACCTAACAGGAGCATGCTGACAGGAGGCGGAGCTTTGCTTGCACACACTTCCCATTCCCTAATCTGCCGGCCTGGTCCTTTGGAGGCCAGGGATCAGTACCGGACTAGAACACCGCTGCTGTGTAACTCGCCAGCCTGCACACTTGAGAATAATCATGTCCTACAACATTAATGCTGGTCATACCTCTCCAATGGCCTGGATCTTGCTGACACAGGCCCTCAGGGCTGTACTGTCTGCATTCTCGAGGGCTCCATCTTCCTCCAGGGAGGCCAGGTAGATGAGGGTTTCCTTGCCATACTGCTTACAGGCCTCGGTCAGTGCTGGGCATGCAAGGCAACAGAGATGTGTAAAAGGTTCCCTGCTTGTCCTGCTTTCAAGGGCAGACCCTGCCCCAGTACTCACCGTCAGCGGGCTCTGGTGGGGCTCGGAGGCTGGTGGCGCTCCCATGAGCGATGGTGTCACTGGTCAGGTGGCCAAGCAGTGTTACTGAGTGCAGAAGCCCGCCGATATCTGCCGAAAGTGGGAAGGACCATTTCTCAGGCCTGGCTGAGGGTGTCACTTTCTGACCCTCGTCTTCCCGGCTTTTAATGTTGCACATGCACCGTCCCTGGAGTGTGGGACCCTGTTACTGTTCCCACATCCCTGCATCCCTGAGGCCTGCCAGGCAGCCACTAATGAGAGTCCACCCTTCTGCCTCCTTACCTTCTGGGCAGGCCAGATACTGACTCCGATTCTTTTCCAGTTGCTCGATGCAGCTGGAAACAGACTTGACCTTTGAGAGAAGGTGATCTGTGAGAGGAAAGACAGGACAAAGTCAGAACAAGAGTTCTCAAGGCTCCCTTTGTCCTCCCCGGAACAGCTGGATGTAGGAGCCACCCTGGCCCTGTGTGAGCTGTCCTATGGTGAGGGAAGGGAGAGAACACCCGGCAGCTCTGGTTCTGATTGAGATATATGCAATCCTCTCAATGCACTTGAAAAGCCATGCCAGGCCAAGCCCATCTCCTGCCTTAACCAGGAGCCAGGAGTGGCTAGTCCTAGGCCCTGACATCTCACTTCCTATAGCTGCTCCTTGTATGAAAACCAGCCTCAGCAGTGGGGCCTGGTGCTGCAGCCTGTAATCCCAGCTCTCTGGGAGGCAGGGTGATCGTAAGTTTGAGGCCAGCCTGGGCAACTTAGCGAGACCCTGTCTCAGAATAAAGGCTAAACTAAAAAACGGGCTGAGGATGTAGCAGCTCAGTGTCAAGGTCCTGGGCTTGATCTCTGTGAGAAAGAAATCCAGGTTTTCCGACTAAGTCCAACATTGGCTCTCTCCAGCTGCTCCATGATTTTGCTCTGCAGCCCAGGCATGTTCACCTCTGGGCTGCTCTTTCCCCTTCCTTTTCAGAAGCGGGAAGGGCAGCTCTGGAGTCCCACTGCCCCTGTGCGGCTCCTACATGGTCTGTGCCTCCTCTGCAGCAAGTGAGCTGACCAGGATCACTGCAATGTGACACCGTTGAGGATCTAGGCCAAGGCACACTGAGGACTTTGGATAGTACCTGGCATGTGAGAAGCCCTCGATAAAAGGTATTATTTTTTGCTTATTTATTTTGATTTACTTATTTTATGTGTGCACATGGAGCGCACTGAGGACTGAACCAAGAACCTTTGCACTGAGCTACATCCGAGCCCTTTAAAATCTTTATTTTGAGACAAGGTCTCACTAAGTTAACCAGTCTGGGCTCAAACTGGCCATGCTCCTGCCTCAGCCTCCTAAGTGCTGGCATTACAAACGTGCACCACCATGGCTGGCTGGCTTCTCTTCTTTCAAGCCCTCACCTGCTTCTCTGCTCAGGCTCCTCACAGGCCCATGGCACTCAGCGTGTCCCTTCACATTCCTGTACAGGTGGCTGCACTGAGCCACAACAGCCATCCCAGCTGCACAGTCTCTCAAATCAGGGCCATTTTTATTTATTTTTTATTTTTTTATTTTGAGATAGGGTTTCATTCTGTAGTACCGGCTAGTCCTCAACTCACTGTGGAGCCCAAGCTGGCCTTGAACTCAAGGCAACCTTCCTGCCTCAGCCTCACAAAGTGCTGGGAATACAGGCATGTGCCACCACGCCCAGCTTATGTGGTGCTGGGGAATTGAACTCCGGTACTTAGTGCTTGACTCAGCGCTTGTTAGACAACTACTTTAACCACTGAGCCATTCCTCCAGTCCCTGAGATTTTTTAAAAAATTTATTTATTTATTTATTTTGAGACAGGGTCTTGGTCTGTAGTCCAGGGCCCTGACCACTGAGCGACTCCCCTGCCACATGCTGGAACATGTACTGCCTGCCACTCCATGCTTCATGACACTTGCCTTTTTTTTTTTTTCTTTTTTTCCTTACTCTGTAGTCCAGGGCTGGCTGTAAACTCACTATGGAGATGGGGCTGGCCTTGGACTCAAGGCAATCCTCCTGCTTTGGCCTCTCTAGTGATAGAATTACAGGTATGAGCTGCCATGCCTCCTTCCCCTATCTAGTTTTAAAATTCACAAGCGAACACCTGCCCAATTCAGTCCACAGTTTTCTCCCTAGAGACCAGGCTGTCCATGCGCCCTCCTCGTCTTCACAGTCATTTCAGGGTCCTGGTTACAGTGTGACCCACTGACTAAAGCAGCAGCTATCACCCCCTGGGCCTTCAGAGAACCCTGCTGCATGCAGAGCTCCACACCAGAGCTTCCGGTCTGCCTGAGGAGGCAGCCTGGGCATCACCAGGCCTCCGATGGGATTCGGTGCCCGCGGTGGCATGTGCTGGGGCAGCAGCTCGGAGTACCTGCGGGGCCTGCGCAGCTGATGAGGGCGGGCTCCTCCAGCTGGCTCAGGGCCTCCTGGACCATGCGCTCCACGGCCTGCCTCGACCTCTCCAGGAGCGCCTTCCGCTGCTCCTTCGCAAGCTGGCGTACAGATTCCTAGAAAGAGCCCAGGGACATGAGTGTGCCCTGGCCCCACAGTGAACCCTAGCAGTGTCTACCTGGGACCACCATGGGATTCCTGGCCTCTTAGTTCAGGTTGTTATATAAGCCAGTTAGCTTCAAACACAAAAGACAACTGGCACATGATAAACAGGTGGCCGAGGGCTGGGTTCCTGGAGCCCATTTCCCACTCAAGCAAGGAGATGCCCAGTGCTTTCCTGCTCATATACAAAGTGGTCCTTTGCTTTTGCTTGCTGGGTGGCATGGGAACTGTGTCAGCTCAAGCCTTGGCCATCAGGCTGAGGGCCCCAGCTCCCTCACAGTCCTCCTCCTGGGCCCCCAAACCTGTAAGGTGAGGCTCTGGTGCCCAGCCCCGGCGTGTGGCCGTGACTTGCCTGGGCACTGGCCAGGCTGAGCTGGGAGCATTCCAGCTGCTCGCGAAGGGCTGCTAACTCCTCCTCCCGACGAGCCGCCACGCCCACCAGGCTGTCCCGCTCCTTCTCCAGCTCCGTGATCTGCGTCGTACATTTTGCTTCTGACTGCAACAGTGGGATGAGGGAGATGCAGGGGAAATCAGACTGCCCCCTTCCAAGCGTTCCAAGCCCTCCTCCTGGCTCTGACGGGCGAGGAGATGTCTCCTCCACCTGCTTGCTGCTCTCGCTGTCCGCTGACCGCAGCTGGGGCCAACCAGGCTGTGGACACGGGGCAGGGCCAAGCTGATAGCAAGGGCTGCGGGAAGAGAGGGGCTCACCTGGGTGGAGGTTTCCAGGGTGCCATGGAGGACCTGCAGCTCCCGCCTGCTAGTGGCAAGCTCCTGCTTCAAGTTCTCTAGAATTTCCTGCTGTTCCTGAGTCTGAAGGAGAAGGCAGCAGCAGGGCTCTGAGCAGGGTGGCGGTCAGAAGGGAGACGCGAACGTAAAGGTTCCTGAGCCTGTTCGACACCCCAACAAAACGTGGAGGGGCAGGGTGGCAGGAGGTGACCTCCAGACTGGACTGACAACGTTTCTTCTGGCTAAGGTGGACCCTCAAGAAGTCCACGTGAGCCCCTAACACTGATTCAAGGTGAGCCAGATCTGCTGCTTACGCATCCCAAACACCTGGCATACTGCTGACTGCAGTATCTCTCTATCTTAAACTAATTCTCTTTCTTTGATGTTTTTGTGTTGATTTATAGTACTGGGAATTGAACACAGGCCCTTTACTGTGAGTTAGATCCTCAGCCTCTTCATATTGTTTATTTGAGGCAGGATTCTTGCTAAATTGCTAAGATGCCCAGGTAGGGCCTGAACTTGTGATTCTCCTGCCTCAGCATCCCAAAGTGCTGGAATAACAGGTCTGTGTTACTGGGTGCAGGCTGATTTCTTTTGTAAGTGAAGTTTTTCAAAGGGCAGGTTGCTGGACTGGCGGCATAGCTCAGTGGTTAAAGCACTGGGTTCAACTCCCTAGCTCCATATAAGCTGGGTGTGGTAGCATATGCCTGTAATTCCCGCATTTAGAATGCTAAGGCAGGAGGACTGCAATGAGTCTGAGGCCATTCTGGGATACATAATGAATTCAGAGCCATCCTGGACAGCAGAGCAAGACCCTGCCTCAGAAAAAAAAAAAAAAAAAAAGCTTTTACAAATAAACCTCATTCATCTCAGGCCCCTTCACTGTCTCTACCCTAAATCAGGCATGCCTTGGTGACCTTATCCTACTGCCAGCCTTCAAAAGCACTACAAGGCCACCAGGACCAGATGACCAAGTCCTTTGCCGCTCTCAGTGCTGAAGGCCCACCCCCAATGGAGAGCTCCCAGCCCCTCCCTCCCTGGGCGCGTCATCTCCCACTCACCTTCTGCTGAGCCTGTTGACTCACGCGTTCGAAGGAATCTTCCAGCTCTTTTTTCTCTCGTTCCAAATCCACCTGAGCTTGCCTGGCCACAGACACCTGTTTGGTCACCTCTGCATTCTGTAAGGAAGAACTGCGTCTTGAGTGGGTGTCTCTCAGCCTACGAGGACTTCTTCCTTCTATAACCAGGGACCCCACTGCAGACTGAGTGCCCTAGAGTCAGACTCAGGAGTGTCTCCTGCACAGAGGGCACCTGGAATCCAGCGTGACCTCAGGTAGTGGACTCTCAAGTATTTACAAAAATAACAAAGGTGACTAAGTGGGCTGGCAGCTAAGACACAGCTCAAAATGCAGAAAGTGAGAGGCCCTGCCAAGCTCGGATCACCAGGCCCTGGATACTCCCCAGGCCCCGCGGCTGTCTCCCTGCGGGTGGAGGGGCCAGCCCTACCTTCCGCAGCAGGTCGGCGTGGTTCTGCACCAGCTCGCTGTACTTCTCCTTGAGCTTGCTGTACCGCTGCTCGTTGGCCTGCGCCTTCCCTGCATCATCAGGACCAAGGTAAGGCGCCCTCCTGCTGGGACCCCCTGCCCTCCCGCCAGCCAGTGGGCCAGGACCCTTTCTGTGTGCAAATGCACAGATCTTCCTTTCCCTCAAAACCCTCACCAACACTCTTCTCTGGGAACTTACCTGCCTACAACCCCTTCCCTGCTTCAGGTGTCGTGGGATCTTTCATACGGGACATTCATTGCGCTGGCAGGGCTTTTGGCTTATATGTCATTTATTTCCCTCTTCGGCCTGTTCCTTGCTTACCTCTTCTCCGGGAGGCCCCCACCCCCAACCAGGCACTGCTTTGTCACTGTGTGCACTACTTGTCCCCCTGGCCCTGCAGGCCTTTGTGCCAGCCACCTTCAAGCCCACCAAGCCCGCCCCACTGCCCAATGACAGGGACTGGCTTTCTGGTGGCACTTCTGCAAGGATGCAGACTGGGCTGTGCTTCCTGACTGTCGTCCTGGTCCTGAGTTGCCCACACCCTGTGCTCCTGGCCTACCCGTAGGCCCAGCCCTGACACCTCTCACTTTCGATCTCTGTCAGGCTCCGCTGCGCCTTCTCCGTGTCTTCCCGCTGCTTCCTGAGCTCGTCCAGCTCTGCCCGGAGGCACTCGGACTCGCCAGCCGCCGGCCGCCCCAGGTGCTGCTGCTCCGCCAGCTCGGCCTCCAGCTCACTGATGCGGCTCTTCAGCTGCATCACGGCCTGCTGGCTCTGAGGAGGTACCAGTGAGCAGCCTGCCCCACGCGAGTCCAGGCTGGGGAGCTGGGTGGACACGTGGGTCCTCCCATCTCCAGCACAGACCGAGATGGCAGGTCTCGGTATTCATGGGACTCAATCAACCACGAAAGGGAAGTATTAAAAAAAAATTGAGTCTGTAGTCAACAATATGGCCTAGCTACTGCGAACATGTGTGTTGCATTAGCTATTGTAAGTAACCTGGAGACGATTTAGACTCTGATGGGAAGATGCATTGACCCTATGCAACTGTGAAAGCCGGGCCTTCAGGACATGACAAGCCACCCACTTGCCAGCAGGGGCTCGTGGCAGGGGATGTTTAGTTATAGTGACCTGGGGGCAGCCATGAGAGAGCTGAAAGGAAGAAGGGGAGGATGCTGGGCCTGTCCCCATGGGTCAAGTTCTCTGACCAGTTACGGCTCTCACAGGTACACACATATGAGATATGATTGCAACATATAATGAATATTTAAATTAAGGAAATACATTATAATAAAAGACACAGTGTTGTTAATCACCCTCAGAACACTTCCCTTTGCTTTGAGCAAACTCATCCTATCGCTTCTGCTACTTAGAGAATGTCTTTACAAGGTGTGATCAAAAACATGGTGAATGTGGACACCAAATAAATGCCGAGCAACAGAAAGGCAGGTTCATAAAAAATATTACAGGTGTATTTTTAAGCACCTCACTCACTGGATATGACAGTGGGTGACTTCCGGCTCTCCCTCAGAGTCAAAATGACTATTAAAGAGAAAATTTTAAAATCTATTCAGGACATTAATGCATCTAGGATAGCTCAACTAAAGGCAGTCATAAAGAGGACTTCTAGGGCATGGCAGTAGAGCTCAGTGCCAGTATGCACAGGCCTTGGGTTTGGTTCCCCACCACTGCATAAAAATTAGCTGGGCATGGTGGAGCATGCTTGAAATCCTAGCACTAGGGAGGCTGCGGCAAGAGGACTGCTGCGAGTTTGAGGCCTGCCTGAGCTACCCAGGGAGTTCAAGACCAAGGCCATCGTGGACTGCAGCCAAAGTGAGACCCTATTTCAGACTTCCAGAGCTGCTCTGAAAGGGCCAAGAATATAAACACGCTTAAAGTGAGCAGCATCGCTTCGAGGGAGACTAATGGCAATGTTTCTCTTACTGTAATAACTTTAAAATGATAACAAAAGCTGAAACACTATTTCTAATCACAGTTCATATACAGCGCCAGGACAGTCATCAGCCACCAGAGTCCCAAACCAAACTCTTACTTCTTCAGGTCATGTGAGAAGAGCTGGTCTTTCTCATTAAGGCTCGTGGGTGGTGGTGACCCAGGCTACCAGAGACTTTGTGCCTGGCTTAGCCGCCGTCCCAAAAGCCTACGCTGTGGCAATGCTTTCCATGGAGACCAGGGAAGGGACCAGGTTCGTTCAACTATGGCATTTCCACTAATTAAACTGTCTAGGATGTGGTCCAACCAGTATCCGTGAAATGTGAACTGAATGTTAGAATGTCACTTGGTGAATGAAGAATGAGCCAAGGAGACCCTGTACCCACCTCAGCCTGCAAGTTCTCCAGCTGCGCCCTCAGACCGCTGATCTCTCTGTAGAGCCGCTCAATCAGGTGGTCCCTGGGGAGAGAAGGACAATGCACTGGCTTCCATGGCACCATCCTGTGGGAGGCTGGCCGAGGTCAAGAGCTGGTAGTCCTTTTGGGTCAGCTCTTTGACACTGTAAGTTATCCACCCAACCCTCTCTCTCCATGGATTTGGCCAACTGCAGAATAAATATATCTGGGGAAAAGCCCCATCTGCACTAACTACACACACTGACGCTTGAGTCATTATTCCCTAATCAATACTTTGTATTTATACAACACTTGTTACAAGTTATCTACAGATGATTTAAAGCAGCGGTCCCTAACGTCTCCTTGGCACCAGGGACCAGCTTCACTGAAGACCATTCTCCCAAGGACCCGCTGAGGGGGAAGGGAGGGGTCCTTCTTATCAGCGGGTTGTGGGAAGACAGCAGCAGGAGGGGGGCTGCGGGCAGAGCTCCTCCCCCTGCCAATCAGCAGCGCTGGAACCTAATAGCGTGCTGACAGGAGGCGGAGCTTCCCTCCTGGCTCACCTGCTCTGCGTTCATGGGGCCCCTTCACTACAGGTGGGTGGACCAGGGGCTGGGGACCCCTGATGTAAAATATTTGGGGGGATGTGTGCAAATCCTATGCAAATACTACTCACTTTTACATAAGGGATTTGCATGTTTGCAGATTCTGGTACCACCTGGGGGTCCTGAATCCAGTCTGCTTCAGATACTAAGGGGTGACTGTTCTGAAGTATTACTGGTTCCTAATCTGATCTCCCACAGGAGACCCACAGCTGCTGATCTTCTGGGGTAAATTCGAGACAATCTTTATCTAGTGTGGAGAACCCCCCTAGACGCAGGTGTTGGAGGGAGACAGCAGCTTCGTCCTGCCCTTTGCTCGCACCCAGGTCAGACTCACTTCTCATCCTTGCTTACACCATTTTGACTATTGAAATTGAAGGGATCGCTGCTGAGTGAGCTGCCAAAGATGTCATCAAACTTGTTGTCAAATAAACTCTGTGGTGAACAAAAGGGAGAAAGAGCCAGTCAGAGACTCCGAGAGCTGCACGAGGGGTCAGAAGACCGACGCAGCAGAACGGTCCGTTCGCTGACTTTGCAGACACACTGGTGAGGCTGCCAAGAACCACTGGGTGGTCCGCAGCGTTGTGCTAGGAGAGGATGGAACAAAGCTGAGGCAGGAAAATCGCTCAAGCGCAAGATTTCTAGGCCAGCCTGGGCAATGTCGCAAGACCATGTCACACACATTCAAGAGGAATGGGGTGGGCTGGTGCTGGTGAAAGATAATGTGTTCAGGCTGGGCTGCATATATATATATATATAAAATTTGTGGTACTGGGGATGGAACCCAGGGCCTTCACACTGAAATATATCCTTGGCTGTTTTTTTTTTTTTTCAGACAAAGTCTCACTAGGTCACTGAACTGCCCAGGCAGGGGTCTGGAGTAATTGCACAGTGGTTTAAAGTTTGCCTAAAAAGCACAAGGCCCTGAGTTCGATTCCCCAGCACCACATAAAGCTGGGCTGGTGCACACCTGTAATCCCCGCACTCAGGAGGCTGAGGCAAGAGGATTGCTGAGTCCAAGGCCAGCCTGGGCTACATAGTGAGTTCAGTACCAGCCTGGGCTACATAGTAAGTTCAGTACCAGCCTGGGCTACAGAGAGAGACCCTGTCTCAAAAAAGGAAACTGGCCAGGCTGGGTTTGTGGACGTAGCTCAGTGGTTAGAGTACTTGTCTAGCATGTGCAAGGCCCTGGGTTCAATTCCCTAGCACATAAAAACTAGCCAGGCACAACAGTACATGCCTATAATCCCAGCACTCAGGAGGCTGAGGAAGGAGGACTGCTGTGAGCTCAAGGCCAGCAGTAACTACGGAGGAAAACCATGTCTAAGAAAAATTGCTCAGGCTACATTTGAACAATTCCTCCTGCTTTAGCCTCCCCGAGTGCTGGGGTTATAGGCTGCCTGGCAAAACCTCATCCTTCTTCCCTGCCCTTGGGGGCAACGGGAAGGGCGTGGTCCTCTCCCACCTGGTCCTCACCTGCTGGGAGGCGTCCATGTCCATGAGGCCGTCCTTCTCTAAGACTGGCTCGCTGTCGGGGGACGAGGCCTCGGCCGGGATGACCACCACGGGGCTGATGTGCTCCGATAAGGCCGAGGCTCGCAGGAAGTTGGGCGGGCTCTGAGAAGGTAAGACACCCTGAGGTGGTGCTCACCTGCCAGGTGCCATCAGTTTCCACGGGGCAACTGCAGTGCCCAGGTGCGGCCGGGCGCGCTCACCTCGGGCAGCTGGGGTATCTGGATGAGTTGCTTGAAGTACTGGAGGTTGCTGGAGCGGTGAAACAGATCCTTCAGCCTGGGGGTGGAGAAGCACCTGTGGATGCCGTGCCAGCCCCAGGGAGGGGACAGCGTGGCTGTCCAGCCTTCCCACCCCCGTCCCTGGGGCCCAGAGGCACTGACTGACTGTCCAGATGTCCCCAGGGTTAATCACGATGTTACAGACAAGACTCACATACACGGGGTCTCAGTTCCCTGGTGGTGAGGACAGTCGTTCCTGCTAAAATTCCTGAGAAAGGGGAGCTGACCGCACAGCGAACGCCCGCATGGCTGCAGAAGAGACGCAGCCTTCCGGCCAGCAGACTAATCTTTCTGGGCACGTCTGGCTCAGAGTAACATTACAAGAGACAGAGCTGGCCCGCGTGGTGTGGGCCTGGGATCCCAGCACTCTGGGAGTTGAGGGGGAAGGACCTCAAGTTCCAGCTGAGCCTGGGCAACTGAGCAAACACATGTCTCAAGAACACACACAAAAAAGGGGTGGGGATGTAGTTTGGGGTCCTGCGCAAAACAAAACAGAAAGAAACTGACTTTCTCAGAGAGTAAACGGGCTTAATAACATCAATTCCTTCTCAGTATGTCACCAGCTGCTAAGAGACACCGTTCTCTTCACTAGACCAGAAGTTTCTAGAGGAAAGACACCGAGTCCAGCCACAGAAGAGATGCTGAGCCTACACTGTGCCTGAATCTCAAATACATATAACCATAAAGAAATGATTTTTTTCTGAGTGCTGAGGATTTAACTCAGAGCCTCACAGACATGAAATATTCGACTGCTGAGATAGCCACCCAGACCCAGAAACTGCCACTTTTTCCCTCATTCTCAAATCTATTTTATTTATATACTTTTTAATTTTTCTGAGACAGGTTCTTGCATTGTGGTCCACGTTGGTCCTGAACTCTCACTGGTCTGCGAACTCAAGGCAATCCTCCTGCCTCAGCCTACAGAGTGCCATGATTACACGCCTGGATAGTTTTCATGTGGTGGTGGGGGATAGAACCCAAGGCCTTGTACATGCTAGCTAATAGCTTTAACCACTGAGCTATGCACCGCCCCCTCCAGGTCCCCAATCTATTTTGAACAAAAAACACTTATGACCAAAAAATCTGAAAGTGCCTTGAATGACATATTCTGACATCAAAGAGGATTACAGACTCCAGCAGCAACTACCCGGTAGTAACACAAAATTTTTCTAGCTCGGCCTCACGACCTAAACCCTTGGGATGTCCTCGCAGCCCTTCAGATCCCAAGACCTAACTATGTCCCCACGATGTCACTGTCATGTCCCTGGGTTCAAGAGCAGTGAGGCCTCGGAGTGTGGCCACTTCTGTGGGGAAGACAAAGCTCCTCACAGGAGACGTTTTCACCAGCTAGAAAAAAAATGGAAGGGAAGAGAAGCAGCTGGCCACACACGCCTGTCACCCTGGGCCGGAGCCAAGTGTGACGGGCAGGCAGGCCGCCTTTGCTAGCTACCGGAATTTCACATTCCAGGAAAGCAGCTGCAGGCCTGTCTCCCAGGATGTGATGAGTCCCTCACTACGGAACATCTAGCAGGCTTTGCCGAGGGTTCTACCCGGGGCCTGGTTTTTGATGGGTCTGGAGAAACCAGCAAGACCAGCCTCAGCTTGGGTTTAGGAGCCGTGGCCAAGGACGAAGCAACCAGCAGGAGAAACAAGACCGCCCAATGCTGTCTCCGACTCTAAGCCGGCACGACCTCCGACCTCCGTGGCCTGCCCACGCCCATCTCCGGCTCCTTTCCTGCCCCTCTTCTTGGGACCCTTAGTTTAGGAATGGGCTTTGCTTCTCATCTGGTCACCGATGTGTCGTTCAAAATGCATAAGAATAGCTTCCCCCTCCGTCAGGCAAGCTCTCCCAGACCACAGGCTTGTCACGCACAGGACACGCGTGGCTTACTGACTGCCACTCGTCACAGATAGGGCAGCCCGACAAGCCAGGCCCCACAGCGCAGGCCTGGAATCCCAGCCCTCTGGGAGGCTGAGGCAGGAAGATCGCAAGTTTGAGCTCAGCCTGGGCAACTTAGGGACTCAGTGAGACCCTGCCTCATTAAAATAAAAAAAAGGAGGGGGGGTGGCTGGGGAAAGCAGCTCAGTGTGAAGGCCCTGGGCCGAATTCCCAGCACCGCAAAACAGACAAAAATGATCAAACAGTCCTAAGCTGTGGTAAGAATGAGGGGAACATGTAAGGTGCTGGCGTTGAGGGTGGGGGACAGACTTGGGGGGAGGAACAGGAGACAGGGAGACAATCTGACCTAACTAAAGGGCGGCACCTAACTTTCTGAGCTGATAAAGGGCAGCGGGAGATGACCAGGTGGGAAGAGAACCGCGGGGAGAGGAAACAGCTGGCACAGGGGCCCCGAGGGGGCGTTCCCAGAAGTGAAATATCTTCTGAGCCCGGAGAAGGGGCTTGATGGTATCCAAATGTGACCGGAAGCCAGTCAAGGGTTTAGAGCAAGAGATCTGGTTTACAAGCTTGTTCTATCTGCTGGGTGAGGACGGAAGCAACAGGGCAGGAGGAGTCCAGGGAGTGGAGTGGCCTTGGGACTGGAGGGTCCTGGCAGGGGGCAGTGGGGCCAAAAAGCAGAGCTGTGGAGGGAGCCACACGGATTCGTGGGGCACCAGTCGGAATCCCAGCGATGGACTCAACATGGAGCCTGAGGAGTCGGTGCTGCAGATCTCCGGCCTACACAGCCCGCGGCTGGAGTTACTGAGACAGGCATGCCTAGGGCTCAGCCTGACATGTAAGCGGGGTGTATAATGGCAGGCTGGTCTGTGGCACCGGAAGGGAGCAGCAGGGCTTGGCTGGGGTTCCCATCTGGAGGCCGCTGGCATGTAGGTGGTGCTGGACAGGAACTTTGGGGGACACAGAGAAGCTGGGGTGGGCATCTGAAGGAGGGCGTCTGTGACCGGGTGACACTTCTCTCGTCCACATCTCTCTGTTCTCCATGGGACCATTTTTTTTGGTGGTACTGTGGGTAGAGCCCAGGGCCTTTGCTCAGAGCTACCTCCCCCACCCATTTTTCAGTTTTGATTTCAAGACAGGGTCTCGCCAAGCTGTCCAGGTTGGGCTCAAAATTGCCATCTTCCTGCCTCAGCCTCCCCAGAGTGCTGGGATTACCAGCATTTCTACAGAGCCACCCAGACAGAAATAATCACCTTAAGTGCATATGCCACTCCTTCGGGCTTACCAAAGCCCCACGCCCTGTGAGGACTCGCTGAGCGGCTGGTACGCGGACCTGCTGATTCCCCCTCCTCCCCGTCGTCACCTGACCCACTTACTTTGTGAACTGCTCCATGAAGCGGTCCCGGTGGCCTTGCAGGGTGTCAGCAGGGAGACCTGCGGGGCATTGGAAGGAGTATGAAGGAGGGAGGAGGGCCAGAGAAACAGTGGGTGGGCAGGTGGGACACAGCCATCCGGGGCCCTGGGCTTCTCCTGGCCAAATTGTCCTGAGGTCTGGTAAATGAGGGCACATGGTAGAAGCACGGGACACTCATCCTCCAAATGACTCTAGTCCTCTGCTAAATGAACCCATTGGGGTTAGTTTTTGCACTGAGCTACGTTCCCAGCTCATTCTATTTAGGTATTTATTGACAGGGGTCTCGCTAAGTTACTAAGTTGCCTGCCTAAGGCTTGAGCTTGTGATCCTTCTGCCTCAGCTTCCCAGAGTGCTAGGATCACAGATATTATTTTTTACATTTTTGGTTCTTTTTGAATGGCTAATGTGATTAAAAGCAGGAAGTACAGACATACGTATAATCACTCAAATTGGCAAGCATGGACCCCGCGAGGAGATGGCCGGGACCAGTCACCTCAGAGTTAAACCCCAGTCACATCATGAGAAAAACAGGGGAAAAAAATGCACGGAGGAACATTCTCTACAACACCTGGCCAGTCCCTGAACCACCATCAGAAATGAGAAAATTCTGAGAAACTTCTGGCCTTGAGAGCCTAATGAGACAGGCTACGAAACGTTACCTAGGGACGGAATCCCTGGACGGAGAAGGGCTAACGACTGGAAACCTAGCGGGGCTGGCGGTGCACGCCTGTGGTCCCAGCCCACAGGAGACTGAGGCGGAAGAACTGGGCAGCCAGGCAACTTGGCGAGACTCTAACTAGTGGCGGGGGATGCAGCTCAGAGTGAAGGCCCTGTGTCCCCCCCACGCCCCCAGTAACATAGCACCACACAACTAAAAGCTTGGGAATCTCATTAACGAGAAACGAAAACAAAACCCAAGAAACTGTGAACATGTGAAATAAGGAGGCATCAATACTGGGCCACCAGCTGTGACAATGTGTCACAGGCTACAACATGTCCAAGTGGGGGGAGCTGGGGATGGGACATAGGTAGGAATTCTCTGTACTATCCGTGTAACTTTTCTGGAGATATAAAATAAAAATCGATGTTTACTTTTAGAACAGCCAATACAGCTTGAGAATCCATACATCTTAAACTTGAGAATCCAAATGCACTGAAATCCCAATCCTTTTTGTTTGTTTCATTTCTTGAGATGTGGTCTCTCTCTCTCTAGTCCAGGCCAGTCCTGAGGTGACTATGTGCAGCCCAGACTGGCCTCAAACTCATGGCAGTCCTCCTGCCTCAGCCTTTAGAGTGCTGGAATTCAGGTATGTCAGCACGCCCTGCTCATGTGGTGCTAGGGAATCAAACTCAGGGCCTTGTGCTTACTAGGAGTGTTCTAACCCTTGTGCTATTCCTTCAGCCCTGAAAGATAAATCTTCGTAACGGACTTGTAGACAAAGGACATCCACCTGGTGAAGTCTATGGAAATATTCTAAAATCCGAGAAATTCTGAAATCTGAAACTCTTCTGGACCCCAAGCACCTGGGATAGGGGATTCTTTATCTGTACTACCTACCGCCCCCTTCCTCTCTCCCCAGCCTCACAGTCCAGAGGCCATGACGGTGGGTCACACGGGTGGTTTGGCTTTCAGAAAAGGCCATTAAATCCAACTGCTTAATTATCTCCCTCTTCTCAGTACCAACCACTTTACAGGAAACTAGGGATGTACTGCAGAACTCCACCCTGTATCATCTTAGAAACAGTTAGGCTGCTTCTAAGGGCCAGCCTTGCGCACCCCGCCCCCCCCACTTCCTCAGGCAAGCCCGCTGCTCCAGAGCCTATCCCATCTTTAAACAGCAAATCTCAGTCCCACCTAGGAAACTACTGTGAACCAATCAGATGCTGTTTTTCTCGTCCTGTATAAATACCCAGAGTCACTGCTAGTCATTGACCACAGTTGTGCACTCTCGCCCCAGACTTCTAAGACACAGCCCTGTCCCTTCCGTGCTATAAGCCCTAACGACACCGTGGCCTGTCTCCGTCATGATTTCCTGTCATAGGTGCACTCCGCCTGTGCCCATCCTTCATAGACTGCCTGGGCCAGCGGCGTAAGCACCACCTGGGTCATGTTTCTATGGGACTCAACAGTCAGCATTCAGCTCTGGTCCCCTTCCAGAGACCTCCTTAAGCTGACCCTGCAGGGGGCTGGCTCAGGTACATCGCTTTAAATAGGAGCCTGGCCTGGTGGCACAAGCCTGTAATTCCAGCACTCTGGGAGGCTGAGGCAGGGGGCATTACAAGTTGGAGCCCAGCCTGGGCAACTCAGTAAGACACTCTCAAAATCAGTGCAAAAGCCCTTGGGCTCGGTACCAGTAACATCAACAGACACACAGGAAGCTCACAAAACTATAAAAACTTCTGCTCCTCCGCTCTCCCAACGGCCAGGCGCTCCAGTGCCCTGCGGAGCAGAGGTGGGAGGCCGAAGGCCCAGGAGCAGAACTGCCTTTCTTCTGCCCAGGGCTCATGGAGAGGCACCAGCTGACGTACTCACAGGAGTGGAGTTTGAAGAGGAGTTTGACAGTGTAGTCATAGAGGTGGCTGCAGTCCAAGATGACCTGGATCAGCGGGGCGAGGCGGCACTGGCCAGTGGTCGTCACCGACACAGAGCGGGACATGTCCAAGGAGTTGAACACTGACAAGACAGGTGGAGAATGAGGCGGTCACGGGCTCTACAAGAGCCGGGCAGGGGCCTTGCGTGTACCGGGCACAAGTGTTCTGTGCACGTGGTGTCTCATCTAACATCAATTGTTTCAACCCTCCTACAAGACAGGAAAGGAACTCCCACCACACAGGCGTGGAAATGGAACTTAGATCACGTGAAGGCAGCCACAGGACTCACAGGTGGGGAGCCAGACTCAGCAGAGAGCTCTGATGGCCACCAACAGCTAGCCTAGGCACTCAGCGCCGATGATAGCCCAGCTGTCTGGGGTGCCATGAACAGGTGACACAGGCTCTGCTCTGTCCAGACTCCTAACAGCCCAGGAAAGAAGAGATTTGCTGTGGAGAAGGCTCCCTTTATCTCTGAGAAGCTGCTTAGTCCCCGCGGTCCAAGCGGAAGGGAATGACACATTATTCAGAGCAGGAGTCCCCACCCTTTTTGAAACCAGGGACCGATTTAGTTGAGGACCACTTTCCCAAGGATGCGTATGGGGGGGGACACTTGTCGTACAGTATGTTCTGTGGGAGAGTCATGACATGGCGAGCAGCATCAGGAAGGGGTGAGGAGTGAGGCTCTGCCTCCTGTGGCTCAGAAGCCACACTAGAACTTGACAGTAGCCCGCTGTCCAGGGCCACCACCCTACAGGCTGTAGCCTGGGGCTCGGCACCCTGGCTCAGAGCCTCTGAGGCACTGTTCAAGCACAGCCCTCAATCCAATGAGGAGTCAGAATCTGGGGGAGGAGGGAGCTGTGAGCTGCCCAATCCAGCCCTTTTCAGTACACTGGTGACAGACAGCGATTACACCAGGCCCTGGATTAATACAGCCTGTTCTACATACTGTGTTCACTAATGGAAACTCAGCCTGATGGTTCCCTGCCCTTGGGGGATGTACCACATCTGTTAGCAGTTTCCCTGCTGGGACAGGATCAGGGGGTGATCCTCGGAGTACAAGGGAGATCGCTCAGCTAGAGCAAACCCTACTTTCCTGGGCTGTGTGGCTCTCGGCATGGAGTAGAATCATGGTCACCTACTCAGGGCACACAATACTATCTGCTGCTAACTGGTGGCCTCTGCTGGGTTCTTGAAACGCTGTAATGTGGATGTGGTACAGAAGCCCTGGGTGATGACCAGAGCTTTGGAGAGCCAGGCAAACAGGCTGGGGAGCAGATGACCCATGGAACCAGTGGCAACAGCAGGCCAGCTGCCATACTGTCCTGCGGCTCCTTCAGCCCCTGCCCCAATTCCTCCACCTTTAGCCACTGCTCCAGCTCTAGATCCAGCCCCTGGACGCCTGGATGCAGACCCCAGCCCTGCCACAATGATCATTTTTTTCTCCTTTGTGCTGGAGACCAGCCCTGAGCCTTTCCACTGAGCTACATCCCTAGCCCCCTCCTCCCTTTTTTGATTTTAAGACAGGGTCTTGCTAAGTCACTAAGCTGCCCAGGCTGGGTTTGAACTTGCAATCTCCCTGCTTCAGTCTCCCAGAGGGCTGGGATGACAGGGCCCCATCACCGGGCCTGGCTTAATGGCTTGATTGTCCATCTTGCACCAACTGCCCATTGTCCCTGGTGACTTTGTGCATGGTGGGCAGCGACACATCTTTCCCAGAGGTCCCCCTGAGGGGCTACCTGGAGGGATACCCAGGCACTGCATGAACCTCTACTGCCCTTAACTGTAGAATCCCTTTAACTGGGTTAGTCTGGTGACTGACAAAAATTATTCCAAATGGTTCTAATTAAAAGGCCGCTTTTCTTCTCAACACAAATTAAAAGCAGCTGTCACTGTAAGGCAGCCAACCGCGGCTACTGGCTTCCTCAGGCTCCACTGGCAAGGAACCATGGGCCACTCCATCCCTGAGGCTGCGTGCAACTCCCTTCAGGCCTTACAGGAATGCCCTTGCCACACTCTCTGGGCCTTCATAGTTACCTAAAAATGCACCTCTCAGGGGTCTGGGCTCTTTTTTTTGAGACAGGCTCTTGCTCAGTAGCCCAGACTGGCCTCAAACATACGGCAATTCTGTGGCAGTCTCCCAAATGCTGAGGTTACAGGTGTGCACCACCATGCCCCACCGTCCATCATCCTGGAAAGGAACCCACCAGCAAGCGCTCAGACGCTGCAGAGGTTCAGGCAGACCCGGGCTCTTCCAAGGCCCTCAGGCATAGGTGCTTGGGCCGGGGAATGAGGTATAATAAAGAGCTCTTACTTAGAAGCCAGTTCTCTCTGGGCATACAGATGCCAAGACTTTGACCACGGAGCACTGAGACGTTAGTGCCCAGCTGTGGAGCTTAAGTAATGGGGAGCACGATTCTAGGAGACTCTAGAAAACTAGCTTCTCCCCTGGATCACCATGACTTGGAGCTGAAGTGGTCACCACTGCATACACTTTTTCTTCTGGTGCTGCTGGGGATTGAGCCTGGGGCCTTGTGCAGGCCAGGGAAGGGCTCTACCTACTGAGGCATACTTCGTTTTCTTTTTTTTAAATTTTAAGACAGGGTTTTGCTACGCTGCCCAGGCTGGCCGTGAACTTGTGATTCTGACTCCCCTTCCCAAGGAGCTGAGATTACAGGTGTGTATACCACCCTGCCCGCCAAAACTCTATCATACTGTGTTACTGTGGAATTGCTTCTCTGTAGTTTTTTTTTTTTGGGGGGGGGGTGCTGCAGATTTGAACTGAGGACCTTTCTACCACTGAATGACAGCTCCAGACCCCATCTTTAATTTTCATTTGGTGCAAAGGGCACAGCTCAGCAGTTACAGCACTTGCCTAGCACACACAAGGCCCTGAGTTTGATTCCTCAGCACAACATGAGCTGGGGGCATGGTAGTGAACGCCTGTAATCCCAGCACTGAGGAGGCTGAGGCAGGAAGACTGCTGTGAATTCAAGGCCAATGGGCTCCATAGTGAGTTCAGGACCAGTCTGGTATATAGAGTGAGATCCTGTCTCAAAAAAAATTTTTTTTCTTCTACTGAGCACTTGTTATATGACAGGTGAAGAGAAAATCCCAAGGTGAGTAGATCATGGCTCCGGGCTGTTAGGGCGTGGATCTGATGCGGTGGGGTACACAGCCACTGCTGTGGGGTGGGGCCTGGCCAGAAGGAGCAGAACACTGGGGCTTGCCTGACCCAAGGGGCGGGTTACCAGACAGGAGCTCCGGGTAGCTCGCCCTTCCTCCCTGACCCGGCCTCCCATGCGCCGGGCGGTGAACAGCTCTTTGGCTGCACCTCTGCCATGGTGAAAAACAAACCCTGCCAGCTGACAGGGGGCCTTCTGAACCTGTGCGCTAAAACAAGCCTTTCCTCCCTTAAGTTAGGGATGTTGGGCATTCTGTCCTGGCAATAAAAAAGCACCTAAGATGCTGGCACTTAGAAGGAGCTCAGCACCGGGAGATATTAACACAGGTGAACAAGGCAACGGGGGGTGTGAGGGATCATGGGACGGGGGACACACGGGACAAGCTGCCCACCTGCTGCACCCGATCCTCACACTCCCAGCCCAAGCCTCACTCTGCTGTCACCAGCTCTGCTCAAAGTCCGTCTGCCTGGCAGGAGGTGGCGGGCCAGCTGTGAAGGCTGCAGCCTGTGACCCGCTTTCCCTTGCCCGCAGCAGCAGTGGCAGCCAGCCAGCTCCTAGGATGTCGGACTGCCAGGACAGAGCTTAGGCCAGCTGGGCAGCAACTACTGGCCTAGACTGCCACAAGGATGAAGCTCCTATCATGTCACTCTCACCTGCACTCTAATCTGGCACATTCCAAAGTCAAATTATCTATCTAGCCTGGTGGCACACGCCCATAATCCCAGCACTTGGGAGGTTGAGGCAAGAGGACTGCCCTGAGTCCAAAGCCAGCCTGGGTTCCATAGTGAGTTCAGGACCAGCCTGGGCTACAGAGTGGGACCAAATCTCAAAAAAAAAAAAAAAAAAAAAGGACAAAAGAAAGCCACAAAAACATACATACTTGTTGGTATACCATTCTTTTCTTGTGGGGGTACTGGGAATCAAACCCCCAGGTGGGCACATGCAAGGCACATGCTCTAGCACTGAGCTACACACCTGGCCCTGCTTGTATCCTTTCATGCAAACATTTGCAGTACATTTAAAAAATTGTAGCTGCATCTCCACCACTCCTCTTGTTCTGGTCTTCGGGCAGAGGTGATTCCATAGTCTGTAATTTATCTTCACACGTGTTCTGATTTCTCTAGAAGGCCTGCTCAAACTCACTGCTAGCAGGTTACCTTCTGTCTCCCACAAACCAGTTTCAGGCTGTTTTCTGGTATTCCTCTGCCCACATTTCATGCTGGAAGGACTGGCCAAGGTATTCAGGATCTTGCTGCCCTGTGACAGGCATAGACCCAGCTGGGCCAGAACACACCAGCACGAGCCACACAGCCGGCTCACTGAAGGAAGCTGAAATCTGAGGCAATGGAGCCAAAGCCCAGGTGTGGTCCCTACATACCCCAAATCTGAGAGGCCACCAAGTGTAGGCAAGAGCATGTGTAGTGTACAGCCCACTCTGAGCCAGTCAGACCCTTGTCAAGAAAAACTGAATCTTGAAACATGGTGCTTATGTCCCCTGGGGAGAGGAGCAGAGCTTGGCGGGAGGTGAGGGAAAGACAGATACTGGGGTTCTAGGAGGGAGAGGCTGCCGTGCCATGGTTTAGATCTGGAATGTCGCCCAAAAGCCTCATGCTTGGAAAGTGAGGTGGGGCCTGGCTGCAAGAGGGGGATCATTAGGGCATGACCTGAAGGCTACGTACTAGCTCTGCCTCTGCTCCCTGGGATGGACAGCTTCCCCTCCTAAGACTTCCAAGCTGCCCACAAATAAACTGAGACCTCCTGAAATTGTGAGCTAAAATAAACCTTCCCTGGGGCGTCAGGTATTGCATCCTAGCAACACGAAAGTAATAAGGTATGAGGAGGCTTGTCCAGAAGTGTTAATGCCTGAGGGTCAGGAGGTCTCGGAAGCCCTCAGCAGAAGGCAGTCTGACAGGGTGGCCCGCTGCCCTTCCTGGTGGGGCAAGAGCTCACAGGCTGCCCAGGCAGACCTGGGAGACAACCAACTCTGGCTTTCTTCCATGGCTGCCAACTAAACAGCCGAGCAGAAAGCATGCTCGAATGGCAACCGAGCTCTGGCCCCAGACAGGACAGGCTGGGACCTGGGCCACACGTTGTCGGCTGTCTAAGCATGAAGACCTGCCTTGGAACTTAAGAGGTGAGGGCTTCAGGAGGGTGGTCAGCGCAGAGGGGCAGTGCGGCCTTTCCGTCCAATCTGAAACCACCGGTGCTGAAAATCTGGCAGAGCTTCTGCCTCACCCTGTACAAGGAAGCAGGCAGTAGAGGTGGGGTGGGAAGAGCTCCGCTCCTGCCCCTTGGGCAGGCCGCACAGCACAGGGAGACGAGGGTGGGGACAGGGCAATTCCCGTGGAAGCCGCTGTCCAACGGGAGGGAAGACACTAACCAGTTTGGAAGAGGTTAAGTTCACACTCCAGGTAGTCAAACATCTCCACGGTTAGCTGGAAACTGGACCAGAGAGGAGAAAGAGCTTCAGTTTCACAGGCCAAAGCCAGTCGTGTCTATGTATGTATGTGTGTACATGTGTGCACGCATGTGCAGATATACCCACATGTATCAAACCCAGGTTCTCACATATGCCAGTCACACATACTACCACTGGGCCACACTCCAGCCCTCGGACCCATCTTGTATCTGCCCCACCTCTCCTGTGCATGGTACAAGGGCACATGTGTCATCACAAGTGCACATGCATGTGCACACGCAACAGCTCTACTTCCTAGCTTCCACCCCATGTTGTGTGAGGCCATCTGAAAACCAAGCAGGGCCCATAGTGACAGTGGCAGATGGAAAGGGTGGCGCAGAGAGTGGCACAGAGCTGGGGGATGAAACTGCCAGGCCAGGGCTTGGGCTGTGGCACTGAGGTTCAGCAGCCCCCGCCACATCACCCAGGGGCATCAGCCCCCCATGTTTCTCCCCTCCCTGAGCTCAGGGTGAAGAACTCCGCTTACAAGTTGTTCACGTCACTTTCTCCAGCCTCGTCCAGCTGCCTGTCACTCATCTGTAGGTTGCCCGGGAAGCGGGGATTCTGGAAGGGAGGCGGAGAGAGGAAGTCAGAACGCAGCGCCACGGGCATTTGCAGCCACACTGAGCCAGTGTCCACAAGTGGGCTACCCAGAGTGGGTGTAGCATGTACACTTCGGGTGTCTACTTTTCCTGGGGAGGCGGGATCAGTTCACATGACCTCACACTCACATTCCTATGACTGGCCCACAGCAAAGAAAACCTGGTCCCCAGCCTGAGCTGATGACCCCACCCCACCCCCGTGACAGGAGAGGGCCCCTCTTTGCACCCTGACCTCTGTTTTTCTTTTTTTTGTTTTGAGATAGGCTCTTGCTCTGTAATCCAAGCTGGTCCTGAGCTCACTACATAACCCAGACTGGCCTCAAACTAACAGCAATCCTCCTGCCTCAGCCTCCTGAGTGCTGAGATCGTAGGGGTGAACCATTCTGCCACATAACTTTTATGTGGTGCTGAGGGATTGAACCCAGGGTCTTGCACACACTAGGAAAGGACTCTAACCCCTGAGCTATGGTTCCACTCCCAGCCCTCTACATGAACCTTCTACGCCCCTGCTCTCCTGTGTGGCTGCCTGTCAATCATCCAGGGCACATCTATTTCTCCCTCGTCCATTCTGGTTTCTTCCAGCCTCCAGTTATCCTTGGCCATGTCCGGAGCTCCTGCCGTAAATTCAGGGAAGGTGAACCTACTCTCTTCTTGGCTTTTGTAAAACATAGTAAGTAAAATAAATTGGGAGGCTGGAAATACTGTGAAGGCACCCCAGCAAAACCTATCCCATCACATCCTCTGCATCTAGGCAGTCGGGGAGAGGGTCACAGGATGAGGGCATAGGCGCCCCCACCAGGCGGCTTCCCAAGTCCAGCCCCTGCAGTGCCACCGAGGAACTCGGACGGCTCATTCCCAGACCGGACACCGGACGGCTCATTCCCAGACCACAGAATCTGAGACCCTGTGGGAGAGGCCCAGAGGTCAGCCTCCGGGCTAGACCAGTGGCATGGCCACAGTGGGGAGGCTCTGGGCGGCAGGACGGTGGGGACAAGGACTGTGTACAAGAGGTGTGAGCCGTGAAGACACCACTCACCCGCCAGGCACCCTCCTCCTCTATCCTCCCAGCAGCCCACGCGGCAGAAGCGGCCCTCCCACATGACAGCAGAGGACACAGGGATTCAAAGGAGAGTCACTCAGGTCAGCAGCTTTGGTTTGAACTTGGGTCACTCCAGGTCGAAAGCCTGGGTGGCTTCTGGATGCAGAGGGCAACACCCAGGCACGAACTGAAGCAAGACCCCCACCAGGGGATCAGGGATGCAGGAGGGGCTGAGGGGGAAGTGGCCACAGGGCCCTGTCCCAGTGAGGCTGGAACTGAGTGTCTTTTCCTCAGGAGAGCGTGGCAGGATCCCAACATCTCAGAAGACGAGGACACTTTTGGGGAGTGCGACTCCCTCACAACTCGTGTAGTTTCAGCCAAGAGCTCCCCAGACACACAGACACACTGACACGTGAGTCCGACATGGCCCAAGACATTATCCTGCAAGCTGGAGGTCCGCTCAGGGCTACGGCATTTGCCTAGCACACATGAGTTACTGGGTTGATCACCAGCACCACCAAAAATAAAACGAAAAACCTTGAACTGTTTCGACAATTTGCCTGTGTCCTCTCTCTCATCTGCACTCCCTGTCTTTTGGAGTGGCATATCCAGACTCCACAGTTTGGAAGTGCCTCTGGTACTCTGCTACCAGGTGTACCATGCTGGGGGCTGCTGTGGGGTAGGGAGGCTCAGGGCCAACGACAACAGCCGGGCGCCCCCTTGTGGGTATGGCCATGCCCTACCACTGGCTGTCAGGAATTCCCACCGCAGACTCAGCTTACAGCAGGGCACCCGTGCTTCTGGGCTGGCTCAGGGTGCAACTGCTCTTGGTGGCATGGCAGGGGGCCCACGCAGGCCTGCCCAGCTGGTCAGTCTCTTCCTTTATCATCCTCAGTTCCGTGTGACTCACAGATCGTCCCACCTGCTGCTTGCCCGAATTCAGGGGAGCCCCCAGCTGCCATCTCTCGCCTTCCGGAGGGGCAGGTGCTCATCCCGGGCAGCTCCACGTACCAAGGTCAGGAGGCAAGCTCAGCATCCCTCTTGGGTACTGGTGTTTCTCCTCTCCATACAAAAATGTCTCTTGCTTGAAAGTTCATTTGATTATTTACTGTGTAGCTCTTCGTCACGGGTACCTGCCCTGTAGTCAGCACTGGCACGAGGGCCAGAGCCGCTCTGTGCCACAGCCGAGTCTTATTTTGTGATCACAGCCTGTGACCACTTCAGTTCCAGTACGTTCAGCTGCTGACATCACTCAGAGCCCGGCCGTCACCCGGATCTGTGTCCCTCAGTGCCTGCAGCGCCAGCTTCTCGCCTCATGTTCCCCCTTCTCTCCGCCTCTGGCTGCTCTAGCCACACGCTGGCTCCACCAGAACACCAGGCGGGAGGCCTGCTCCTGCCTTCCCCGCCCCCACCTGTCCAGCTGCTGTCTTCTACCACACTGCTGCTCAGACCCGCTGAGTCCCGGCACTGTCACTGTCACACACTCTGCATGCAGGCACCGTGGCCAACGTCCCTGCAGACGGATTCATGGCTGGTGCCACTGTTCATTCACGCTCTCTGCCCGCTGGGGCTGCAGAGGCTGGGGGCTGGACGGCAGGCATCGAGTCCCACAGTCCTGCACGCAGGAGCCCCAGGATGGAGGCGCTGGCAGATTTTGTTCCCGGTGAGGTCTGCTTTCTGGCTTTATCCCTTGTATAGCCGAGAGAGAGAAGCCCCGTCCTCATGACCTACGAGCTCCCAAGGCCCCCTGACACCGTCATGGAGGAGAGGGAATTTCAACCCATGAATTCTGGGGCCACATTCAGTCGGTAACAATATCCTTTAGTGGTTCTTGCTACTGTGCCTGGCCCATTCCCCTCATGAGTGGTAGGTAACTGCCCCACTCTTCCACCCGGTGCTGTCCCATTCCCATGCAACACCCCCTCAGACCCCCACTCCCGCTGCCCCCCCCTTCCAGCTTAGTGTCCCCAGCATCCTTCCTCTCTCCTGTGGCCCAAAGGAGGAGGGGCCGGCCTGTGGTCCCACCAGATCCCACCCAGGTCCTGGCTCATGCCGTCATTGACTCAGCCCTCCTGACTGGGCACGTGGCTCTACGCTAGAGTCACTGTGAGGCAAGGACGCTTGTGCTGTCCTGAAGCGCCAGGCCAGAGCCCCAAGTCCCAGAGTCCCGCTCCTCTGGATGTAACCTCTGCTGTGCTCCTTCCTCACCAACTCAGGTCTTTGTTACTGGGCCCCTCCTCCCTCTCCTGCCAATCACTAGGTGGTCTCCACGTCTGCCTGTCTAGTGGACCACAGTCTTCATTCTGGTCCTATCACAGGCTACACTGATGGTTGGGGTCTCTCAAGTATCCCCTCCACACTGCTCGGGAAGGTCACCCTGACACTCAGAGGCGCCCACATCACTCTGACGGCTTAATGCCCTTGGCTGTAAGGTAGACCAACAAGCTCCTTGGGTGGGCACTGAGGCCTCTGGAGTGGGGAAACAGTCATACAGCTGGTGTGTTGCCCAGAGCCCCTGGCCACCCCCCAGCTTGCCCTGGTGTGGCTCTATGGCCAGCTCTACACCAGCACCAAACGAGTCTGGGGCCTCTGCTGATCCCTCTGCGCAGAGGGCCCACCTGTTCCCAACTCCTCCAGCAGCCTCCGCTCTGCTCGGGGGTCGGGGAGGGGCGAGTGCACACGGCAGGAGGGAGGGGCTCCAGGCTGACCGCAGCAGCGGCAGGCAGTGGCTGCAAGGGCCCAGACAGGCCTTTCTGAGCTCCTTCCTGCCAAGGGTGAATGTGAGTGCTGATAAAAGCTGGTTGCTGTGCTCAGCCACCACCTCAGGCTCAGCTGGCACGGCCTCTGATCGCTCCCCTGGGCCAGGGTCTAGATCAGACGTGCCCCCGCCTGCTTCCGCTGCCTCCAGCTGCTGCTTGCCACTGCTGTCCTTGCTGAGTTCCCCCCTCCTCGGTCCCAGCCTCTCCATCTCTCTCCTGGGCAACCACAGGGCATCTCCGGAGCTTGCCTTAGTTCCAGCCCATGGCAGCCACTCAACGATCTAACGAGAGTGGTCACAGGAGCAGCACCCAAGGGGCCTCGGTTCAAATTCCCGCTTCACTACTGAGTAGCTGTGGGATGGGGCCAGGGACATGACCAACTCTCCAGATGGCATTTTCTAGGACACGACACCTACGCGGTACGGCTGCTATGAGGACGAGACGACACGCGCACGGTCGTGGCAGACAGAGCATCCCTAAGTCAAAGCTACTGCTCGAGCCATGACAGGTACCATGGACAAGGACGCCGATGCAAGCTGCTTCTCACATCTCTGCCCTCCGCCAGCTCGTGCAGATTTCTCTCCCACAAGGCAGCCCCTCTGCTCCACTACGGGTCCCCATGGCCACCTTCACTGCGACCCTCCTGACCGGGCAGCTCGCTACTGCAGACGCCTCTGGTCCTGTCCCCCGGCACAGACAACGGCCTTGCACTATTCCGTGGCTCCTGTGGGCTTTCCCAGCTGCACGGCTCTGTGAAATCCTTAGGGACTGACTGTTGGGCTCCCCGTACGCACTCTGGTCCCTGATGCAGTTTTACATGCACCGGGGCCTGGAGAAATACTGACCAAGTCAGACACCGACCAGAAGAGATGATACAGAAACTTACTAGGGAAATTGCATGTATATATATATATATAATTTTTTTGTGGTACTGGAAATAGAGCCCAGAGCCCTCACGCTGTGCTACACCCCCAGTCCATTCTAATTTTTGATTTGGAGACAGGGTCTTTTGCTAAGTTGCTAAATTGCCCAGGTGGAGCTAGAACCTGTCATCCTCCTGCCTCAGCCTCCTACACTGCCGGATTACCGGCCTGCGCCACTGGGCCCAAAAAGGAATTGTTTATTGTTTTTAATGACAATGAAACTAGCGCTTCTGGAACATTTTCACCAGCAGCCTGGCAAAAATGGCTCCTTTATTTGTGAAATGGGGAATGAAGGGCACAGAGGACACAGGCCAAAGCCCTGTCCCCTTGTCACCCTGCAGGGGCCTGACCGCAGCTTCCCTAGGGACTGTGTCCCTCTCACCCCTCGGTGACACGGGCTGCATCCCACTCCCCACCAGGGCCCTGGGGTTCCCTGAAGGCCCTGACGGCGGAGGGAGGAACAGAGTCTGGGAGCAGGAGCTGGCGCTGGTGGCCGGGCCCCCGGCGACTCACTTTGGTGTGGTACTCCATCTTCGTTCTCAGCAGTTTGAGGTAGATGCTGCACAGCTGGCCGTACCCCTCGCTCAGGTGGCCCTTCGGGAGAGGGAACAAAGCAGTGTCAACGCCAAGGACCCTTGGGGGGCAGACTGCAGCAGTGGCTTCTTTGATAAAGAATCCACATGGGGGGGTGCAGCCCAATCATTAGAGCACACATGCTTAGCATGTACAAGCCCTGGGTTTGACTCCCCGGCACCACAAAAATATAAAAACAAAAATTAGCTAGGCATGGTGACATACACCTGTAATCCCAGCACCTGGGAAGCTGAGGCACGAGGATTGCCATCATTTGACCCAGCCTGGGCCACTTACTGAGTTCTGGGCTGGCCTGGACTACAAAGCGAGACCCTGACTCAAAAAATAAAATAAATAAGTAAATAAAATCCTCATTTTCTATAAAAATCATAGATGTTTGCACCTGAAATTAAGTATAGAAAAGCATATACCCAAACAAATCACCCTATTAGTTTTCTCTTTCTTGTTTTTTTGAGACAGGGTCTCGCTCTGTAGCTCAGGCTAGCCTCGGACTCACTGCAATCCTCCTGCCTCAGCATGCGTCACCACACCCAGCTTTATGTGCTGCTGGGGAATCGAACTCAAGGCCTCACAATTGTTCTGCTGTGCCATTCCTCCAGCCCCGAATCACCCTATTATTAAATGACTACATATAATTATTTAATGGGTATAAACTTCCTTTCAATTTTTCTTTTCCTTTTTTTTTTTTTTTTTTGAGACACGGTCTCACTTTGAGGCCCAGGCTGGTCCTGAACTCACTATGGAGCCCAGACTGGCCTTGCACTCACAGCAATCCTCCTGCCTCAGCCTCCTGAGTGCTGGGATTACAGGCATGTGCCGCCACACTCAGCTGGGGAAGTGAACTTGGATACTTAGCACTTTAACTGCTGAGCCATTCCTCCAGCCCCTTCCTTTTTTACTTTTTAATCTTTTTTTTTTTTGAAACAGGATCTTACTCTATAGTCCAGGCTGTTCCTAAACCCACAGCAATCCTCTCACCTCCTCTTACTGAGGGCTGGGATCACAGGCATGTGCCACCACATCCAACCTACTTGGTGCTGGGAATCGAACCCAGAGCATTGCACTAGACAAGCACTCTAGCTGCTGTGCTATGCCTCCAGCCCCAATTTTTTCATTTAAATAGATTATTTTAACAGCAGTATTTAGTTGAGCAGAAAATCCAGTGCTACATGTCCTCAGCACACAGAGCACCCCCACAATCAACATCCTCCGCCAGAGGGCCACGCACGTCACTGGTGAATCCACAGTGACGTCATTACCACCCCACTCCCATGGTATGGTTCACTCCGGGGTGTACGCGCGACAGCTTGTGACAAAGCCTGTCGTGACACGAATCTGCCCCCGTGGGACTATAAAAAACAGCCTCACGTCCTGCAAGTTCTCTCCTCTATGTCTATATTAAAACGAGCACTAGTTTTTTCATTTTGTAATTTTTTTCTATCTTCAGCTTTTTTTTTTTTTAGAAGGAATTGCCTAGGCAGGTGTTAAAATGATCCTTCTGCCTCAGCCTCACAAATAACTGGGACTATGGGTATGTACCACCATGCCTGGTTCTGTATCATTATTTTTTGTGACTGCCCTATGCCTTATAAATATGCATTTTTGTGTGTATGTATGTATACATGTATGTATTCAGCAGTGCTGGGACTGATCCCAGAGCTTCTGCACTCAGCTCTGTTCCTAGCGCTTATTTAAAACAAATTTTTTCTACTACATTGCCCAGGCTGGGCTCAAACTTGCGATCTACTTTCTCGGATTCCCAGGATGCTGGGATTACAGGCCAGCATCACCATGCATGGCCTCTACCGTGACCCATTATTCTGATTCAACATACTGAACAGTTACAACCTTCAAGTGAGTTGAAATTTTTATCATACATTGTAGCCAACACGTTAGTTGTATGAACTAGTAAGATTCACTATGCTACAAAATGCATTCATCATGTCCACCAACACAATGAAGTTTTTATGATACAATCCTTTTTTGGGGGGAGGGTATACAGGGTCTTGCTATATTGCTTGAGCTGGCCTTGAACTCTTGAGCTCAAGCAATTGTCCTGCCTCAGCCTCCCAAGTGCTAGGACTATAGGAGCATATCGCTGTATAATCTCTTATACAGATGTGCACTTCCTTAAGCTAATTTCTGTTGCATTTTGTCTTGTTTTTGTGCTCCTGGGCACTGAACTCAAGGTCCCTGAACCTGAGCTACATCCCCAGCCTCTTTTTATTTATTTTTTACTTGAATGAAGTCTCATTAAATTACCAAGTTGGCCAGGCTGGGTTAGAACTTGTGATCCCTCCTGCCTCAGCCTCCCAGAGTGCTGGAATTATATAGATGTGTGCCATTACACATGATTCTGAGGGCAAATTCTGGACAGTTTTTCATTTAATATTTTATTTTTTAATTTCCATTTTTTTGAGACAAGGTCTCACTCTGTAGTCCAAGCTGGTCCTGAACTCACCATATAGCCTAGCAGGCCTCAAATTTATGGCAATCCTCCTGTCTCAGCCTCCCAAGGGCTGTGATTACAGATGTGCACCACCATACCTGGCTTATGTGGTGCTGGGGAATTAAACCCAGGGCTGTGTGCCTGCTAGGCGAGCACTCCGGCAAAGCTACGCCTACGACCCTCCCTTAAGAATTTTAAAGCTGGGCCTGGTGACACAGGCCTGTCCTCCCAGCACTCTGGGAGACTGAGGCAAGAGGATCACAAGTCTGAGCCCAGCCTGGGCACCTTAGTGAGACCCTGCCTAAAAGCCAAAGATAGAAGGGGCCAGAGTTGTAGCTCAGTGTGAACACACATACATGCACCAAAATGAACTTTAGGTCATCCTGGTCAATCCGACTACAGTCTCAGGCTGTCTCTGACCCTCTGGCTCTCTAAACACGGCTTCCGGCTGGACTCCTGTGGTGGAGATGGAGCTTGAATGGGCCCCCACGCCTTCCCGCAGGGCACGCCTGGGCGGCGAGGGCCCCACCCATCCGGGCCCCACCCATCCCTGTGCCCGGAGGAAACTCCACCAGCAGAGGGATGCTGTCAACTTCCGTTAGCTACGAAGGAGGAAGGTCACGGAGCACGTGGAACTCCGGAACCGAAGAGCTGCGGTTCCACGTGAGGTCTGACTTTCACATCCTCTTTTAAGTACCCTGCCCCCGTGTCCTCTCTGCTGGAATAAAGCATATCGCAACACGGAGGGGACCCAGGAGGAGGGAACCAGAGGCGGCCTGGCCTTGATGCCAGAGAAGCCAGTGCTTTCCTAACGAATTGACTTTCCACAAGCAACTCATATTTTATTAATTTTAATGTAATATTTATTCATCCTAGAGAAATGAACATTCCTGAGAAGGGAAAATATTCTCACCTTTTAGACAACTACATCTCCACATGAAAACGCACAAGGATTAAAAAGTAAAGAAGGCTGGGTGGGTGACACACGCCCGTGACCCCAGAACTCTGCTATGCTGGGGCAGGAGGGTCACAAATTGAGGGTATCGTGGACAACTTATTGAGTCCCTCTCCCCAGAAAGGGTGGAGAGGGCTGGGGCTGGGATGTGGATGTAGCTCAGGGTGAAGGCCCAATCCCCAGTGCGAGGAAAAAAAGGCTTCATTTCCACTGACTCAGTCTTAGCCCATGGGACGAGACAGAACTGGGTAAGCGAGAAAGGAAGAAAGGAACCGTAGTATGGATAAAAAGGCAGGTTAAGAACCCAGGCTGACTTTCGTATTGAAAACTAATAGCACTGAGTAAAATATTAAAAGCTTTGTTTTGAAGGTACAGTGAGTTAGCAAGAGCCAGGGGGTGAATAAACACAGACACTCAGCCATGATGAGATAGCAGGAAAGGGGGTCAGGGGTGCGGCCACAGCCAGGGAGCCAGAGCTCTGGGTTTCAGGAGCTACGGCCTGCCAAGGGGCGGAGTCTGGTGGAACAGCCAATGAAATGGAAGCAGGGTATACAGCACACTGGCAAGCCCAGACATACCAACACAAGCACATGCGTGCACATGCGTGCACACGTGCGGGAACAGGCGTTGTATGGGGGAAATCCTCCCTGAGGACTAGGGAGAGAATCTCCGGCCTCTGACCATTCCTGTGATCACAGGGAAGCAAGAGCTACTGCTGAGAATCGGACCCAGGAGCCAGCCTCCAGGGGAGCTTCCAGAACTCATAAAACCTCCAGCTGAGAATTTAATTGAGAGTGATCTTAATGGACGCAAATACCAATTCTCTCTGGAGGAACCTGCCTTTGTTACCGACTTCAAAAGAATTTCTACAATGAAGTCTGGAGGAAAATGGGAAGCTCGCAGTAGGAAATAACTAAATGCGACTAGAAAACGCGGAGCTGGAGTGAAACACTCACCAGAACCCACAGAGAGCAGACGGACCTCTCTCTAACCCTCCGGGTGACCGAATTATAAAAAGTGATACAGGAAATGCCTGTGCTCATTATAGCCAAAGAACGGAGACACTGCTTCAAAATATTTGAAGGGCAGAAGTGATAAAGGGTACCAAGTGGATTTTCTAAACAAAAAAAAAAATGTATTTCAGAAATTGAAAACTGTACTAAACTCTGGTGATGGTGACATCTGCAGCAGAAGAGCCAGCTGAAGAAGGAACACGTGCAGTGACATCTACGTCTGGTGAGATGATCCCAAAAGCAGCAGGGACAGCTGTACGGGGAAGGGAAACCCACCCAAGACAGCAGTCCAGGGACCTGGTGAAAAGCCTAACACAGTTCTAGCCAAACTCTCAGAAGGCAAAGCCCGGCTGGTACAAAGGCAAAATCTGGAGGAAAAGAAAGTATGCCTGATAAGAGATACTAACGTACAGATAACAGAAGTCCAAAGCATCTAAACTAGATTCAGTCCTCCATACCTTCCAAAATATTACAAATGGCTACCCAGTCATGGTGGAACATGCTTATAATCCCAGCACTCTGGGAGGCTGAGGCAGGAGGATCCTAAATTTGAGTGTGACTTCACGAGACTCTGTCTCAACAACAAAAGCACACAAATAGCTGGGGATGTGGGTCAGTGCGAAGGCCCTGGGCTCAACCCTCCAGTACCTCTTAAATAAATACACACACACACACATAAGTATCACAGATTAGCTTCAAAGGAGCAGTGGTGAGCCACACAGCTGACTTCAAGAAAACAATGAAAGCCTGAAGTCCTCGGAAGGACAGCCTGAATAAAATCCTTCACATGCCAAGAGAAACTGTGAGCCTAGAATTCTAAACCAGAGACACAGCCTCCATCTACCAGGCCCACACAAAGGCAGTCTCAGGAAAGTTAAAGTGCTGCCTGTCACCAGTCAGCTTGGTGTGGAAAGTTCTAAAATAAGTAACTCAGGCAGAAAGTGACTGCAGACGAAAAGTCTAAGCAGAGTATAAAATAAAGCAATTAAAACAATCTTCCAAGTGTGACTGACCAACTGACTCATACAGAACTAGGAACTGAACACAGGGCCTTTGCTAGATCCTCAGTCCACCTTCTTGCTCTGTGTATTTGAGACAGGGTCTCACTGACTTGCTAAATTGCCCAGGCAGTTCACAGGGTTGTTTGCTGTTGCTTTTTTTTTTTTTCCTGTTTCTTTTTTTGGATATAAGGTGTTACTTTGCTTAGCTTCTCACCATGCAGCTGGGAGATATGGGGACAACACCCAGCTCTGTTCAAGGACCTCGTACCTTGTGACTTTTGGGGTAATAAATGCCATCCCTGTCTAGACCTTCCCTCCTCACTCATCACAGAGGCTGGACTACATCCTTTCTGGGTGTCCGACACAGATAAGCTCCAGGGAAAAGAGCTTCCGGCCCGTGGGAGTGAAAGTCAACCAAAGCAACCCATCTCTGACCCTGTGTACATGGTCCTAAACTCCAGAAGCTGGAGGGACCTAGGCGTATATAATTGGGTGTGATTAAAACACACAGTGAATATTTAAATTTTAAAAGTTTTTATTATAAGCTAGGCCCAGTGACGCAGACTTGTAATCCCAGCACTATGGGAGGCTGAGCCAGGAGGATTTCAAGTTTGAGCCCAAGCTGGGATACTTAACAACTCAGCGAGACCCTGACCCCAGATCAAAAATGAAAATGGACTGGGGTCGTAGCTCAGGTTTAAGGCCCTGAGCTCTACCCCAAGTCCGAAAAGAAGGGAAAAGTATTTGTTACAGTAAAAGACACATGGTCAAGTTCCTCTGGATGTATTTCCCACCCCACTTTGAACACACTTATCCCACTGCGCTTTCCGCTTTCCGGGTCAGCCACAACAGTGCAACGGAAGAAACACGAGGGAGACGGTGGCCGGGCTGCAGCAGAGGGCGGCAAGAGTAACGGTAAGCAGGTAACCGTGTCCGAGGCAAGGGGGACTGTTCGGAGGAGGATACATGACAAGATCTTTACTGCAACAATTTTTAGGGGCTGGAGGAATAGTGCAGTGGTTACAGCACTTGCCTAGCAAGCACAAGGCCCTGAGTTCAATTCCCCAGAATCACGTAAGCTGGGTGTGGTAGCATATGCCTGTAATACTAGCACTTGGGAAGCTGAGGCAGAAGGATCTGCCTTGGGTTCAAGTCCAGCCTGGGCTACACAGTAAGTTCAGGACCAGCCTGGACTATAAAGCAAAACCCTGTTTTAAAAAGAAAGAAAAAAAAAGAGGAAAAGAAAGAGTAATTTAAAAAATTTAAATACTGACTGTATTCTTTTAAATTGCATTTCATGGAATATTCTTTTTAAATTTTTTTATTGAAATTCTGCTTTATAATTTGAAAGTCGTAATTTGAACAATGTTGGACATGAAGAAGGTAGCAATGACTTAAAGGCATGGAAATCAGAAAGTATGCAATCATCAAAAACTCAAATGAACCTCTGACTTCAACTCACCAAGGGGTACATGATGTAGGAATTTAAAAATCATTTTATGTATGCAACTTTAACTATCTTCTTGCCTAAATATACATACATACATGATGCATACATATATATATGTATATATATATATACACATATATATGTATATATATATGTGCATGGATTCCACATTCTATAACACATTAGAGTCATGGGATCTGGAGAATCAATGAGCATCTACGCCCATCCTTTCTTCCGGGGCTCACCCCTTTCCTAGTTGACCAGTGCCCCTCCTTCTACCCTTCTACCCTCATGCTGGGGCCTTTTTATGCCATTGTTTTGTGGACTTCATAAGAGGGACACCCATCCAGAGTCAGTCTTTTGGGTTTGGTTCAACTAAACACTACTGACTCAAGGTGGCCCCGTTTTCGTCCAAAAGCTTTATTATCTGTCTTTCCTTACGGCTGCACAGTATTCCACCGTGTACAGGTACTGTGTCTCCTTTCTGATCAATTCTGATGTTGTCTCTTACCTCCGCCCTCGTATGAGGGCACTAGTGATTCTTAGCCAGCAAAGAAAGGAGACTGGGATTAAGAATCAAAAATGTGGGGAGGGGGGGGAATGCACCAGTCAAAGCACTTCCTTAGCAAGCACACGGCCCTGGGTTCAGATGCCCCAGCTTCTCAAAAGCCAGGCAGAGTAGTGAACACTTGTAATACCAGCACTGGGGAGGCTGAGGCAGGAGAATCACTGTGATTTCAAGTAAGCCTGGCCTCCATAGTGAGCTCAGGACCAGCCTGGACTACAGAGCAAGATGCTGTCTCAAAAAAAAAAAAAAAAAAAAAAAAAAAAAAAAAAAAAAAAAAAAAAAAAAAAAAAAAAAAAAAAAAAAAAAAAAAAAAAAAAAAAAAAAAAAAAAAAAAAAAAAAAAAAACCAAAACAAACAAACAAACGAAAAAACCCCAAAAAACAAAAAACACAAAGATGCCAGGCTGGGGATAAAGCTCCCTGGTAGAGTGCTTATCTAGCATGTGCGAGGCCCTGGGTTCAATTCCTAACACCACCAAAACAAGCAAACAAACAAAGCAAAATCAAAAACCCAACAGATTAAAAATGCTAATTCTCAAAGCCAAACCCAGAAAGGGATGGCGAAAGGGAAGCAGGGAAACAGCGACACTGTCCTGCTGAGGGACCCGATGCCTGGACAATTCTCAGGTGTTTCCCTGGCAAGAGAGACACCCAGGTCCTGGAACTTTCTGCAGCTTCTAGGAACCCAAGCAGGACGGTGGATGTGGTACAATCGGGGGCATCTGGAGCCCCTTCCCGAAGCTCATGGGAGAAATTAAAAACAAGCTGCAAAAGACGAATGTTTCACGCCACAGCTTGGCTGGCGAACGCCAGGAAGGGGCAGTGGCAGTGGCTGGGGCACCTCCGAACTCACCCACATCCTGCCCATGTCGCTCAGCTCACTTCGGTACCTCAGGGAGTCCTTCAGCACCTGGGAGGAGGGGGAGGAGGAGGAGAGGGGCGGTGAGGGGCAGCGGCGGGGGGCTGGCAGGCCGCGGCCCGGCACAGCTTTCCCCGCGGCCCCAGCGACTCACGTTCGGGTGTCCGTCACGGAGGAGCTTGTGAAACACATGGCAGAACTTCCAGCAGAGCAAGGCGTTGCTGGAGAGGGGCAGCCGGCTGACGACCGACCAGAAGGTCTGAGCTCCTTTCTCATGGTGGGTGCCCAGGATACACGGTGAGGGAGTCATGGAAAAAAGGTTGGGCCCATCTCGGGCAACCAGCGCCCCAATGGCGCAGCAGCTACGCAGGTCACATGGCGCCCCTGGGCCGGAGGGCACCCCTGGGCATCACTGGGTGCTACGACCCCAGGTAGCTAGGCGATTCATTCTGGCGATTTTTGGTTGATGGCAGTAAAATGCCTTGTTGTAATAAGACCCGTTTTGGGGCATCTTTCTAATTTGCACACACAAGCCTCTGGGCCAGGAGAGGTCACAGCCTGCCTCCGCCTGAGCGTGTGGAGTGGGTACTGGGACCCTTGGGGAAGAGGCGTAGCTGATACTTTAACCACACATGACAGCTTTTCGGAGCTGTTTTCTTATAGATTAGGTGAGGGTGAGGCCTGGGCCGGTGGCTCTGCGACCACTGTGTGCTCGCCTAGAATGCACCAAGCGTTACATTTGATCTCGGGAACTGCAGAAATTAATGCACAAATGAAAGAAAGGGCAGATGTGCTGCAGTGCTTTATTCTGGGCCTCTGCTTCCACAGGGGGAATCTGAGCCCTAGCCAGCTGATTCCTGGGGTCGTCTTCTTGGGAGTACCACCAAACCCCAGTCTCACAGACAGTCTTTGTCTAAAACGCCCTTCCCACAGGGTCCAACTGCCTGCAGCCTGCCATCTCGTCCACCAAACCCCTGAGCCTCCTTCAAGGCCCACTGGCCTACCACTGCAGCCTCTAGCTCCTGTCTGTGGAGTCCTGGGGATGCCCACTCCTTCCTGGACTCCACTCCAAACACGCCCATCCCCTGCAGACAGACCCACCTGCCACAGAATTAATGTCCATCTGGCTTTCTATGGTTCCCAGTTTTAGCTTCCAAACCTGTCATTAGTGGGCTGTTTTTGGAGAACAGGATTTCCACATGTCCGTGGTAATTATTTGCTTAATGAGGTCTCAGAGACCAATAATTGGGCACCATGAGCCTTGAGCAAGTGCTGTTTCTTCATCAGACCCATGAGGTATCTTCACCCAGGCTCAGGTGAGAGGCCTAGCACCATTTAGGGCATGAAATGACTCATCCAGAACACGTTGTTTTGTTTCTGAGCTGGAAGGTAACATAAAGTTCTCTCCATGGATGAAACTGGCATCTTAAGAGGGAAGCTGGGAATATGGACTTTTGGGTTGGGAAGCTGATGTCAGCTTTGGGAGCTGAAGTGAGTTCTGAAATAATTTAGGAACCCAGGCCTTGGCTCTGTGTTCAGAATAGAAGCCACGAGAGGTGGGCAGCTCCCTAAACACAAGCCACGTGAGGTGCAGAGCCAGGCAGACACGTTGGCTTAGAGCGATGCCAGGAGACCTTTCTGTTGCTCTTTGGTTTTCTAAGTATTTTTATGTCCCCCAATTATGTGTCAGGGCCTGTGGGAAGGCTCAGGGAGAAAAGTAATACAGTGAGACTTGGTCCCAGGCCTGCTAGGAGCGGACACCATGGTAGGGGTTCAATCTGTCCCCTGCCAGGCTCTGTGAAACTGACTGGGTGAATAGCACTTTTGAGGTCAGTTTCCTAAAGTTTTATTCAGAGGGATGTAGGTTAGCTGATATGAAAAATAATAAAGGATGTGTGATCTCTTTAAGCAGGCACTTAAACCTGTGCTACTGGGAGCTGAACTTTTCAAAATCTCTCTGCCATTAGAAACTGTCAATCACAGAGACTCACAAAATGGCAGAGCTGGACCATGTGTCCTCTGGAATCTCTGGCCCATTCCCACTTACGGGAGACATGACTGAAGAATATGAGGCCTCAAACAAGGTTTGAGAATGAGCCGGGGAGCCTGCAGCAGGGTCTCACCTCCCACCTCCCCCCCAGTGGTCCTCCCTGAAGGCCTGGCCTCTCTGGATGGATCCCCACCCAGACCAGGCCACGGGCCTCATGGGTCGCGACAGACTGATCACACATTCTCAGCAGGGAAGGGGTCAGGACACACTGACTCCTTGAGAAAAACCAAACGGCCCCTTAAACAAGGGCTCTCCTTGGTTCACCTTTAATCATGACCAAGAGAACTGTGCTCACTTCAGTAAAGAAGGCTGACTGGGCTTTGGAGTCCAAGGGAAAACGGAAACCTCCAGCTTCACCTGTCTGAGTTACACATTTTTATGGCTAATTTTTGACAGTTACTCAGCTAAACAATGAAGCATGAAATTCCCACTAGGTTTGTCAGCACCGCTGCTGTGTGCTCGCGACACCGGTCAAGCTGTTCCTTGGGATCTGAGGGCAGGCTGTGCCGCTCTAACCTGCTGGCGGAACCCTTCACTTCCGCCAGAGACCGGCCCCAGTGCAGACTGCTAGGACCACTATTTTCTGGCGAGGCCTCTGCCAGGTGCCATGAGGCCCGGCTCTGCACGCTCGGATCCCCAGTCACCTCAGCAGCCTTCTTCCAGTCACCGCTCCCCATCCCTTAGACCGCTCTCCTTCTTTGTCCCATAAATTCCTTCAAACCCTATCCCAGGGAGGTGACTGTCTCCACCCACTTAGCCACTTAAGATACTCTTGAAAAATTCACCCTCTGGTGACTGACACACAGCTCTGACTCTGGGAGCTACGCTGGGCAGCACTGGCCTTCTCTGACCAGGGTCTCCCCTGGGGGCTAGGGCTGGTTGGCTTCAGGTGAGCAGCAATAGCTTGATGGACTGGCGCATAGGAACCCAGATCAGCCCAGGCAAACAGGGGCTTCCTGTGGCCAATGAAGCCAGCTCCAGTGGGTGGTGGCCCAGTACACAGAGGTAAAGGCTTTGTCCCAGCAGGGCCTTCAGGGATCAGTCTCCCCTATTCCTGAACTCTGCATCTCCAGGGCAGATCCCCAGGGACCCATCAGCCAGGGTGTCCCCACCTCTCTTACAAAGACATAGCCTCACTATGGGTGAAGGTATGGTGGCCTCAGGACACGGGGTTCAGGCCGCCAGTTCCCTCATTCACTCTGAGCTCCTGCCTTTCCTCTGGCACAGGCTGCACCTGCTCCAAAGCCGTGTCTTACGACCACGGGAAGCCTGCCTGGGCTTCACCTCAGCTGAGACCTTTCTTCTAACCTTCCCACTTCAGAAAAGGGGAGACGACTATGCCTCCTGGGTGGTCACTATGGTTTTAAGTGCAAAATGCAAGTAGTTCTGAAAAAAAAAAAAACAGGTAAAATCCTTTTGCGCCCCAGGAGATCTCTCACAGGAGGTTCTGCAAAGCTTTGGTCTTAGGGTAGAGAAACAGGGTCTTGGGCAAGTTGAAAAGATTGGCAGACCCCTTTCCACCGATGGCTTGTTCTCTGAGGCCAGTGCTCCAGAACAGCCTGTGGCTGTCCCCCGAAGCTGCTCCAACCTGCTGGCACCCGGCCTGGCTGAGAGTCTCCTCCTGTGCTGCACAAGAAGCTTCGCCCTGACCTGTGTCCCCATGATTTGACTCCCCGCGAGGCAGGCCTTCCCAACATCCAAAAGGATATTTCTGGCGTGTTTTTCCTTTACAGCCACTTCCTGCGTATTAATGGCCTTATTGATGCTGACAGTCTGCAAAACAAGAGGGAGGGGGAGGGGAAGAAGGATGTGAAGAACAAGCCTCTGAGGGGGCCGGGGCCCTCCGGATGGCCCGCCCCTTCCTCCTCCTCCAGTGTCAAGGAAGGCCGGTCCCTCTGCGGGCGCCCAGCTGGGGGCCGAGGTGGGCAGCGCTCCCAGGCCAGCTGGCCCAGACTGTCCTGATGGCGCGGGATTTGCTGCCTGGCATTGGCTGTGCCCAGCTGCTGCGCCCGCCTGCCACTCAGCCACTTGGCACAACAACACCGCAATTAAAACGCACACAAAGGAAGGCTTTTCTTCCACCAGGAAAACATTATTTCTCCGGGAGCAGGAGGAAGGGGTGCTGATGTCAGGGGGTGACTGTGGCCCAGGACCATCCAGACACCCTTCTCTGTTACCTCTATTTTTTTTTTCTTTTTGGCAGTACTGGGAATGGAATCCAGGGTCCTCACACCAAGCTACATCCTCAGCCTATTTTTTTTCTTTTATTTTTGATTTTGAGACAAGGTCTCAGCCAAGTCATTAAAGTTGCCCAGGCTGGGATCAAACTTGCAACGTCCTGCCTCAGCCTCCCACAGTGCTGGGATCACGGGTCTATACCACTGGACCCAGACCCTCTGTCACCTCTTTACTCTCCAGGGGCCTTCCCTGGCTGGGCACTTCAGTCCTGTATTCTCACTCTTAGGCATTTTCCAAATGCTGGCATGTTCCCTTTTCCTTCCATATGTCAAAGGGCATAAAAAATATTCTTTTCCAGTCATTTCAGGTTTCTTTCTTTTTTCTTTCCTCTTTATTGAGACGGGGTCTTGTTCTGTGGTCCAAGCCAGGCCGAACTAAGTATGTAGCCTGGGCTGGCCTCAATCTCATAGGAATCCTCCTGCCTCAGTCTCCAGTGTGCTGGGATCATAGGCATGTGCTACCATGCCCTGCTGATTTTCACATGGTGCTGGTGAATTGAACCCACGGCTTTGCGTGTGCTAGGCAAGCGCTCTAATCACTGAGATATGCCCCAGCCTCATAATTCTTTTTAAAAAATTGATTACAGTATAGATGCTAAGCTACATTCCAACCCCTTTATATGTTTTGCTTTTTTTTTTTCCTGAATAAGAATTTCTCCAAGTTGCCCAGGCTGGCATTACACCTAACAGCCCTGGGGCAGCTCTCTAAGACAAACTGTGAGACAACATACATAGGAAGATAATTTACACAAGCATGGGAATCAAACTATATTTTAAAAATTTGCTTGAAACTAGATAGTGGCTCAGGGCTGTAATCCCAGCACTCTGGAAGGCGAGGGCAAGAAGACCGCAAGTGTGGGCCCATGCTGGCCAATTTAGCAAGACCCAGCCTCAAAAAGTAAGAAGGGCAAGAGCTGCCGCTCAGTGGGAAGGCTCTGGGTTCAATCCTCAATATTAAAAAAATGAATAAACACATTTTCTGGCTTTGATTCAGTTCTACAGAATGTCCTTTGTCCCGACTCCCATCAATACCCCCTCCACACACACACAGGCGCGTGCACATGGGGGAACTTACGGCATCATTCTGTAAGCCCTGCCATATGTGGACTTTTCTAGGTTTTTGCATTGGAAAAATCTCTCACGGAACATTCCAAGGGGACTTCACTGCAAAACGCGAGCTCATTCTTTAGAGATCATACCATTCCATGGCGTGGGTGGGTAAGATTTATGAGGCATTCCTGTACTGGCAGACAACCAATCACTTTCAGTCCCCCCTTCTTTCTCCGCCCTGTAAACTAGTTAGTAAACACTCTTTTCCATAAATCCTTGTAAATGGATGCTTTCAATTCCAAGGAGAAGATTCCTATGGGTGAGATTACTGGGTCTAAGTGTTTTCTTTAGCCTTTCACTATGGAAAAGCCCAGACATACACAAACAGGAAGGCCCGTCTTCTATGCTGCAGGATCAAGCACTACAAACCTACCCCTACGGACCAAGAGCTGCTAGCTTTTCCATGAGAAGTCGGCATAAACACCTGAGGCCCGGCGGCTCACAGTGTCTCCACCGCGACTGCCCAACTCTGTCACTAAATAAACAACAGAATATATAAGCAAGTGTGGCTGCACCACAATAAAAACTTCATTTGCCAAACCGGGTCATGACTGGGTTACTGCAGCCCGAAGACCCCCTTCAATCTACACCATCAGTGGTCACCTAATTCCTTGGACTATTCTGTAGTTGCTAAACTCTGGACATGAAACCATTTCCTCAGAGTGTCACCACTCCAGGTGACTGTGAGAAAGGCTCAAAGTGACTCAGGTGACTTCTAGGTCCTTTCCTGTTTTCGGCCTCTGGGGCAGATCTTGGATATCTGAGCAAGGAGCTATGATGTGACATGCACTAGGGAGCCCAGAAGGCTCTTGAGCAGGGAGAGGGACTTGATGCGAATGCCCCTCCCTCCTTCTGAGCGAAGAGTCACTTCTTCATTGCCTGGACTAAGGGAACTGTGGGCCATCACTGTGTGGGCATCAGAGTCTCTGCCTCCTAGATGCGTCCAGAAAGTGACAACAGCCGGAGTTATGAACAGAAGTTGTTTCCTAAACTGACAGCCCCAGTGGCCCTTGCCAGGGCAGTCCCAGAGTCTCCTGCCAGTGGGCTGCTCATGGGTGCTCTCTTCACTTCAGCCAAAGTGCCCAGGGTCTTCCCAGTCATACTTCACCACTGTGGGTGTTCTTAGGGGACAAAGATTGTCCTGCAACAGCCTAGATTTTTGAGACAGGGTCTTACTGTATAATCCAGGCTAGTCATGAACGCAATGTACAGCCCAGCCTAGCCTTGAACTCACAGCAATTCTCCTGTCTCAACCTCCCAAAGGCTGGAATTAGACATATGCCACCATCCCAGTTAAAAATTTGTATTTCTTTTAATGTGCTTAACACACCATATATTGCTTTTTTCTCACACCAATATTAAATCCAGGGGGTGTATGGGAGGGCAGACAGTGGCTTCTTATCCTGGTGGGCCCACCACTGCTAGGGTAGGACACAGAGTCTTGACAAATCTTTAGGCCTTGCTGTCCAACAGATGCGTTGGAAAGTGCCTGGTGCATCATTCATGGCCCCTCAAGGAGGTAACTTAGCCTCCAAGTCCCAGACTCTGGAGGCCATCACTGGGTTTGCACAGGTTGCGGACCACGTCCAGACCAACACCAGTAGAGCCAGGGACCCCAGAGCAGACAGGGCAGTTCGGGGCTCCCCTCCAGTCGGGGGGTCTAGGCTAGAAGACATCCTCTGAGAACAGGCTGTTCTCCAGCTTTCCCTGAAGTCACACGGGACCTGGACTAGCCGCGTCTCCCTGAAAGAGCAGCATTGTGTGGCACTTCCTGGCCCGGCTGGCCCCGTGTCCCGAGCCGCTCCCTGAGAGCCAATTAGCAGTGGGCACCACAGGAAGGGCGGCTTCCCCTCCACCACCACCACCCCTGCCTCTCCGCCCACCCTCCCCACACCCAGTTTCCCACTGTGACCCATGGCAGCCCTCTGGGCTTCGTGGGCTCTGGGACCAACTGGACCCTGTCCGGTTAAACACACAGCTCCAGGCAGGACACACAGCTCTGGACATCTCAGCCTCCGGCCCGTGTGCTAACAATGCTTCTTCCTTCACGAATCCACTGCGCAGGTATCTGCCCTCTGGGGCCTTCACACCGACCCCTTTTATTATTTTTTTTTTAATTTTGAGGCAAGGTCTCACCAAGCTGCCGAGCTGCCCACACAGGCTCACACCTTGTGATCCTCCCTCCTCAGCCTCCCAGCATGATGGGACTACAGCAGAGCGCCATCGAGGCTGGCTTGCAGGTATTCTTTCTGGACCACGGCAAAGGAGAATGGAGCTACCTGCCCAGGGGAGGGCCGAGGTGAGCACCTCAGCAGCCGCGGCGACCGCTGCCCATCCGAGGCACTGAGGACTCACCGGGACCCGATCCGGCACAGGGGATCTGGCTTAGGTTGCTGGCGCCTTCCCCTTGCCCAGCGCCTGCTGTAGGTCTCTGTATGTGTGAACCAAACTCGTTCTGCTCCAGGACCAGAGAATCTTCCCCAAGGGCATGATCCTGAGATGTGGGCACAAAGGGGATCCTCTGGGTCACTGGCAGGGCCGGGAGGGGTGAGGCACCTGGGCAGAGTGACAGAACACAAAGGCAGCTGCGGCTTGTCACAGTACAGCCGGGGCACCAGGTCTCAACCAGGTCGGCAAAGTTCTGATCAGGCTGAGACCAGGTGAACCTGGGGCGAACACAGCCAGGCCAGGCTCAGAAGGCCAAACACAGCAACTGCCACCCTGCCACAGGGTGGCCCCAGCGTCGGGGAGATGGGCAGGCTTCAGCTGGGACACCTGACATTTGGTTCCAATATCACGGTCTTTCAAAAGATTAAACAGAGTACACGTGCCCCTTATATTAGTCACATTCTAATAAACTCACAGTATGGGGAACGTCTGGATGACAGCACATTTGATACGCCTCACCTGTTGAACACTGAACATCCTAGCTCAGCCTTGTCGGCTTTACCTGTCCTCAACATCCCTCCCCAGCTGCACCTGGGCCTGTCCTCCGACACAAAGCCTACTCTGTAACAAGGTGTTGGCCAACTTGTGCAATTTACTGAAACCACACTAAAGGTGAAAAACAGGGTTGTGGGTTGGGTGTGCTTCCACACCACCGTGAAGTTTAAACTTGAAGTGGGGCTGGAGGAATGGCTCAGTGGTTACAGCGCTTGCCTAGCAAGCGCTAAATTAAGTGCCAAATGCCCGAGTTCGATTCCCCAGCACCACATAAGCCAGGCATGGTGGCTGAGACAGGAAGATTGCTGTGGGTCCAAGGCCAGCCTTGGGCTAGAGTGCAAAACAAAAACCTGTAAGCGGAGATGGGAGTGCTAGTCCAGACCTGTAATCCCAGCACTCTGGGAGGCTGAGGAGGGAGGATTCTAAATTTCAACCCAGCCTGGGCGACTCAGCAAATCAGCAAAATTATCTGTCTCCTAACAAACAAAAAGTGAGCCGGATACCGCCTGAAGTGAGGGCCCTGGGCTCAGTCCTCAGTACCACGAAACAAACACTGATTAAAAAAAAGTAAGTGGAAACATCCTAAGTGGGGACCGTCAATAGTTGTCCCTGTCACTAGAATAGCAGTGGCGGCAGCAGCCACCAGTGCAGACCCCTGTACCAGCCCTGGCCTCCTACCAGGAAGCCCTCTGGGCTGGCTTCCTCTGCTCCTCCCTTGGGCCCAGGTGGACAGGCAATCTGACCAACTAATTTCTAAGTCAAGTTGTCCAAAGTAGCTCGGACAGCAAGAAGCAGTGTCCAGGCCTGAGGAGTGGTCATGAATGACAGCGCTGAGCACACTTGAGGCCCTGAGTTCCATCCCCAGGACCACAAAACCAGAAAGTAAGTGGAGCCAGAATTCAAATCCAGATCTACCTATGAGCACCTCCTTGATCCACAGAACAGCACTAATCACCCCGTGCCACTGTCATGAAGTTTCTGCAGCCCAACCCAAGCAGACCACATCTCTCAGCTTCTCCCCAACCCCCCGGGCCATTGGCCCCCTTCCGTCCCCAGATCTCTCCCTACACACACTCCTTGGGATCTTGTTCAGGCCTGGGGCTTTGAACTCTTACCTTGTGCCAGCACTTCCCCGGGGGACCTTTCCCCAAAACTCCCTAATCAACTACCAGCTTTGGCGGCCCACCCAGAAGTCACCGTGGATGGCTGCTCCCCCATCTATCAGGAACACTGTCTGTTCTAACCTAAACCCATCAGACTGTCCCCTCCTAGAACACACATATCCCAGGATTTCTGCCACTTTCCGAAGCAGCTCTGGCCTCCTCTTTCAGGAGTGCCTTCACGAGAGGGGTCAGAACTGCCGTGAATGTGCCGCCACGTGCCATCAGTGGAAAAGCGGGCTTGAAAAAACATGACATGGTGTCTCCATCCCCTGGGCTGGGCACTGTGTGACTTCTGGCTCTTCCAAGTCAAATGACCACGAATTATAAACATATGAAACTGAATCAGAACACGGAGGCAGCCACAACAGTCCAACTGAGACACCCATGAAAGAGGACAGCTCCGGGAGTGACGGGAACGGCGAGCTAGACACGAGGGGCAGGGGGTCCTGAAGGGATTCACACGATGTGTCTTTTATTATAATACAATTTTTAAAACATTTAAGCTTTTGCTGGCTTTTTCAGCTCGCTGTCAGGTCACGGGACAAGGGCGTGCTACCCTAGGACCATGACAAGGACAGCTGTGATTTGCCCAAGAGGAGAAGGTCAAAGGCCAGACATCACTCACAGGAGACCCCAGCAAGGAAAGGAGGTGCCACTCACCAGATGGCCAGGTGTGTTCACGAGACTGATCGTGTTTCTCTGCTAGGTTCCAGGCTGACGTTTCACAAAAATAAAAATGGGTTGGGATGAGTGTGTGAGCGCCTGTCACCCAGGCACTGAACAGTCTCTCATGACAACTTCCACGACAATGACTCCAGGGTCAAGGTATGCGTCCTCCTCCCTCCATTCACTAGGGAGCGCTTACGAGGCATGGTGGCAGATCTCACTTACGTGAGGCAAGGGCACCAGGATGAGGGGACGGAGCATGACTGTGGGTCAGAAGCAGCAGGGGACAGCGGGCACCTGGGTCAGCCCAAGGCAGATGGCAGAAGAGCAGAGCAGCCCAACTGAACAGCTCGGGCAAGTCGAGAGCTCTTCCTAATAAGTCTGCAACAGTTAGGGTGCAGCCACAGGATATGACAGAATTTACAAAGCTAATTTCACGTTCGAGGACATCAACTGATGTACGCTGTCTAGAACAAGAAGCAGTCCTTGTCTTCAGAGCTTTCAGCTCCCACGGAGCACTGGTCCCTCCCGCCACATGCCAGAGGTCCTGCTGGGCGCCTGGTACGGTTGTCCCTTGGTGCACCTAGGGGACGAGTCCCAAGGTTCCCCATGGACACGAACCTTGTATGATTCTCTTATATAGAATGATGTTTCTGGGAGGCGAGGGGAGTGAGGCGGCAAGTTCAGGCCCAACCCGGGCAACTTAGTGAGACCCAGTCTCAAAATCAAAGCCAAAAATAAGAAATGCATCAGGGAGTGTAGCATACTGTGAGGGCCCTGAGTTCTGCCCCCCCGCACTACAAAACTAACTAGATACATAAAACAAAATTTCAAAATGGCATAGTATGTGCCATAGTACGTGTGGAACCTACACAATCCTCTTGTAGACCCTAAATCGCCTCTAGATTACGTGTAACACCTGACACGATACAAATGCCACTCGAGGAGTTGTTGCCCCGCACCGCTCAGAAGGCAGTGATGGGAGAAGCCCGCACGTTTCCAGCCCAGAGGCAAGCACTCGCGCCATCCACGCGCTGAATCTGCAGTCCCCCAAATCTGCGAAGTGGACACAGTGGGCAGGGGTGGCCGACCGGGAGTGACGTGCTCAGCGCGGGCACATCCCACGGGGCATCTGAGTGTGCGTGAAGTTGGCCAGACGCCAGAGAGCGCGGCAGATCTCAATTCCTCCCACCTGGAGGATGGAAGCCCTCGAGGACCGGGAGGAGGACCGCTGAGAGGGAAGGAGAGGCTGCTGGGCGCAGTGCTCCTCGCTTCTCCTCAGTGGGAGCCTCTCCAGCGCCCTGAGGGCTGAGAACACCACTGGCAAGGGAGGGCATGGGCCACACACAGGGAGATACGTGGCGATAAAGAACAACTACTGACCCACACCACGCCGCGGACACATCTCAGGGCACCAAGCTGATGAGCAGGAGCCAGGCTCAGGGATGCAGACGATAGGTGTCCATTTATACAATGTTTTGCAGAAACCGGAAGGGGAGGGCAGGTTACAAAGGGGCGCAGGGGATATTTAGGGGTGATAAAGCCATTATAAATGTTTTTTTTTTCCTTTTGGAAATAGGTTCTCGCTCTGTAGTCCGAGCTGGTCCTGAACTCACTATATAAACCCAGGCTGGCCTGGAACTCACAGCAATCCTCCTGCCTCAGCCTCCGAGGTGCTGGGATTACACCACATACAGCTAATTTGTATGTTACAGGGGGACTAAACCCACATGCTAGGCAAGCACATTGTCTAACCATCTAATCACTCAGTTGTACCTCCAGCCCCATTCTAAATCTTTTTTTTTTTTTCGTTGAGACAGGGTCTTGCTCTGTAGCCCGTCCTGGTCCTGACTTCACTATGTAACCCTGCCCTTGGCCCTGGCAATCCTCCTGCCTCAGCCTCCCTAATGCTGGGATGACAGGCGTGTGTCACCACGCCCAGCTGTATGTGGCACTAGGGAATCAAACCAGCGCTGTTAACGGCTGTGCCATTCCTCCATTCCCTCCCCCCACCCCCCGCTTCTAAATCTTGACTGTATGCAGGTTACTTAACTACAATTGTCAAGTTCGTGGCAAATTTTACTGCATGGAAATCATACCTCAGTAAACCTGGCATTCAAGACAGATATGCCAGTCTCAGTGAGAGGTGGAAGCGGGTCCTGGCAGGTGGCCTGGGCTAGAGGTGCCCAGCAACCAGTGTTCACACCAGGTGGTGCTGAGGTCCCCACAACCTTCTGGTCCCTTTATTCTGGGACCTTACAAAGTGCCTCATGGCATCCAGCCAGCGTTTTGTGTGGGCCTACTCTGTGCCAGGCACTGTTTTAGGCAGTGCAGGTACAGCAAAGAATGAGACATACCAAAGCTCCTGGGGGGGGGGTGGCACACAGGGCCAGGTAGAGACACAAAGGCCCTGGGCCAAAACAGGTAAACATGGCAGCCCAGGAGGATGCCGGAGCTGCAGAGAAAAACAAGGCGGGAAGGGAACTACAGGAGGTGTGGGGGTCAGGTCCTGCGGGTACCTGTGGGAGCTCTGGACGTGGCTTCCCCCCCTGCCCCCAACAGACCAGGGACCTTTAAGAGGTGATTAGGTTGGTAAGAGGGATTAACGCCTTTCCCGGGGACTGGGTTAATGTTCCAGGCGCCTGGATTAGTTCATATGAGCGGGAGCTGTTGCAGGGCGAGGCTGCCCCTTGCAGTCTCCACTTCCTGTGTGGGCCCTTTCCTCTCCCCGTGACCTCCCCAGATGCAGATGCCATGCTGGCGCCACACTCCTGGGCTCCCTGGCTTCCACAGCCAGGAGCCAAGCAAACCACTATTATTTAAAAATTAACCCGTCTTGGACAATCTGTGACAGCAACGGAGCACTGACTGAGACACCGTGGCCAGAACTTCGTGCAGAGGAGTGATTTTTTTTCCCCCCTAAGGAAATGCTCGGGCTGCTGTACTGAGATTAGACAGCAACAGGAGGCAAGGGTGACAGGAAGGGTAACCCAGGCCACCGAGGGGACGGGGCGGGGACGGAGAGAGTCTAGGAAAATCTTACAGCATGACTGCTGGGGTCTGCTGATGGTTTAGATGTGGGGGTGAAGACGAGACAGGAGTCAAGGGGCCAAGGTTTGGGGGTTTGTGGGTGTCGCCTCAGCAAACGGAGGCTGAAACTGGATGCCTAACAAGCACAGGCTACGGCTGGAACGTCTGTGCCTCTACCCCGAAATCCTTATGTTGAAACCCCCAATGCAAATATACTAACAGGTAGAGCCTGCAAGGGTGATTAGGGCAGGAGACTAAATTAGCTAATGTGAGAGGTGTCAGGAAGTGGGTTGACTCTCATGTTTGACATTTTCCACATGACTGGCTGGTTCTTCTGTTTCCCCCCACCTAGCTGAAGCAGGGGACATTAGGGATCCCACTAGACACCACAGGAGGGGAATGGGGGTGTAGTATTTTGGTTAGAGCACTTGCCTAGCATACACAAGACCTGAGTTTTGATTCCCCAGCACCACCTGGGTGTGGTGGTACCCACTATAATCCCAGCACTCTGGAGGCTGAGGCAGGAGGATTGCTGTGAGTCTGAAGCCAGCCTGGACTACAGGGTGAGACCCTATCTCAAAAAAAAGAGACCCCAGGGAATCTGCCTGCCCCTCTACCACGTGAGGTGCAGAAGGAGGTATTGCATGTGTGAGTGGACCCTCACCAGACACAATCTTTCAGCATCCCCATCTTGAATTTCCAGCCTCTATACTACAAGCAAGAAAGATCTGTTGCTCATAAATTACCCAGTGTCTGGTGCTTTGTTAGAGAAGCCTCACTGGACAAAGACAGTGCTCCTTTTGTCAGGCACCTGGAGGGACAGGGAGAGGGTCACACCAGACACAGAGGATCAGGAGTTACCAGTTTAGAGATGGCACTCAAAGCCACAGGCAGACTGAGATCTCCGTGGAAGCACACGTCACTACAGAGAAGCCCAGATGGAGCATGGGGCATTCCTATCACGTGGGGGGCTTGAGGGGGCCCAGGTCAGAGCATGACGATGTAGCCATGATGGAGAAAGGAAGGACAGGCAGGCAGGGAGGTCTCTCAGTGAGGGCAGTGCGTCACACCAGGGTGGGTGGACAACCCTGCCAACATGGCTGCAGGGCAGGCGAGCCCCAGACTGACAGGGGCCACCAAAGCATGTCATCAGAGACCCAGGCAACAAGTGCCACTGGCAAGGGATGGTGGAAAAGTCCACAGCGCGGTCAGGAGAACAGCCAGAGGAACCAAGGGGCAAAGCGGGTGTCCCTAGTGTCTGGGCCTGGGGCAGGGTCCTGGGGACCTGAGCGGCCCCACGTTTCTTGCCTCCTTCCCTTCCTCCCAGGCTTCCCCCTCATGCACCTGCTGGAGAATAATTAGGGGTGGTCCTCTGTCCCCAGCCAGGGCCACACTCAGGCACGGAGGTCTCACCTGACTGAGTAGGGGTAGGGTACGTGGCCATATCTCCCTCTAGCCAGAAGTGCTGTTTTTCTGGAAACAATCCAGAATGCTTATGGACCCAGAGTAGAATGATCCTTCTCACAGAACAAGACCCCTACGCAGGCTCCTCAGCCCAGTCCCAAGTCTTCTGACTTCTGTGAGGGACAAAGCGGCGATGACCCGACACCCAGGCCCTGATGCCTCCCCAGCCACTGAGCACAGGCCCTTCTTTCCTGCCTTCATTTATTCCACTCTCGCTCTGGGGGGAGGGGGATAGAAGAACAGACTCCCCACCAACAACCCAGACTGCAACCCTGAATCACACAATTCAGCCCCTTCGGAGCTCCATGCCCCCCACTGAGCCCTGCTCCTGAGTGGCTGGAGAAGCTACAGAGGACTTTTTGCCGCCCTTTGGCCTCCTGTATCACCCCCACCATGGCCAGGACCCCCTGCTGTGGGGCCTTCCTCCTGTCACAGCCCTTTACTAGCGCTTTGTCCCTCGACTTGAAAACCAGGTCTCCTATGACAACCTGGTTTCTCCTGTGGGTCTTGGAGCTACTCCTTTGTCACCATATGACAGCTGTCTCCTCCCATGACAGGACTTCGTGACAGCCTCAGGTTGCCAATTAGGCCTTCTGAAGGCTCAGGAATGTAGGGCACAGGGTATGAGGCCCAGAGACTAGATCTTAGTGAAAAGGAGAAGCTGGCTCACATCCCCCAGCCACCACCCATGGGGCTGCTTTCTGTAGTCATGGTGGAAGCTTCAGTTCCATCACCCCAAACGACAAGGTCACATTCACAAGCATGACTCCAGGACTAGTCACTTCCTTGGCAAGCCATGGGCCTAGAGACTACCCATGGGGGCATATCCCGGCCCTTCACTCTCGTCCTAGCCAGGCGCAGCGTCCCCTGCAATGTCCCTTGCTGGGACTTCTGGGAATGACCTTCTACGGACAGCTGGTCCCCAAAAGAAAACCGCTGGTAACGTTGCTCAACTTCCTCTCTTTCCCTCCCCATGCCCTCTGAACCTTCAGTTTCCCGGCTGTGCTCCTGAAAACTGAGGCTGGTCTCTTCCCACACGGAACAGAGAGTAACCTTGCCCTGGTGATCTCGAGGCACAGGCAGGTGGTCTCCAGCACAGGAATCTCTTGCTACGTGGCTCCGTGTCTCTTCCCGGGCTGACTCCGCAATGACCCGCCTGTCCCATGACATCCTGGCAGTGCCGAGGCTGCTGGTCCCCCTCCCAAACATCCTCCACCTTCCTACCTCTTGTTCCGTTTCCACAGCAGACGGCCCCCTCACACAGCCACAGAGCTGGGATGCGGGTGTAGCTCAGTGGGAGAGTGCTTGCGTCACACACACACCAGGCCCTGAGTTCAATCCCCTCCACTGCAGAGAAAGGCAAGCTGGGCCCAGGGATGAGGTACTGTAATTCCAACGCTCTGGAAAGCAGAGTCAGGAGGGTCTCAAGTCCAAGCCCAGCTTAGGCAAATTAGTGACTTGGCAAGACCCTGTCTCAAAGTCAAAAATAAAAATGGGCTGGGGATAGAGTTCGGTGTGAAGGCCCTGGGCTGGATTCCCCAGTACCATCCCAAAACAAAATTAAAACAAAAAAGCAAAGCGAAACAAGAAAAGGATAGCAACAGAGCAAGGATTCTGACGAGCTCTCCCGCTCAGGCACCCCGAGTGGTCCTGCCCTCACGATATCCAGCCCGCTGCCGTCTCGGCTACCCTTGCCCGCCATGCCCTGCGCCTCTTAGCTCCTCGATTCACAGGGCAGACCCGCCACACTGCGACCCAGTTCTTCTGAGAAGCGCTCGGTAAGTAAACAAATCCCCCTTCCCCATACACAATGGCTGCGTGATGATGCCTTATCTGACCCTGGTAACTGGCTCTGCACACGAACCGTCCCATCTCCCCGTGTGGTTCACTACTCCGATATGCAAACAGCAGCTCTGAACAATGGCAACAGCCTCGCCTGGATGCTGGGAGCCTGGTGAAAGAGCGGGACGCGCCTTCCAAATAAACATGTGACGCCAAGCAGCCAAGCCGCATGGCGAGGTTGGCACTGCCTGCCTGCCTGCCTTTCTTTCTGCCTTCTTCCCCTCCCCCTTTCTTTCCTTCCTTTTTTCCCTTGCAGTACTGGGGAACCCAGGCCCTTACACTGAGCCACATCCCAGACCTGTTTTTCTTTTATGTTTGAACCAGTTGGGAAGGTGCCTTGGCTTGCAACCCTCCTGCCTCAGGCTCCCAGAGTATAGCTACATCAAGCAGATGCATTCTATAGGTGCAGGGAATACCTGGCGCACGGGCTGTATGGTTCCACCTGGCCAAGGCAATCATCATGGTAGGGATACGTTAATAAAAAATGTTTTACCTTCTACAGCAGACTAATGTTTAAGTTGATACCTCTGTACGACCTGCAAATGACGTCTTAAATCCAAATGGACCTTGGCAGAAAGAAGGTTCCCTCTCCTTAAAGATGGCTGTAACTGAACTCCTAGCCAAAGCCAATCGGTTTACAAAACTTCTGCTCTAATTTCAACATCTTTGTTACCTTAAAGGCAGAATTGTCCCATCTGAGAAAGTGCCCAAACTGCCCTACTAGCAGAAGTTACACTTTTCTGGGCAGAACCAAAAGGAGAATGATTATCAGAAAACTTCAAGCTTCTACCAACCTCCAAACAGGGATTCCCAAACCCAAGCCGCAGATCTAGTCATGGTGGAAGCTTCAATTCCATCACCCCAAACGACAAGGTCACATTCACAAGCATCACTCCAGGACTTGTGTCTCCTAGTCACTTCTCTGACAAGCCATGGGCCTGGAGACTCGGCCTAGGGAATACCCGTGGGGGCATATCCTGACCCTTCACTCTCATACTAGCTAGGCGCAGCGGCCCCTGCAATATCCCTTGCAGGGACTTCCGGGAAAGGCCTTCTGTGGACAGCTGGTCCCCAAGAGAAAACCACAGGCAACGTTGCCCAACTTCCATGGCCTTGAAAGAGATGGGACCCAAGGAACAGATGAGCCTGGTAAGACGGAAGTGGAGAGCAAGGCTCCGCTTCCGGTCAGCATGTTCCTATCAGGATCTAATGCCACTGCTGACTGAGAGCTCCCCTCCTGCTGCTGCTCCCCACTTCAAAGCTGCCCTCCAACAACCTACTGCAGGAGAAGCACCCTGGCCACCCTTGGCAGAATGGCCTTCCTCTAAACCATCCCTGGTGTCAGAAAGGTTGGGGACCACTGTTCTAATGTCTTCAAAGAAAGATCTTCTGGTCTTGGCTGCGCTGGGACCCCATGCGACACAGCTGTTTGCTCTGGTGGCCACTTCCCACCCCGGTGTCACAAAAGTCAGGGCTTTCAACTAAGACATAAGCAGGACCAGAGATGGGCTGTTCCTAATCCCTGAACTCCAGCACACACATATACCCCTAAACCAGCTCTGTGACAGCCACACTCACGCCAGCCATGTGCTGCAAAGCACCAAGAAAATGCCAACCTGCTCTCCTCAGTTCTTCAGTGGAAGCCAGGAAGTGCAAACAGCACCAGTTGGTCCCCAAACCTGGCTATGTATGGACATAACTTGAGATCTTGGCCCTGTACCCTCAAGACACACAGCACGGTGCCCCCTTCCACCAAGAGACATCTTGGCCTCGCCCCGCCCAACTGAGGCATCCAGGGCGGGGTCACTGTGCACTGCACACCAACTCTGGTCCTGTCTTGGAAGAACATCCGCAGATGAGCCTAAGAAACAACTTGGCTAAAGAGGCATCAGGAACACAGCAGGGCAAGGCCGGGGGTAGACGGAGATGGAAGGGATACAGGAAGCGGCTCTTAACTCAGGCCAGCCCACCTCGATGGAAGGAAATATAAACTTTTTCTGGAAAATATGAATTGCCACTGAGGACAAATCAGGAGATATTATTCACTTGACGAAAGGAGCTGGCACCAGGGTCCTTAAAATAGCAATCTCCGTGAGCACATTTAAAATAGGATTCAGTTTACAGAAGTGGGATTTATAAGAAACCACATCTGTTATATAAAGCTCGGAAAAATCACTCTCCTCCCATGTAGCCTCTAACTATAGAGTCAGCCCACTACAGATAGACGGTCACCTGTCTCCTTCCAGAACATTCCAAGCCTCGCTCTGCTGTCCACTGCCACGGTTCACCCCAATCATGGGTAAGTTTCTCAAAGGACCACCCAAATCCCCTTCTGGTCTTGTTCCCACTTGGATAACTCCTTAGAATTCTTCTAGCCACCCCATACTTCTTTCACAAATTCAACACCATTATTTGCTCAAAGCCTTTCGTGAGTCTGGTGCTACTCGAACACATGGCCAAGAGTGATCCACCCTTGTGAATCTTAGGTTCTGGTGGGAGAGAAAGACAGTAAGCAAATAGGACCTGAGACATCAGGTGTTTGAGGGGTGCTGTGGGGTACAGTCTGACTGCAGATGGGCCTGGGGTGTTCTCGGTGGCATTATCGCCCTACAAAGGGAGCGGGGCCCAGTGGCACAGGCCTGTGGCCCCAGCACTCTGGGAGGTTAAGGCAGGAGGACTGCACATTTCAGCTGAGCCTGGGAAACTCAGCAAAACCCGTCTCAAAAATCAAAATTAATAAACAAAAAGCCAACCAACCAGACAGCCAACCCAGGGCTGGAGGAATAGCACAGTGGCTACAGGGCTTGCCTAGCAAGTCCAAGGCTCTGAGTTCAATTCCCCAGCACCACATAAACTGGGCATGGTGGCATGTCCCTGTCATTGCAGCACCTGGGACGCTGATACAGGAGGCTTGCTGGGTGTTCAAGGCCGGGCTGGGCTACACAGGGAGGTCAGGGCCAGCCTGGACTATAAAGTGAGACTGTCATAAAACAACAAAACCATAAGCAACCTTGCAAAGGGTGAGGGGGGAAGGCCTTGCTGAGCAGATAACAGAGGGCTATGGACAAGTGACAAGGGAGGGGTGTGGCAGACACCCTGGGGAAAGCGCCAGGCAGAGGGGGTGGGGGGGTGTGAGGAACCAGAGGTGGAATCCAAGGCCTCAGACTGAGCCACCTCCTCAGCCTCCCCCGCCTTTTTAAGACAGGCTCTCACTAGGTCACTAAGTTGCCCAGGGTGAATACGAACCTGGCAATTTCCCAGAGTGCTGGGATTACAGGCCTGCACCATGGGGCCCAGCCTGACTCAGTTTTCTGGGTATTTTTTCCCATTTATTTAGTTATTGTTGAGACAGGGTCTCACTCTGTAGTCTAGGCTGGTCCTGAACTCACTATGTAGCCCTGGAGGGCCTCAAATTTACAGCAATCCTCCTGCCTCAAGCCCTAACCCCCTGCCTGCTTCCCCAGTGCTGGGATCACAGGAGTACGCTACTATGCTTGGCTTCTGTCGTGCTGGGGAATCGAACTCGGTGCCTTGTACATACCAGGCGAGCGCTTTAACCACTAAGGTACATGCCCAGCCTTTGGGGGTTTATTTGGAAGGTGGAGTTGAAGGAGTAGTCTGACGTGGGTCTTGTTGAAGGATGTTTTGGATGTGGGGTGTGAGGAAGGAGTCACAGATGACACCCTGATTAGCTGCCACAGTAACGGGAGGGGCTGAGCCACCATCACCAAGATGGAGAAGCCAGGCTGGCGGCGGAGGCTTGGCATCCCAGCACTCCGGGAGGCCGAGGCAGCAGGACTGTAAATTCAAGCCCAGCCTGGGCAACTGAGCATGACCCTATGTGAAGGATCAGTGTGAAGACCCTGGGTTCGATCCCCAGAGTGGACCAGGGGAGGGGCAGGTCTGGGCAGGGGGAGGCCAGCTTCCGGATGTGTTGAACACGAGCTGTCAGTCAGCTATCCTGGGGGATGCAGGAGTGAGCCCCGGAGGTGCCGCAGGTAGAACTCAGGAGAATTCCACAGACTGGTCTGCGGGTAGCCGGAGGAGACACCCCAACAGTCAACAGAGACAGGAGGGAGCTGGTGATGGAAATGGAAACAGCCCATGAGGTGGGGAAGTCAGAAAAGCTCAGATCCCAGATGCCACATGCAGAACCATTTTTTTTTTTTTTTTTTACCTAGGTGTGAGCAGCCTACAGAACCACCTGGGAGAGAGCAGGCCGGTGGATCTGGTGACCACGAGCTGAGCTCTGGTCACTGAGGTGGACGGCAAGGCTTTCTAGGTCTCAAGGGAGGAATGAGAGCCTCTTGGGAAACAGGACAGGAAAGGGGAGGACAGGAGCTGGACGCAGCCAGCATGCCACAGCATTTCCCTGTGGGGAGCAGGAAGGGGACAGGAGCTGGAAGGAGGCAGGTTAGAATTTTCCTGTTTCACATGGGAGAACACGACAGTATGTACTCCAAGGGAGACAGAAAGGGTCGCTGAGGTGGGCACAGTGCCCACTGGAGAGCAGGCAGTCCTGCTAGAGGGTGGACAGAGGCACAGGTCTCCATGACAGAAGCAAGGTCACTACTCAGCACGAGGGGCCAGGAGAGGCACAAGTCTGTGCAGCAGCTAACGGGAGTTCTGCCAGACTCAGCTTCCTCTGCCTGGGCCAGCTCATCCCAGGCCTCTTCGCTGTTCCTGGACACAACTCTGTTCCTCCTGGCTGGCCGGCTTATTTTTCCCCGCCCTGTTTTTCTTTTCTTTCTCATTTCTTCCTTCCTTCTTTCTTTCATAATACTTTGGGGCTGATCCCTGGGCATTCACACTGAGCTACATTCTCCAAATTCATGGTCCTCCTGCCTCAGCTTCCCAGAGTGCTGGGATTACAGGTATGCACCACCAGGCCTAGACTGTCCAGCTTTTAAGGAGCTTGGACCCCAATGGGACCGATACTCCCACCATTTGACCTCTTTTACATTCTTCTTTCTCTTCAAGGAGACCATTCAGGAAGGAAGAATATGGAGCTGGCTGGGGCTTGCTTCAGGCAGACAGACCCAGGGCCTGCAGAGGGGTATGTAAATGTGTGTGAGTGTGTGCGTGTGCACAGGTGTCAGAGGGGAGAAAGAGGGCAGAACACTGAGATCCTCTCAACTGGCCCCCGTCCCCGGTGGGTCTCAGTTATCCCATCTACAACCAGATGGCATGGCCTCCTTATCCACTGTGCTTCAGACTCCCACGGAATCACCCTCTCCTGGCCGGAATCAGATCCCGACCCACTCCTCGTGGACAAGTTCACTTAGTCCTTACAGCAACCCTGGCTAACAGACGATCCAGCTAAGAAGTAGCAGAGTCTGAATCTGGACCCAGATCTCTTTGGAGGTCCAGCAACTGATCTCAGCGACACCATTCCTGGGCTGGGAAAGACACTTTGAACTCATTTCTGCTGACATGAACCCGCTGGCTGAAGGCAGGTTATCTGCGGATCCAGGAACCAACGTCCTTATGAACACACACTGGAAGTGCAGGTCTCACTCAGCAAGGAGGGGTGGAAGCCCCAGAAAGTCCCGTGAGGGCGGGGCACTGACCCAGGGGCCAGGGCAGGATGTTGCTAATTCCAGAGGTGGGTTTCACCACCAGTCGAGGGATGGTGGTGTGACTTCCTCAAAAAGCAACATGCCAGGAACTCTCACTTCCGTCTGGAAGGCTGAGGAGGCACTCTCTCTCCTCGGAAGGGAAGGGGAAGTGCCACAGGACTCAGAAGTGCAGGGGTGAGGACAGAAGGAGGTATCCGAAGGGCCTGGGACAGGGAAACCCCCACCTGGCCTCCTGGTCTGAGAGGCCTGGGGCCCCCCAGATAACAGCTCCTGGTGGTGGTGGCCATGATATCCCCGGACTCATCTTTCTAAAGCTCAGCTCCAACCACACTAGAAGAAAGGAGGGAGCCCATGTGTCACGGGCTTACTCCCTAGCCCTTGATGCTACTGGGAGGGGGTAGCACCCTTAAAAGGTGGGGCCCAGCGGGAAGCCTTTAGGTCATGGGGCCCATCCTCATAAGAGGTTACTTGGAATCCAGCCTCTTCCTGTCTGCCTTCCCAGCTGTCATGACGTAAGCAGCCACGTCTGCTGACATGCTGCCTTGCCACAGGCCCAGCTGATCATGGGCTGGAACTTCCAAACTTGTGAGTCGAAATGAACCCTTCCTCTTTTTAAACTGATTATTTTACAGTTTTTGTTACAGTAACGGAAAGGTGACTAACACACAAGCCAAGTTTAGAGCTCACTACCACACGTGGGGAGACGGCTCTCCTCCCTGGCCTGGCATCCATGCTCGGGAGGCGGCCCCTGGCTGCCTTCCGGTGCCAGCAGTCACTCTAGCCTCTCTGCCACATCCTCCCAAGTACACCCTGCACACCCTCTGAACCTCCTGCCCGATTACCCACCTGCCCAAACTCACGCTTTCCTTCATTCAATAAATACCCCTGCCCATCAAATACTATGCACCTGTGTCCTGTGCTATGCTTAGCCAACTTACAGGTGAGAGAGACACAGTCCTGCTTCAAACTAGCTGGGAAGATGGGCAGCATACCACGTGCAAGAAACCTACGGGCACAGAGACTGAGGCCTAGAGGGGTACTAGTGGAAGCTGAAGGTGGGCACAGTGCCTGGAGGAAGAGCCATCTGACCCCAGGAGGAGCTGGCTGGGAAACGTGTGCAAGCACACCCCACCAGGAGGACGCAGGGCTGCCAACCCAAAATGAACAACATCCTGTGGGCAGGACTGGCAAGGCGTCACTGGACGGTGGAAAAACACAGACGGCCACCAGGCCTGGAGATTTTGTGCCCTTCTGCAACTCCTGCTAAAGCGTGATCCCCGTTGTCGTGGGATCAAGTCATGAGGCTCCGTCCTCATGACTGGGATGAATGTCCTTGTAGAAGACACTTCAGAGAGCGGCCCGGTCCTTCCATCTCCTCCACCACAGGGGGTCGCAGCACTTGCCCCTTCCGTGGTTCTTGCCCCATGAGGATGCTGGAAGGTAATGCCACCTATGGAACAGACCCTCAACAGATATGAATTCTATGGCCTTAAGATCCTGGGCTTCCCAATCCCCAGACCTGTGCGAAATCAACTGTTTATACATCACCCAGGCCAAGGTATTTTGTTACAGCAGCAGGAATGGGCTAAGACCAACTGAAAGGCTAGTTTACAGCACAAAGCCCAAGGAATTTCTGCACTCTCATTACCCAGCTCAAAACACATCGATAGAGCCAGCTTACTCCTGGATCCCCGTGGAACAGGAGCAGAGGGCAAGCTGGTCCTGAGGGGGCTCTGAGGTCCGGACTCCAGCAATGCTCTGAAGAAAGCCAGGGCCCAAAGCTCAGGCTGCAACTTCCACGAGACTGGAGGCCAAGAACACACAAGCACCAGGGCTCCCGGAGTCCACCAGCAACCAGGAAGGGCTGGCCCACCCCTCTTTCACAGTGCTGACCAGAGTGTTCCGAGGGGGACGCAGTCACTTCCCCGGCCACAGTCTGTACAACTCACATTCACTGTTACTATCGAGTCCCCACCACCAGCATACAAAGAGCTCAGCCGCTGAATGCGTGAGGCACCTGAGTAGACACAACGGTGCCTAGCACACAGAGGGCACTTCCTATGCCACAGTGCCAAGCTGCTCATCCCAGCACTCCGGGAAGCTGAGGGAGGAGGATCACAAGTTCGAGCCCGCCTTGGGCAACTTCGCAATTTGGTTAGACCCTGCCTCAAAATCAAACCTAAAAATGGCAAAATGGGCTGGGGATTTGGCTGGATGCAAAGGCTCTGGGCTCAATCTCCACCACCAAAAATAAAAGTAATGTCACCTTCCTCAATCCTCCTCCTCCCACAACACTTGGCAGAATTAGTTATTCGTATTGCTGAGCGTCACAGGACTTTCCTTAACTTTCCAAGATTGTACTTATCACACCGTATCACATGACCAGCTTCTTCACCTCCTTGAGAACAAAAGCCATAGAACAAACACATTCTCCTATGCAGGCTGTGAGCCTGGCACTGGGCCTGGTGGGCCCTCACTGGACACTTCACGTTATCCACAGGGTCTCACGGATGATGGCCACGACACTGGGTGGAACGTGTCCAGTGTCAGGGCAGGGGGCATGAACTTTGAGGTAGGACTGGAGATGCAGTGATCTCGCCAGCCGTCCTCCCAGCCTGAGGAATCCAGTGACAGAAAGCTACTTGGGTCCCAGCCTGAGGAATCCAGTGACAGAAAGCTACTTGGGTCCCAGCCAAGAGGTTGAGCTAAGTGCTCCTAAAAGAGGTCACAAGAGGATGAAGTGGCACACGCCTGCAATCCCAACACTAGGGAGGCTGAGGCAGGAGGACCACTGTGAGATCAAGGCCAACATAGGCTATCTATTGAGTTGTACATACTGAGGACCAGCCTGAACTACAGAGAAGCCTTGTTTCAAAAAAAAAAAGAAGAAAAAGAGAGAAGTCACAGTAGAAAGTTAATGAAATGCCCAGCTCAAAAACTTTGCTCCAGCCCACAGTGTGCTGTTCCCACGCTGATTCTGAACTGCCGAGGGCCATAACTCCAGGCGTGAAGGTGTTGGAAACCTGTCAGCAAGAAGAGCACGTCCAAGCCTCTTGCTGGTTATTTCTGACAAAGGCTCCCACACCTGTGCCCACTCCGCCTCTCCCATTCCTCTGACCCTGCTCCTGGCCAACCCACTCAACACCCATCCCCAGGGTCATCCGACGGGCTCGTGTACAAACGCGGCTTCTGCTGGAAAAGTCTTCTCCTTCCTCAGCACCAACTGTGTGCCATGTTTCCTCCAGAGGAGCTGTTGCTGCTCCACTGGACGCTCAGCCCTCCCGGCAGCTCCGAGGATCGCAGGTGTCGAGCTCACCCTTCCTGAGGAGTGAGGGGCTGTGTTTGCTCTTCCGGCCTGAACCCCAGGGGGCTCCTCTGCAGTGGGGGATTTCTTTCCCTCGTCCTGCTCTCACCATGACCCTGTCCTTTGGTTGCTACCTGCCCCATGCTGACACATGCTTTTGAGGGTCCTATGCATTCCAACATGCCTACTGCCTAGTGTGCTCGTGGCCCCACGAGACTGAGCTCAATCAGCAGTGACTCCACTAGTCTGCTTTGCATTAACTGTAACAAAACAGCTAAGAACTCTGAATAAGCTTTTTGGGCTGACAGTTCTGGAGGTTCAAGGGCCCACATCTTGGGGTCACATTCCTGCTGGCAGCATCCAAAGATACTCAGGGTTTCACGTGGCAGGAGCAGGGAGGGGACGTGTGTGCCCATATCCCCTGGTGTCTTTCTTCTTATAAAGCCCCTACTATTCAGCTATGGGGCCTATTGATAACTTTACTGAATCTTCATCACCTCCCAAAAGCGCAGGACTTAATCCCATAGGTGGATTAAGATCCCACCCTCTCAATACTTCATGATGAGAATTCAATTTCCATGAGCCCCGAGGGACATACTGAAATCAGAGCAGTGGTCATTCTGAAAGAGGCAATCTTCGACCCTTCACCCCGAGTGTTAAGATTTTAGTTGGTGCCTGAATTAATGAGCAAACATACAGATAATGACAGCTGTGGCCCAAGACGTTGCTCCTCTGTGCCAAGGAATTCCCTCCGGAGTCCCTGCAGGCTGCAGTCCCCAGTCCCGGAGTGACGGGGAAGCCAAGTACAGCAGCATCCATTAGCACACCCGTGGCCCTGGGTCAGCCCTGTGGGGGCATCAGGATACAGCCTCTGGCCTTTTGGTTCCAAAGCCCTAGCTGGGCATCTAGAGCACTCTCAGGACTCCCTAAACCTTCCCACACAGGGACAGCACTGTGAAGTCCAGGTAGGTCCTACTTCCACGGCTTTCTGTTATCCACAAGTCATCTGCAGATCATGGCTGCATTAGGGACTCCAGGGAATCCAAAGGAGACAGGGCGTTTTGCTGCCCCCCCGAACCCCGGCCCCCCTAAAGACCTGTGGTTTAATTTCTTTGAGGCTCCAGGGCAGCTGACTTTGTCCGGCTGCTGGAATCCCTTGGCTCAGGGGCAGCTGCTGGCCCACATGCCACCTGCCTTGGGCTGGGACCTCACTGGGCCACAACAAGGGAAACATAGGCCGGAAACAGCCCCTGAACGTGAGCATCGAGAAAATGAGCCAGGTGTGCACAGGCATGCAGACACGCTGGGGAGAAGGAAGGGGAAAGGAAACAGCACAATGGGGAAGCAGGGGAGGGGAGGCATCAGGGCCACACAGTGCTGAGGGCCTGGCCACCTCAAGACCCAGCTTTATACCTGCACTTAGCCTGACTGGCGGTGGGATTTAAAGGTCTGGGGTGGCCCTAAAAACAGATACTCACAGACAAAACAGGAACACTGAGGGACACTAAGTCCTGCTTCTCAGGGCTGTGAAGAAGAAAGCATCCAGGTAACACTGTTCCAGTAACTATACTATTAATGTATTATCACATTTAATTTACCACAAGGAGAGACTGATCTCCCTCTCTCCCGCCCCTTTTCCCTTTCCTTGCTATACGTTTTACGAGGACTCAGCCGTTCTCAGCTCTGGACCCGGAACATGTTGCCATCCTCACCCAGGGGCTGTGCATAAAGGAGTTATTACTTCATGTATTTCTGGATTGAAATCATCTCAGTGGGATAAAAATTTTGGTGATTGGGATGACAGACAACAGCAGGTGGATGATAAATACAATAGCTTTTCTTCCTACCTATTTATGGAGGTGGTAAACAACAGATTTCCTTGTGCCTGGGCACCTGGCTGAGGCCAATGCCACCTAGGATGCCTGATGTCACCACTGGTCAGGGAGGCTTCTGATCAACCACGCCAGGCTGAGTTCTGCGAACTGAGGCACAAAGCCAGAGTTCTTGGACTCACTACTCAGGAACCCTGTCTTTGCCTAAGAGGCCAAAACCTCCTTTGCCAGCCACCAGGGACCTCAGCTGAAGACTGTTCCAAAGCCCCACTGCTCAGCCAAAAGTCCCCAGGTGCAAGGACTCAATAGGCTCCGGCCACTCCAGGAAGCCATCCCTTTCTCAGTGTCCATGAGCAGCTCCAGGAGGGGAGAGAGGCTTTGTCCCTCATCCCTCATCAGGGAGTTGATTTTATCAGGGGATCATTCTATTGTGGGGACTTCCTGTCCTCTTGGAAACAAATTCCACCTTTTGGGACCATGTGACTGACTGACTGACTCTCTCTCTCTCTCTCTCTCTCTCTCTCTCCCCACCCCAAGAGCCCCTGAGCCAAAAAACAAAACAAAACAAAAAAAAAAAAAACAAAAAAAAAACCAGTTGGTTCTGATGTTGTCTTCCCCTGGACTGAAGTACTTATTTTAGGAGGTTCTGAATATTTCTGTCCTCTCAGAATTCACGCTGAAACTTAATCCCCAAGGCAGTAATATTAAGAGATGTGGCCTCTGGAAGATGATTCAGTCACGAGGCTCCACTCTGCTGCAAAGGACTGGCACCCTTATGAAAAGGACTAATGCTGGAGGGAGCCCTGCTCCCCTTCCACCCTTCTGCCCTTGGAAGGACCAAGCCACAGGCCTCCAGCTGAATGCAGACTGCAGCCCTCACCAGACACTAAGCCTGCCAGCACATTTACCTTGCACTCCCAGGCTCGAGTCTGTGACAAGAAGATTCCTGTTCTTTATAAACTGCCTAGTCTCAAGTATTTTATTACAGTTGCACAAACGGGCTAAGAAACCCATGATAGTGAAAATACATTTTATAAGACCACCCAAGCTCTCTTGTCTGCCTGTGAACATACAACCCAGGCCAGTTTTAGGGCTGAAGGCTCACTTCTTTTCATGGAAGTTTTCTAATCTATTTCACTCTTTCAAGCACTGGCTGCCACTCACTAAGCCGATTTTGTGACCCAGTGCAGAACACCCTGCTCTGGTCTTGCTGAGCCGGCAACCCACTTCCTATTGTCCAGCTCCCAACTGATTACTTAGCTCAGACCTGAAAGGGGACGGCAGCCTCCATTCCAGGAATGCGATCAGCTGCGGGCGCTCGCCTTCATCCTGGCAGGGATCGCCCCGGCCAACAAGCCACCTCCCTCCTCCAATCCAGCAAACACACACATACCAGTGCCACAGCAGGTGGACTGGAAGAAGTCTTTTCTGCCCTACCACCAACTTCATTTACACAGAACACTGGAAACTCCTTTCTGGTCTCACACTTGGGAAGGAGGCGGACAGATTCCTGAAGATGCCCCCAAGTTTTAAAAATAGCTGTATGATGCCAGGCCCGGAGAGGTACAGGCCAACATGCTGAGAGGCTGAGGCAGGAAGCCCAACATGGGAAACTTGGCTAGTCCCTGTCTCAAAAAGAAAAAGAAAAAAGAAGTCTGAGAATCCAGCTCAGTCAAAGGGGCTGGACTCAAACCCTAGGACCACACACACACACAAAAAGACAACATAAACACTTAACATATAAACAGCTAATGGTGACTTAAGAGGTACACAGTCTACATACAGATGCTAACCTTTAATGCCTGAATCTTTTTTCCTGTGGGACCCGAAGGCCAAAGGTAAATACTCCCAGCTCATCTTTTGAGACAAGGTTGGACCCTTTCTAGAATCCAAGCACTTAATCATCTCCTTTCCTTTCAGTTAACCGCTGTAACGTACGTTTATAGAGGGAACTGACTACGAGACCTGGTTCTGTCCCTTTGTTGGGTTCCCGGTTTTGCTTTTCTGGCCTCCAGTTTTCTCCTCTACCAAGTGTGGCTAACAATTTCTGCTCTGCCTTGCCCAGAGGGCTGCAGTGAAAACAGGTGTGAAAATGCCTCACAGCCTGTAAGGCACAAAGCAGGCAGGACATGGTGCTGTCCCGCTATAATCCCAGCACTCCTGGAGGCTGAGGCAGGAGGATCACAAGTTCAAGCACAGTCTGGGCAACTGAGCAACTTAGTGAGACCATCTTAAAATAATAAATAAAAAGGGGTGAGGACATAACTCAGTGTGAAGGCCCTGGGCTCAATCCCGGGTATGGTGAGGGGGGAAAAAAGCACTATGCAAATACAAATTATCTCAAAAATGAAATGTTCTTTTGTAAGAACTGTTAACTCTGATCCCTACATCACAGCACCCTACGTGCAGTGCCACTTTATCCACAGTGCACGCAGATGTCATTCTTAGTCCCCAAAAGGCATCTGGCCTTTGTTCCTGAGGGCAGGGTGAGCCAGCTCTTCCCATGGGCAGATATCTGATGTCATCAAAAATTCATCAGTTGCAGCAGCTGGCGTACCCACTGTCTCCGTCATTTGTACCCTCGTTCAGAAAGATAATGAGACCTGGGAGAACTGGCCCCAGGAGCAGGCAACGGAAATACAGCCTCAGCCAGCGCTTTGGCCAACCAGGAAGGGACAGCCGGTCACCACAGGGTTGGACCAAGACTTTGGAGGCCATCACTGACAGACTGATCACCCTCGACAGGGGACTCTGCCTTAAAAGACTGACTTCCAGGCTTTGCTAGGATCCTCAGGTGCGGTGTTACTGAAGGGCTGGGAGGTTAAGTGAGAAACTAGTTCAAAATCACACAGGGGAAACCGTATCTGCTTTGTCTCATTCAGTAACAAGCAAGACAAACCATCAAGCTTGATGCCTGGCTCTGTCAAGGATGTGGCTGGAGGTCAACCCTGCAGACCAAGGGCCCCTCCACCTCAGGTCTTTAAACAGAGGACTAAATGCCAGAGGAGAAAGTTAAAGTGCGTCTTCTGCCGCAGGGATGGGAAGCAGCCACCAAGGCCCCACAGAGGGGAGGGCTCTTTTGACTACACAGCCCAGGGCCTGTACCCTTCACAAAGAACTAAGGACAATGGTTTCTGGGCTGGGCACTGGGCTGCTCAATGATTAATGGGAATCTAATATCACTTTTGTTTGGCCTCTAAGCTAAAAGAGGAAAGAGGCAACAAATGCCCATCCCCTGGGCTCAAAATTCCCCAGAGGGACCTGGTACCTATGGGCCAGGCTGGGACACGCTGGCACACATCCAAAGCTCCTGGTCTTGCCCCAGCCAATCATGTGGACATTTCCTGATTTCAAACCTGTCTCGGCCAAATAATGCCCTCGGCCTCATCCCTTGGGCTTTACCAACTCCTCTTCCTGCGACTCTCCCACCAGGCAATGCCCCTTGCTGCTCTAGCAGAGCCGTCCCCGCCAGGTCCTCCATAGCATCACCCTGTCCCCCAGCTGGCCCCTGCAGTCCTGTCCCCAGACTTCATGGCCCCAGGAGCTGTGGCCTTTTGACAGAACTCTGAATTGATAACTGTTGACTGGCTTGCATGTTTACAGTCTAAACATACACACATTATTTCAGTGGCAAATACCTGTATGTTTAGAGCCTTCTGTATGTTTACAGCCTCCTCACTTAGATCCTAAGGACCCTGAGAAACAGGGTGACTTGGCTTAGGATTCCTGGTGTCCTTCAGCCAGTATTTACCACTTAAATAACGGGAGTTAAACAAACGCTGATGAATTAACCAGGGTCAGATGAAGGGAGGGGAAAGTAACAGAAGCAACGTGGCTCTTTCCAGACAAGAGGTTCCTGAGGCCTGTACCTGGAAGCTGGTACCGCCAGGCTTTAAGAGAGCCCGAGTGCAGGGCCAGGGGAGGCGCAGGGTGATGTGATACAGCGGCTATCAAACCCCCAACCACAGCCCAGGTGTGTAAGCCAGGCCTCGCACACGTGTGGGCAGGAAAGGACCAGCTGTTGCTCAGTTAATCTCCTCGCTGTCAGCTGTGGAGGGGCGTTGCTGAGGGGTATTTTAATAGTTGCCCAGGGAACACCTGCAGGGGATGGCGGTCCTTCAGGCACTGCCCTCCTTGGACAGGTCATTTTCTACGAGCACAAGAGCCCAGGAGGCCCCTCACTCACCCTCACCCCCACCTCAATCACACTTGGAGACTGATCTCCTGAAGAGGAAGAGAACTCTCACCTGTCACCTGCCCCATCTCACTGCCCCCCTATTCAAGACACAGTGCTGATGGACAAGAACAGACCTCTATCTTCTTTATGAGGATGGTCGCCCCAAAAGGTCACCCTCTAGGAAAAATTAGCCTCACACTCCAGTGCCTCATCTCCAAGCTACAAGGAGCCCCGAGGCCAGGCCCCTCTATCTTCAAACCCAGACACACCCCAAGCTAGTTGCTTCCCCCTGCAGCCGCAGATTCCCCCAGCCCGACACGCAGCCATCAGGGCATCCCCTCCAGCCTGACACCCACGCTCTGAGGGCTGCAGGGCTTGAGAGCGGGTGCCCGGTCCGAAGTCCAGCCCGGGGGCTCAAGAGCAGCCTCCATTTGCCGTGGGCGCCAATCAAGATCCCTGGGGAAACATGCAGCACCCAGGCTTCCCGGGGCCCCTCCCTCCAGCGTCCCCACCGAGGGCTGTTTCAGGGTCTCGTCAACGAACCTCCAGTTACTACCGTGGGGACTGGGGCTGCTCCAGGGCTGGCACTGACCCCTCCAGAGAAGCCCATCTTTAGAGATTGCCAGGTGCTCACCAGGCGAGGGCGGGGGAGGCTGGGCGCGTGCAAGCCGCGGGTCTAGAGCCTGCCTCCCCCTCCGGGATTCCACCCCGGGCGCCTCACTTAGGCTAAAGCCTTCGCTTCCCTTGGCTGTTGTCCCCGGGCACTCACCTGTGCCCGCCTGCCCACCTACCGGCTCAGCCCCGCAAACCTTCCCGCAGACGGCGAGAGGTCTCCTGGAAGAGGCAGGACAAGCCCCTTCCTGCACCCGGCAGGCCGGCTTGCTAACGCGAGGGGGACCCCCAGCCCTCTCCCGGGAGCCCGGGCGTCACGGCGCGGCGGGAAGCCGGAGCCCGCGCGGGCCGCCGCCGTCAGATCCTGGCCCGGATCCCTCCGTCCTCCAGCACGCCCGGAGCCGGGCCAACAGGCAGGATCGACAATCCCGAAACTTTCAATGGATCACGCCGACGGGCCGGGGAGGGAGAGGGCGTGAGGTGGGGGCGGGGAGCCGGGGCACGGCCGCCCTCACTTACCATCTTGCTCACCTCCATGACCGAGGCTGCAGGGCGCCCCCCACCCCGGAGACCCCGCGTCGCCGGCACGCGGCTCCTCCGGGCTACTGCCGCCCGGGGGGTGCCATGCTGCGGGCAAGCGGCCGCAGGGCCCCGCGCGGGCCGGGCAGGCGGCGACACCGCGGCTGGACCGCGCGCGGCGGGGGCGGGGCGGGGCGGGGCGGGGCGCGGGGAGCGGAGGGGGCGAGCGCGGAGCCGCAGCGCGGGCGGGGCGGGGGGCGTGGCCAGGCCCGGGAACCCCGGGAGCCTGGGATTCCGAGATCCGGCCGAGGCGCGGGGCGCGGAGGCGGCGCGGGGCGCGGGAGGGGTTCCTGGGCCGGAGCCCGCGGCGCCCGGAGGGTGTGATTTGAATAACAAAAGCTCACTTGGGGGACCCGAGCGCTGAGCCGGGAGCCGGGAGCCGGGAACGGGAGGCCGCCGGGCACAGAGAGAGAGAGACAGAGTGTGTGTGTGTGTGCGCGCGCGCGCGCGTGTGCAGGCGTGTGTGTCAGTGGGGGATCGGTGGGACTCAGGAAGCGCGCGGCGGGGGCGGGGGCGCGGCGGACATTCCAGCGGGGGCAGGGGGTCTGCTCCGGCCCCTCCCCGCTTGGCTTCCAGGACAAAGAGGTATTGGAAGCCAGTTGCCGGCCTCCTGCTGCCAGTCCCAGCGGCTGCCCAGATGAGTCTGGGGTCTCCAGACCGATGGCCGAAGGGAAGGAGGTGGCACAGGTATTCCCAGGAGGGCTCTAATAAGGATCCTCCACGTGGTGGGGGGACTCTGTCCCCCTCCCCCCGCTTCTCCCCGCCTTGGTACCGGGACCTCCGCTCTGCGCTACATCCCCAGGACCCCTTATTTTTATTGTTTGAGACAGGGTCTGGCTAAATTGCCCAGGAGGGGTTCGAAACTGGGATTATTCACTCGCTGAGAAATGAAGTTCACACAGAGCTGGGAACCTTCTCCTTCCCAGCCAGAATTCCGGATCTCCCATTCCTTAGAGACGCAAAAGGCCAACCTACTTATTCACAAGACGCGCAGTTGGTGGCCAGAAAAGTGCTCCAGGCGAGTGCTCCTTTGGAGTAAGGTCCCCAGAAAAGCCTGGCCACCCACGCCTATGCACACGCTGTAGTGGGCTTTCCTCCCAGTGAGGAGCAGCAATGCTGGGGGTGCGGTAGGCAGCAGGGACCTGGGAATCCACTTGGACCACCTCTGCTTTACACGGGGAAGGAAACTGAGGCCCAGAAAGGAGAAGTGATTTGCCCCAGGTCAGGGACGGGAGAGCCCTCACTGAGGCCAGAGCTTGCCCGCTGCCCCAGGGCAGCCCTGCAGTTGGAACAGCCAGCTTTTAAAATCCGTTTGCGTTACTGGCCTGGATCCTGGCACTCCGGGAGACTGAGGCAGGAGGATCACAACTTTGAGCCCACCATGGGGAACTTGGTAACTTAGTGAGACCCTGTCTTCAAATCAAAACTGGGCTGGGGTTATATAGCTCAGTGTGAAAACTCTGGGCCTCATCCCTAGTACCCCCCACCCCACCCTGCCATAATCCTTTCATATGAACAAGTGACTGCGGTCTATTGCCAAGAGGACAGGCACCCACCCGTAGGCGCCTGCCAGGCCACCTGGCAGTGCCCCTCCAATCTGAGTTCTCATCTCCCGCTAAAAGGACTGTTTCTCTGCTAGCCCCTGGGGGCTGTGAGAACACCATGCTGCCAAAGAGCTCAAAAAGCAGAATTCTGGCCAGGAATGTCAGGGGCTTTCACAGCAAAGGTGATTTTCATTGTGGGACCCTTTTTGGAGGCCTGGTCAAGGGTCCCTCAGCTTCAGTTGGGGCATCTCTGGTCCAGGTCTCTGGCAGGCAGTCTGACAGTCTTGCTGCCCCCAGCCTGTCCCAGGGCTGCGCCTCCACAGCAAAGGCTGGCAGGCTGGGCTGCTCTAATGGCGTGCGGGCTGCCACGCTTCCCTCAGTACCCCCATACCCATTAGAGTGAATCCAGTAGGGGATGGGAGAGGAGCACGCTGTTTCTGCTTCCCCATCTTCCAGCATTTACCCTTAAGGGAGATCAGGGCTCCAGGAACCCACGGGATCATCCCACGCACAGATGAGCTTTCAGTTACCTGTTACTTGATTTGACAGGCTCATCATGTTTTGTTTTGTTTTTTTTTTCCTTAAAGGAAAAAAAAAAGCCAGACAATGTAGTGAGTACCTATAATTCTAGCTACTGGGGAGGCTGAGGCAGGAGGATTACAAACTTGAGGCAAGCCTGGGCAATTTACCAAGATCAGCTCAATAAATAAATAAACAACAACACAAGGTCTAGGGTTATAGCTCAACGGTAATGGACATGACCAGAATGTGTGAAGCCCTAGGTTAATCCCAAGCACTACCACACACACACACATGCACACACCCAAGATGGATAGGTGTTATATGTCTTAAAAAATGCTATGTAGCCTTAGGGGTGGGGTTGATCAATACATGAAGAATCCCTGCCAGATTTTGGCACCCAGTCTGGCAAAACCCATTTTCTTGAGCTGGGGTGTAGCTCAGTGGTTAAGTGCCTTGAGTTCAATTCCCAGCACCGCATAAACTGTGCATGGTGGCGCACCCCAGCAATCCTAGCACTCAGAAGGCTGAGGCAGTAGGATTACCATGCTTTCACAGCCAGCATGGGCTACACCATGAGTTCAGGAGCGAGATTCTGTCTCAAAACAACAACAAAATATTCTCTTTTCCTTTTTGAACTCACTACGTAGCTCAGGCTAGCCTTGGACTCGTGGCAAGCTCCCTGTCTCAGCCTCCTGAATGCTATGATTACAGGCGTGTGTCACCATGCCCAGTTTGTGTGGTGCTGGAGAATTGAGCTCAGGGCCTTGCAAGCATCTTAGCCACTGTGCCATTCCTCCAGCCCCCGAAAACATTTTTCTCTAACATAATGATACCTGCCATACAGATGAACAGTGACACTCAAAGGAAAGTGTCTCCTACGGCCTACCTGAAGGAAGTTAGATAATGGCCTCTAAAGGACAGGTCCCCACCAATGGCACCTGTGAAGTGCTGCCTTCTATGGCAGAGACTTTGCAGACCTGATTAAGTATCTTGGAATGGGAAGAGGGTCCTGATGATCTACATAAACCCTGAACATAATCACATGTCCTCATAAGAAGGCAAGCTCACACAGACAGAGCAAGGCAGTACACTAGGAACAGAGAGTGAGTGATGTGAGCACTAGCCAAGGAGTGTCGGCAGCACCATAAGCTAGAAGAGGCAAAGAGCACAGTCCCCTGGGATTGCTACAGGGAGCAAGGCTGATCCTCGCCCAGGAGCTGCCCACAGGAAGCCAGCGCACAGGCTAGCCAGGAGTTGGCCACTCCCTGCTCCATGGAGGGTGCAGCCCTGCCACATGCACAAACCCCAACATGTAAGCAAGCATGTACGTGGCTGCTCACACACACACACATGTGATCACACTGAGGCCTGGGTCACCCTGCTCAGCTCAAAATAAAGAATAGTGGGCCTAGAAGCAAGACCCCTGCAAAACTTGATCAGCTAATGCAGCCTCTCCTCCTGTGCTCAAGTCCACGGATAAAGGTTCTTTTTCCTCTGTCTGCTCCTTCTCCTGGGTTTTCCTACTCAGCTAATGACTCAGCTTCTGCTTGGCTTCTCAAGCTACAGACTTTAAGGTGGTCTTCATTCCTCCAGTGCCAACTTCCCCTTCCCCAACCTGCCCCAACTCATCAGATTCTTCCTGACACCAACCGCTCCGGCCTGGCAAAAGCTGTCTACAGCAGCCTCCTAACTGGTCTTCTGGTCTCCAGTGCCCAGTTCATCTGCTCAGCATTCTGCCTCCCTCAAGGGACAGAACCGTTCAGGGGTTCATTTGTATTCAGGGTCCTCAATACTAAGGCTTTGTCTTGTCTCTCTTGTCCCTCCTACTCACCACCTATCTGCTTTCCTGTGCTCAGGATGCCCCTGGATACCTGTCACATGTCCTCAGCTCGGGAGACTGACTTCCCGCTGGGCCCGTGGGACACGGCCTCCCACCACAAGCCGCCCGGGGGAGGAGGTAGCCTGTGCCTCGGGCCGGTGAGCAAACTCAGGTCAGGGCCTTTGCATCAAAGTATGCCAAGGCCTAGGAGTTCTTTGACATCTTAAGTACAAAGAGCAAACGTCCGTGTCCTGGTGGAGGCTGACACCTACTGGTGACCGGGATTCTGCAGCCTAGCCCTGGAAATACCACTCTAATGACCCTAAATCACTGCTCCCAACCTTTCTCAGGCACCAGGGACTCATTAGGTGAAGCTCATCCCCCAGGGAGGAGTGTGTGTGGGGTGGGTGGGAGGTACTTGTCAGGCAGCGGATTGTTGGAAGACGGGTTTGAACCGGCGAGCAACAGCGACAGCGAAACCGGGGAGCCAAGCTCTCTTCCTGTCAATCAGTAGCGGCATTAGATCCTAATAGGAGCGCACTGGGAGGAGGCGGAGCTTCACAGCTCATCTGTCCCGAAGGCCCCGCCCCGACTGGGGTTGCGGAGTTTGGGCAGAGTGTTATTACAGAATATCGTAGTTTAAAGACATAATTCCCAGGTATAAGGTTTAGGCTGAACAATACTCCCGACAGGAGTATAAACAGGCCCCCTAACATCACGTTTCTGTACTGCTGCAGAGAGCTGCACTATGGACAACCCCTAAGGCAGGTAGGAGTCAGGCGGCGCGAGCAGCGGTAGAAAAGCGCTGACATCTAGGGATAGGCAGGGTGGTCCAAGGTTCTGTGCTGAAATTTTAAACTTTGCAAAGATCGTTATGGGAAGGAAGGAAGTGTGTCAGCTCAATTTGAATCCTGGCTGTATTACTTTCTAGGTATGGTTAAACACCTTAACCTCTTGGAATTTATTTTTTACTTGAAAATTGGGCCAATAAATATTCTCCCACCCAGAATGGATGTAAGAGTCAAGGACACAATGCATAGACAGCACCTGGCCAAGTAGGAAGCCCAGGTCAGGCACCTGTCTCCGCGTTTGGTGGCTAGCTCTCAGAAAGTTCTGGTTTTTCACATATTTAAATTGCGGCTTTATTTATGCAGAACCCAGGGCCCCTGCACTGAGCTGCATCACGTTTTATTTTTCAGACCTGGTCTCACTAAATTGCCCAGGCTCAGCTCATACGTGCAGTTCTCTTAGGTCAGCCTCCCAGGGAGCTAGAATTACAGGCACGTGGCGCCACCCTGCTGGCTTAGTTTTTTTTTAAGCTGAAATAAGAATAAAGGATCAAAAGCCAAGGTTAACAGTAGTCATTTTGATTTAATGACAGTAAATCAATAGGTTTAATGGGGGAAGAAACCAGAGCTGTTGACCGGAGAAGCAGAGCCCCGAGGACACTGGCTGGGTGATTCCTAATCCTGCCCTCACAGGCCCCTACAAGCCTTGGCCAGGGCACAGGAGATCCCTACACAGCAAGGTCACAACCAAAATGGGCTGGGGATGGAACTCAGGGTAAAGGCCCCGGGCTCAATCCCCAGTATCACCAAATAAATAAACAATAAAGAAAATAAAACCTCAGGGAACACAAAGACTCCTAGATCTAGAAAGTATCTGAGGACACCAGAAAGGCACAAGTGCCCAGTGTCAGTGACTGGGGGGCTGTGACAACAGGGAGGGGAGTGTTGTGGGGGGGGGGGGAGCGGAGAGCATTACCATTATGAATGCTCTGGACAAAAAGGGTACCTGGCAAGGCTCCCTACCCTACACTGCAAGCGCTCCCGCTGCTCCTACATCACAGATAAGGAAGGAAATGGAGGCCCAGGGAGGCCAAGTGACTCGGGGAGGGCCCACAGCTCAGCAGCAGGGAGCCAGGCTGAGCCAAGCAGTGGGGTCCAGAGCCGGCCCTCGCTGCCGGCCCCATCCTCTCCAGGGTTTGCAGGCAGTCTGAACGGTGCTGCTGTCAGTGTCGATTTTTATTTACAGCGTTATGTTCTTAATTCTAAAAGCTTGTGAAGTAGTTGTGGGGTCCCTGGGGTTTGGCTGCTCTCGTGATTTGCCTGCATCCCCAGAGCCAGGCCTGGGGACCTCGATTCGCATGCAGGCCCTACCAGTGGCCTCTGGGGCTCAGTCCCTCCCAGGGGATCAGCTGCCTTTGCAGGCTGCCCCACCGCGAGTGTGTCAGGCTGGCCCCTAGGAAAGGACTTCCCTTGGGCTGGAGGAATGGCTCAGTAATTAAAGTGCTCGTCAAGCAAGTGCTAAGTACCCGAGTTTGATTCCCCAGCACCACAGAAGCCTGGTGTGGTGGTGCATGCCTGTAATCTCAGCATTTGGAAGGCTGAGATAGGAGGATTGCCATGAGTCCAAGGCCAGCTTGGGCTCCATAGTGAGTTCAGGACCAGCCTGGGCTACAGAGTGAGACCCTGTCTCAAAAAAAGAAAGAAAGAAATGACTCCCCTTAAGTAATTTACTGTACTTATTTCTTTGCAGTCCTGGAGACTGAACCTAAGGCTTTCATACAGATATACTTTCATATATCACCAGCCTGTTTTTCTATTTTATTCTGATATACAATCTTGCTAAGTTGTTTAGGCTAAGCTTAAACTTGTGATCTTTTCCTGAACACAGATTTCATCCCAACACACTAAACAAGCCTGTGGGTTTTAATTATTTTTGAGACAGGGTCTCGCTCTGTGGCTGCCTGAATGGCCGGAACTATGGGTATATGCTACTATAGCAGCTGCCTGCCTGGGATTTTGTAGTGGATGTTTATTTTAGCCCACAGTTTTAGAATTTAAGATACATAGGAGAGTGCTGGGGAATCTCTGAAATGTGGGCTTGGGGCTTGGAGCTTAGCTCAGGGGTGAGAGCGCTTGCCTAGCAGGTGCAAGGCCCTGAGTTCAATTCCCCAGTCCCACACAATCGAGTTCTTAGGGAGGCTGAGGCAGGAGGACTGCTCTGAGTTTGAGGGCAGCCTGGGTAACATAGTGAGATCCTGTTTCAAGGAAAAAAGAAAAGAGACACAATGTAGAGCATCAGGTCGAAGGAAAATAATCGTAGCTGCAGGAGGAAGTTGTAGCAATGAACAGGGTGAGAACACGATCGAGAAAACCCTGCAAGCAAGGGGAAACCAACACAGCACACAGGTGGCAGGCCCGAGCTGAGCACAGCGGGAGGCAGCAGCACAGGGTTAGAGCAAGGCCCTGGGTTCGATCCCCCACCATAAAGACCAGACATGGTGGTGTGCTCCTGTAATTCCTGAGCACACAGGGAGCTGAGGCAGGAGGATTGCTCTGAGTCCAAGGGCAGCCTGGGCTATAGAATGAGACTGTCAAAAAAAAAAAAAAAAAAAAAAAAAAAAAAAAAAAAAAAAAAAAAAAAAAAAAAAAAAAAAAAAGATAGAAAAAAAAAAAGGACTGTGCTAGGAAAAAAGAATGAAATTCAAGGCAGGCACAACCCCCCCACCCCCGCCCTCCCACCTCCCGGCACGGGGCTACTGCAGACCACCAAGGGGTCCAGCTTCCATCCCAACACCTTTCTAGCCAGAGCTGTTCAGAAGGCACCTCTGGGAAGTCCTTCCCCTGACCTCTAAAAGCACATCTCAACTTTTATTTGAAATCCCAGTTATTTGCTTTTGATGTGCAAAATTAGCTTTGTAGGAAACTCTCAGCAATATCCTGGCGACACGGTGACAATAAAACGTGAAGCCCATAGCTTTCCTGGAGAAGCGCCAGGCTGGCCAGGGCAGTGGTGGCATCAGGTTCCCCATCTGAATCTGTGCCAAGCCCGGGGTCTCTGTGGACACCCTCTGGGACACAGCCTCAGCTTCTGAGGGGCTACTACTGCCCCCCAAAGCCTCCCCATTGTGGTTCTAAAGAGCCAGACATTAGACCTGAGCTACACCACGAGTGCTGGGCTCCCGGATCCCCTGGCCTCCCACTGACCAGCCTCCAGCAATGTGGTGACACTCACACCATGGCCAAATCAGCAGTGCATGGTCACCTCCAGAAATCTCCACGGAGAGCACTGTGCACAGCGCCACTCTGTCCTGTCAAGACCTAGGTACGAAGTAGCAACGCACCAGGACTGGGTGGCAGAGCCTACTTCAAACCTATTAAAGCCTGCGCAGTACTTCGAGAGCAGAGGGGTCGGTGGGACCTGCACCGTGTCGTGGGAGCGGGTGCCCTCCCAGCAACGCCCACAGCTGCGGACTGAGCTACAGAGAAGTCAGCAACTCGCCCGAGTGCCCCAGGCAGCAACTCCTCATGGTCACCTGCCTGTCCAGTCCTGGCTTCCCCTCGTATCCAAAACCTGCAGTCCCCAGCGGCAGCTGAGCCCAGCCAGGGCTCCAAGTGCTTTCAGCTGACAGTCTGAGCTTTTCAGGAGCGAGGCACTCAGCCAGGACGGGTCTGCTCGGAGCACTCGGCAGGCCCAATCCAGGGACGCCAGAGCTGCCTCTGGGGAGTCCTGAGAGCTACAGCATAAATGAGTGATGAGAACAGCTCTGAGTGCCGCTTAGAACCAGGAAAGGTCAAGTACTCTGCAGTCACCCGGACCACCATCAGTCTGAGAGACACACCGAGGAGCCCGGGAGGGGGGCCCATGACAGATGGTGCTGGAAGCAGACCCTCCTGAACTGGCAAAGGCGAAGTTCTCTCAGGCTGAGCACCTACTTCTCTCACTCAGGCACTAACCGAAGGGCCTTAGGCTCCTTTTGTGTGGCTGGGAGTCAAGCTCAAGGCCTGCGCACTGCTCTATATCCCCAGCCCACTTTTATTTTTGACTACTTTCTCTTTTTGCGAGACAGGGTCTTGCTCTATAGTCCAGGCTGGTCCTTCCTGAACTCTCTATGTAGTCCAGGCTGGCCTCGAACCCATAGCAGTTATCCTGTGCCTCAGTCTCCCATGTGCTGGGATAACAGGCGTGTTCCACCTTGCCTGGTTTATGTGATGCTGGGGAACTGAACTCAGGGCCTCACACTTACTAGGCAAGCCATGTGCTATTCCTCCAGCCCTTTAATTTTTGATTTCAGGACAGGGTCTCACCAAGTTGCTAAACTGTCAAGGCTAGGCTCAAACGTGCCATCCTCCTGCCTCAGGCTTCGAGCTGAGATTACAGGCCCGCACCACCAGACTTGGCTTGGCGAGGCTTTCTCACCTGCAAACGTGAAACCTAGAGCCCGGTTTCTTGTCCTGGAACCGGAGCTGTTACAGGTGGTGACTGTCTCAGAACTGTACCTGTCTTCAGAGCAGGGACGCACATAGGCCCCAGCAGGCAGAAAGCAGCTTCCATGAACAGAACTGGAAGTGCCCAGGAGCGCTAGGTAGGGGTGGCAGGGCTGCTCTAGCCCTGCTGTCCTGGCCGGCAGCTGGCCCACTGGCACAGATGGACAGGCCACCTTATTCCTGTGGAATCCCAATAGACAGTATGTGGACAGGGCCATCAAGGGCAGGCCAGTGGCCAGAGACAGTCAGGGTATAGTATGTTTGAGAAGACGAGACAGCTCAGCTGAACCCAAGTGACAAAGTGACCACAGGGCAGATGGCACAATCTGGCCAGAAGCAAAGCCACCTCACTAAGCAGGCAACAGGAGGGCCAGGGAGTTCTAGCCGTGACACCTTGGCCCCCCCACCCCGGCACCAGGCCATCTCCACAGGCTGCTGCTGGCGTGGGACAGGATAGGCCATAGGCCAGCCAAGGCTCCCAGGAGAAGCTGGCTGGGCACCTTCAGTTTGGGAGCTGGGCAGGGGCTGGTGGGAACAGCGGCTGAGGTTGGCATAAGGAATGAAGCCACATGACGGCACCAGAGGGGGTGATGGAGGGTCCCAGAGGGCCTCCAGCCTGGAACCTGCTGTGCCTGTGGGCAGCAGTGCCTGAGAGACTCCAGAGAGGGCTGGGCAATCTGGGGGAACGGTGGGGACCATGACTTTGAGGGGCAGACATGGGACGAGACCCACTGCAGCATGTGGAGACAAGAGCTCACCCTGGGGACGGGAGGGACATTAAGAGGAAACAGCTCAGGGACTGGGAAAATAGCACCGCAGTCAGAGCGCAGGCCTAGCAAGTGCAAGGCCCTGGGCTTGATTCCCCAGTATCACATAAGCTGGGAATAGAGGCACATGCTTGCAATCCCAGCACTAGGGAGGCTGAGGCAGAAGGATGTATGTTCAAGGCCAGTCTGGATGACACAGTGAATTCGGAACCAGCTTAGACTACGAAGCAAGACCCTGTCTCAAAAAACAAAAAAAAAACCTGACCAGCCTGATGTGGAAACAGCTTAATGTGCCAGCTTATAATCCTAGCTAGCTATTAGGAAGGCAGAGGCAGGAGGGTCCTGAGTTTGAACCCATCCTGGACAATCAAACAAGATCTTACCTCAGAATGAAAAAATTTAAAAGCTGGAAATGTAGCTCAGCCTGAGGCCCTAGGTTCAATCCTCAGTAAACACCCTTCTCCCACCAAAAAAAGAAGCAACTAAAGCGAGAGGAATCGGAACAAGGGCCTCCCAGGGCAGCCGGTGGGAGGGGGTGCCATGCCAGAGGGGCGCGGAGGACACACTGCAGCTCCAGCAGGTCAGAGACAAGATCCGAGGGTCAAGTTGGGAGCCCACGCAGGCAGGCCCAGGGGAGCACGGGAGGGGCTACATGGCTGGCTAAGATTCTTTAGCCCTGTTTGACCTAGCGTACGTACGGCTTCCAAACAGATCTTTTCTCTTCAGTATTTTAAGAAAACGTTTAAAGTGATGCCACAGAGAAGCACTTTGCAAACACGTTCAGCGGTCGGAGTGTGGCACAGTGGTGGCAATGGCACCTTGTGTTCTTTTGGGCAGGGGCTCTGGGGATGGGACCTAGGGCCTCAGGCATGCTAGCACACACGCCAGTACTCTACCGCTGAGATACACCCCAATCCGTTTTATTATGTTTCATTATTTTGGATATGACGAGCTCCCACTCCATCCCCCTTTTTGGAGACGGGATCTCTCTAAGTTACTAAATTGCCCAGGCTGGGCTCACACTTGTGATCCTCTTGCCTCGGCCTCTTGAGTAGCTGAGGTTATGGATGTGTGTCACCGTGCCAGGCAGTCGGTACCGTGGGCAGTCATGCCTCTGCCCGAGTTGAGAAATCAGGAGTCAAGGAACCAGTGGCTGTTTCCCTAGTCAAGCGTGCAGCCACCTGGGATGCCAGCCTGCCCCAGGGACTCTGCGGTAACCAGTCTGGGGACAGCCTGGGCATCTGAACTCTAAGAGTCCTTGTGGACCCTGGGATTTAAAGCCAAGACTGGGTACAACTGAACAATCACAGCGAATACTCAGGAACCCCTGCCGAGATCCCTGCCAGAACCAGGGCTGCGGGAGACACGGAAGTGTGGCAGCGGTTCCCGTGCCGGGGAATTTCCGCGCTCCTACCTGGAATTTTCCATTCCTTGGCTGAGGCTCAGCCTGAGCAGAGACCTTCAAACCCTCCACTCAGGGAAACTTCCCTGTTCACGGGCCTTTTCTGCACGTCTGACCTGACAAGGGAGGGACTCCAGTAGTGAGCTACCCAGAATGCCTAGCACATGCTCTGCACACTGTGCGGAACAGGCCTTGCCAAGGAAGAAAACAGGCCAGACAGCTCTTAGCATGCGCTTATTCACAGACTCGTTCTGGACAGCAATGTCTGTTTTTGTTTGTTTGTTTGTTTTGTTTTGGAGACAGGGTCTCACTAAGTCATTAAGTTGCCAAGGTTGGGCTCAAACTCACAATCCTCCTGCCTCAGTCTCCCTGAGTGCTGGAATGGCAAGACGACACCCCCAAGCCTGGCTTGATCTGGATTTCTAAACCTTCCCAGGCAGGTGTGGGTGGCTGGCGAGGGTGAAGGGGTCTGCTAGGGTCGTAGAGACAGAAGGGAGTGACCCAACCCAGGCCCTGAGTCAGTAGAGGGCCTGTGAGTATCAGCTCGGGGCCCAGGCTACCGCGGGAGCTCGGTGCCCCAGCCCACTGGCATCCTCCATCGGAAGCGGAAATTTGAGGCAGCCCTTGTAGCCCAGCCCCGATGCTCCCAGCGTCAAACTTGGGAGAGATTTTCCTACTGCTCCTCCCAGGGGGACAAGGCCAAAAGTTTGTCCTTGTCCAGTGGTCTGTGAGACAAAGATGTGTCCCAGAAGCCTGAATGCAGGTGTGTGTGTGCGTGCGTGCGTGCGTGCGTGCGTGCGTGTGTGTGTGTGTGTGTGTAAAGGAAGTACCAACCCAGAGATGGCTGGGGTGACCTAGCACCAGCACACCTGCCCTGTGGCGGGTGGCAGCCAGGCTAATTCCATGTTATTACATATTTACAGGAAGCCAGCCTGGCCCAGCTGTCAACCAATAGCAATTTATAAGTCTCTGGGGGGTGGGAAGAGGGAGGGAGCAGGGGGAGAGAGAGAGAAAAACATGGCTGCCTCCCCCTCCCGATTGATCCTGGGTTATTTTTAGGTGCTTACTCATCCCACACATTTCTTTTTAGGAGTCACAACATGAATGTGTACGAGAAACACTCAGCAGGCGGCAGCTGCTCAGACAGGTGGAAAGCGGAGAGGGCACCTGTGAGCACTGGCCTATGTGAAAGGAGGAAGGGCGACAGGGTCTCCAAGGACCCACCATGCGAGAAGCACCCCAGGATTCTGCAGGCAGAGTAGGGTGCTAGAGGAAGAGTAGCTTGCAAACCAGATCCCCAAGTTCAAGTCCTGCCTCCAGCACCTACTCGCAGGCTGGCCTCGTAGATTTCTATGCTTCCACGCTCACCAAGGGGTGGTGTTGGGCAAGTCACTCAACCACTCCGTGCCTCAGTTTCCCTATATACAAAACAGGGCTAATGGTGTAGATACTGCTGAGTATGGCAGTGACTTGGGAAGCTGAGGCAGGAGGATCATGAGCTTGAGGCGAGTCTGAGCAACTTATCAAGACCTGTCTCAAAAAAAAAAAAAAAGAATGAAACAAAGAAAAAATTTAAAGACTGGGACGTTAACTCCGTGGTTAGAGTGACCCCCTGCATTTGATATCTGATATTGTAAAACCAAACAAAAAATAGTTACCCTCTGAAGGTTGTTTTGAGACTAAGTTAATATAATATATGTAATAACCTGCCTGATTATACCTGGTGTTATATAAGAGTTCACGAATGTTTTTATTAAAGTGCCATATACACTAACTCCTACTGTCTGCAATCATCATTTAGAATTGTTCATGAGGGCTGGGAGGATCTAGTGGTCATACCTGCTCACCATGCGCAAGGCTCTGGGTTCAATTCCCCAGCACCACACAAAGATTACCTGAGCATGGTGGGGCATGCCTATTAGCCCAGCACTTTGGAGGTTGATGCAGGAGGACTGCCTGGAATCTGAGGCCAGCCTGGCCTGTATAGTGAGTTCAGGACCAGCCTGGACTACAGAGGAAGACCCTGTCTTAAAAATAAATAAATAGAGTACACGAACAAGATGGCACATGCCTGTCACCACAGCTCCTTGGGAGGCTAAGGCAGAAGAATCACCTGAGCCCAGGAGTTGGAGTCTAACCTAAGCAACATAGCAAGATCCACCTTAAAGAAAAAAAAATTAAATAAAAAGTAAATAGAACTAACTAGTGTATTGGCGTAGGATAGATTATAAAATAAAAGTTAGAGGTTGCCTGAAGGAGAAGAGGGGAAATGACAACAGGTCACTGTCATGACCAACACTCACCGAAGACCGGTGTGAAGGGGCTTTGCTCTGTTTAGACGGGGACCACGACACTCACTTCTCTGTCACCGGGTACCCCCGGCTGCTAAGGGACATACAACACTAATGCAAGTGGAGGCCTGGTGATGTCAGGGGACCCCATAGTCACCTATCTGGCATGACGTTTAATTTTCTGTCAACCTGACCTCGCCATGGGCTCCCTGGACATCTGGACCAGTTATTTCTAGATCTATCTGTGAAGGTATTTCCAGTAAGATTAGCATTTGAATGGGGTGCTGTCTTACTTTTTCGTTGCTGTGACTCAATACCCGACACCCACAAACTTAGGAAAGGAAAGGCTTATTTTAGCTCACAGTCTCGAAGGTCACAATCCATTTGGGGTGGCTGGCAACAATCGAAGTACATGGCAGACAGAGAGGTGGAGGCAGCTTCCCCGGACAAACGGGGAGACAAGCTGAGGCTAGTTAAGACTAGTCCCAGTCCTCCAGGAAGGCAGGTGCAGCTTATGTATCCTTTCAGGTCTCTGTCCCATAACCAGTCCCTCCTGCACCCAGGTGTGGCCACTACACACCGTTAATCCTAACTTAACTGCAATCCATCCCTCCAGACCAGACCCCAATCCACCAACATCACATGGTTCCATTAAAATACATGAGACTTTTGGGGGACACTCCAGATCCTAACCACAACAGGCAGGGAGGGAGCAAGCTGCTCTGTAGCGTGGGTGGGCACCATCCAATCCCCAGGGTGGGATGGGCAAAAGCAGGAGGAGGGAGGAATTGGTTCCTTTTCTGCTTGGCTGCAGAACAGGGACATCTCAGCTCTTGCCCTGAGACTAGAAGTGACACCTTCCAGTCACACCCTCAGAGCCTCAGGCCTTTGGACCCACGCTGAATTCTGGCACCAGCTATCTGGTTTGCCAACGGTGGGTCATGGGACTTGTCAGCCTTCATAATGATACGAGCCGGTTCTTTATAATCGATCACCCTATTCCTGCATTCTCTCAAGCACTGTAATATAGGTCACAGCCTCTAGAGCCCCCTGCCCCACCTCCCTTGGCTGCTGCTGGGCCTTCGTTTGAGGCCCTTCATATTAACCCAGCTCTCACTTCTGACTTCTAGCCCTGTCTGGGAGCCTTTATGGACTGACTGCTGTATGCGTGGCACTGGGCTAAGTGCTATGATGACTAAGCCTCAGAGTCAGGGGCTTGGCCCTTGGATCTCTCAAGACAATGGGGGAGCTGGGGTGGAGCTCGGTGGCCTAAAGCCCATTCTTCACTGCCCTTTAACTCCCTCAGGGGTCCCTACCCCTTGGCATCCTCCCCTGGCAGAGCACCAGAGGCCTCAGCACAGGGATCCTCTCTCGCTAGGATCCTGGTCTTAGAAGCTGAGATACCGGGGACAGTGGTCTGGTGCCTGGACTCCCCACACCACCAGGACCATTCTGTAAACCACACAGGTTAGAGTTCCTGAAAACCACAGAGTTCCCACCTCCAACACTCAGAGGAAATGCCAGGCTGTCCTCCTGCCTCCTGCCACCTTGAGCCTTGGCAGAAACACACATGTGCGCGCACGCACACGCACACACACACACACACACACACACACACACACACACACACACTTTCGTATCTCCTCAGACAATGTTGGCCTCTCTGAAGTGCAGCTTGCGTGTTCCTGGCTTGGGTGGGATTACAGGGGCCTGAGGACCTTGGAAGACTGGATCTCGGTCTGAGTCCAAGAACAGCCCCGGGCAAGGAGCTTGTGTTGCCCTTGAAGCGTAAGTGCAGGGAAAACTCGACCCCCACTGTACAGCCCTGGAGGGGACTGTACAGGACCCATGTTTTCAGGTGCCTTCAATCAACTGTGGGCCAAAAAAATTACATAAAAATTTCTAGAAAAAAGCAATTCGTATGTTTTAATTAACGTTGTTGAAGTATATATACTTATTTTTGGAGACAGGGTCTCATTCTGTAGCCCAGGCTGGTCCTGAACTCACTATGGAGCCCAGGCTGGCCTTGGGTTCATGCCAATCATCCTGCCTCAGCCTCTCAAGTGCTGGGATTACAGGCGTGTGCCACCACACCCAGTTTATGTGGTGCTGGGGAATCGAACTCGGGTACTTAGCACTTTAGCCACTGAGCCATTCCTCTGGCCCTGTTGCAGTATATTGTTATAATTGGCTTATTTTATGACTCATTGTTACTAATCTCTTCTTGTGCCTAGATACATTTGTCTAGGAAAAGCGCAGCATGTCTTGTGTTCCGTATGATCTCCAGTCACACACCCACTGGGGTCCTGAGCGCATCTCCTATGTCCCAAGCGGACTGCTGCATCTTTCCTGGTTAACAATATTGGAGCAAGGCTGACGTCATACTCAATTTTTAAGACAAAAAGGTAAATGACATATGTATGTCAATTGTACTCCTTAGAATACAAGATTTGGGTAATACAGGTTTGGAGGGAAAACCAGCTCATGAAGCCAAGAAATTCCTGCTCTTCCACTGGGTGAGAGGGAGTCCTCTCAGGCTGGGGTCCCCTAGGCTGGGGGCACCCTCTACTCTGAGAACCCCATGAGCAACAAAATTCCCATTGCCCATGCCTGACAGACCCCATACATATATGTCAGGCCTCACATACACTAGTTGTGTAACTGAGGCATCTTACTCTGTGAACCTCAGTTTCTGTCTATTAAATGGGTATAAAAACACTGCATGAACTGGGCCCAGTGGGCCACGTCTGCAATACCAGCACACTGAGTGGCAGGTAAAGTTCGAGCCCAGCCTAGCTAATGTAGCAAACTGGCAGGACCCTGTCTCAAATCAAATTTAATAAGGAGCTGAGGCGGGACTCGAAGAACAGCACAATGGCTAAAGCACTTGCCCAGCAAGCACAAGGCCCTGGGTTTGATTCCCCAGCACCACATAAACCAGGTGTAGGGGTGCACACTTGTAATCCCAGCACGAGAGGTGGAGGCAGGAAGCTGAAGGCCAGCCTGAACTAGGTAGTGAGTTCAGGACCAGCCTGTACTACTGAACAAGACCCTGTCTCAAAAACAAACAAACAAATGAAAATACTATTGCCCAAAAGCTTCCTTGGCATATAAAATTTTTAGGAGCTGGGGGAACACAGCTCAGTGGTTAAAGTGCTTACCTAACATGCACAAGGCCCTAGGTTCAATTCCCCAGTATCACATAAAAATTAGCAGGGCATGTGGTGCATACCTGTAATCCAGCACTCAGGAGGCTGAGGCAGGAGGATGGCCAGGAGTATGAGGCCAGCCTGGGCTACCTAGTAGATTTAAGACCAGCTTGGACTATACAGCAAAAACCCATCTCAAAAAATAAATAAATAAAATGGTCCTTCTATTGCTAAGTTCTATGAGCAAACAATAAAAAAAATGTCCACAGACATACGTAGCAGATTTTGCTACATAGATCCCTTCGGTACTTGTGGTTCCATGGACATCCCGGCTCCTCTCCCTTGGCCTCTAAGGATCTGGCTTTAGCAGTTCTGGGAAGTCACAGATCCTACTCAGGCTCCTGGAACGAGGCCCTCCCTGCCCTAAGCTGGTTTCCTGGAGCCACTCCCGGGCCACCGAGGATTCGATAACCAGGTCAATATCCAGTGCTTAATTTAGTCCTCCCAACCCCCCACAATCGATGCATACTCAGTGGCCAGGAGCTCCCAGGCCACATCAGAGGGCCACCTGGGGACAGGGCCCAGGGACCAAACCATACCAGCAGGCCACCCTGCTCTGAAGGCCTCTGTTTTCTAGGGGCCAGAGCAGGGCTGAGACGTCACCCCAGTGCCATTCCCTGTTGGCTGGCACCACGGACAGACTTCCTGATGACTGTCCTCTGGAGGCCTTGACTCTTTCCTGGGGCAGCGGGGGCAGCACTGGGGGAGACCTGGAATCTCTTCTCCCTTCTCTCTTCCTCGGAACCACCGCAAGGCGGCCCTGCGTGGTCTCTGGCTGCTCGCCCTGCCAGGTACCCAGCCTACCGTAGGTGCTTCACTTCAGAATCCCTTCTTCTCCTCAAGGCTCGAGACGCGTCCTGAAGACGCAAGCGGGACACCAGCCCTTTCCACTGTGCTGTGGGGCTGGGGAGAGCAGGCCATGAGGGCGGGGTGGGGAAGCCAAAAAGCTTCAAAGGCAGATACATCCATTCCCCAAGCTGAATGCAATTATTCACAAATCATTAATCACAAATATATACGTTAAAAAAAGAATAATTTGGGGATTAAAAATAAGGTACCTGGAACTAACAAAATAAATAGAGAGAGCTGGTACCAGAAGGACGAGGGGGCGCTGGGGCCTGGGGCCCATTCTGGGACACCGAGTGACGGCTGCAGCCAGGGTTGGATCCCAGCTCTGAGCAGGACCTGGCACGGAGCAGGCTCTCGCTACTTTGAATGGATGCATGGATGCATGGACGCATGCAGGAAGTGATTTTGCCCACGTGCCAGGCCCTGGTCTGAGTGCTGGGTCCCCCAGGGACTCTGGTGCCCCACGTCCTGGTGGTGCCTGGGGCTTGAGCAGCACATGCCTCCTGAAGCAGGCATGTGGCAGTGTTTACAGATGAGCTAAACACAACACCAGGATCTGCCGGTTGTGCAAGATTTGCTCATCGAAAATGACGGCGGCAGGATCGTTCCACAGCTCTGCACTGCTTCTCGCTGTCCAGTCACGCCCTCCTGTGTTCTGGGGTTCCCTGCCACTTCCGCTCGGTGACACTGCGTGCCGGGTTCTGTGTTTAGCTCCAGCTCCAGGTGCAGGGCAGTGTGGGAAGGTAAATGCAACGCTGGGCTAAGCCGAAGCCCCGGGGAGTGAGTGCACTTTCCTGTGGTCCTGGGGATCAAACCCCGGGCCTCCATACTGAGCTACATCCCTGGCCCATCTCAGTTTTTGATTTTGAGAAAGGATTTCACTAAATTGTCCAAGCTGGGCTGATTTAGCGCTTGCTAGGCAAGCGCTTTAACCACTGAGCCATACCACCAGCCCCAAGGAAGTGCTCTTTCTAAAAAGGGAGCCAAATATCTCCGTAGGCACAGTAGAACACTGACTGGCAGCCCCCTAAGGGGCTAAGCAGAATCACCATATGACCCAGCAGTGCCACTCTGGGATTATACCCCAGAAGACGGAAATTAAGGACTCGAAAGAGACACTCACGTTCACAAAAGCCTGACTCACAACAGCCAAGAGGTTGAAACAACGCAAGGGTCCATCGACAGACAGACAGGCAAACGGACTGTGGTAGGTCTGGACTACGGATGACGATTCTGCCGTGAAAAAGGAACAACATTCTGAGGTGGGTCAGTGCAGCTAGGAAACCCCAGGGGCTGTCTCTTCCTCCCCCACCCCAACTCTGGTATCCACTAAACCTCACCAGAAACACATGCACATGGAGGAACAGACAGCCGACCGAGGGTCTGGGCACGCGCAGAACGCCTTGGGACGGCAAGGGAGGCCTGCTGTCATCACTGGGGAAAGCAGCCGGGGCACGAAAGGGACTCTGGGCAGGGGTGATGACCCCACATGGCATAGAAGCCTCCTGTCTTCTGACTGCTTTCGGCATCGCTGTGTGCCAAAGATGGCAATTCTCACACAGTCAGGCTTATCAACTTGCCCTTTCTCATAGCACGCTTTTCTATTTTTACGTATGTGTTTATTTTTGACACTGGGACGTTCCAGTTCTGGCGGTTCCTCAAATGGCATCATGCAAGCTAGTCCCGGAGCTGTTTCCTGCCTTCCACAACCCTCCCCAAGCCGGGGCAGCAGCTGGGCTCCGGGGTATAGCTCGCACCCTACCTACTTACCATGAGCCCCTTTTCTATTTTGAGACAAGGTCTTGCTAAATTGCCCAGGCTGGCCTCGAACTGGCCTTCCTCCTGCCTCAGCCTCCAGAGTATCTGAGCTCTCAGGCATGTACCATCACATCTGGCTTCAAGGAATCGGTTCTTTTTAACTACTACATTGTAGCCCTCAGCATTAAAGTACCTCGTTTGTTTCACCACCTGCTACTAACAGATTATTTCAGTTGTTTTCACTGTTTCCTTGGGAACAGCGCCTCAGGCAGGGACCCTGAACTTGGCCCAGGCTAAGCCGCCAGTGGGAGCTCAGGCTGGCCGTGCATTTGAAGACGACTTGTTCTTCACTGGTCATTTACCTATATGGTGGATTTTCCCAAAAATCTTCCTGCATTAATTTCTTGTTTTATAGTGTTGGTGATGGAATCCATGGCTTCACGCATGTTAGGCAAGTGCTTTACCCCTGAGCTGTAGCCCCCGCCTCAAGCAGTCCATATTCAAAATAAGTAAACATCCGCCAACAAAGTAAAATTATAATGGAGGAATAAAGGAGGACAAGAAGGTCCTGGGTTCAGAGACACCAACATCTGCTGCTGTGCAATTCTTTACACCAGCGTCCAGGACCCAGGCCTGGGCGGACCTCGGGCTAGAACAGGGTTAACCACAGGCAAGGACCAGCGATCGGACGATCCAAGCACAGGAGCGGGAAGGCACAGGCGCTGCCGGCCAGTGGGACAAAGAGGAGGTGTATCTCGTGCACAGAACAGTTCCCGATCTTAAGGACCAGAATCCCTTGGGATAAGAGAAGGGAAGCCAAGGCACCTTAAATAAAAAGGTTAAGTGACTCACAGGGGCACACAGCGAGCAGCACAGCGCATTCTGGCTCTGGGGCCTAACTGACTTTGCCCGCCCTGCTACGCTGCTCCACACAACGTCGTCCTAAGTGAGAAAGCAGGATGAGAAATCAAGTCTGGGGCAGGCACACAGAATCATGGAAACATCGGAAATACACACGCGGGTGTGTATTACTCTGTGTGTGTGTGTGTGTGTGTGTGTGTGTGTGTGTGTGTGTCTATCTTTATAGGCAGGGTATTTTTAGGTAGATACTGGAAATAAATACACTAAAATAGCAACATTTTAATCTAACAGTGGCTGTATGAGTGGTGACTTAAGAATTTTTTAAACTTTTCTAAAATTGACATTAATATGATGAACAGGAAAAGATGGTATTTAAAATAGTCACTGGAAAGGGCAAGTATCAGAAACGGTCTATTAAAAGCAGCTTTCTGGAAAAAGGTACCTTGGAAACTTACTCAGGGAATTGGCAAGAAACACGGCGCACTTTGCTTATTTAACTCACAGGGTAAGAGTGGCAGGAACTGAGAGTCCGCAGACTTGGGCCCAGGCTGCTTAGAAAAGTGTTAACACCCTCAGCCTCCGGCCGCTTACACAACAAGGGGTGTGGAAATAACAAAGCTTGCTTCATGAGGTTGTTGAGACCCAGTGAGACCCTGCAAATGAAAACATTCTAAAAACCAGCTTAACAGTCTTAAGCCTGCCTTTCCCGTCTTCATGCAGCGCTGGTGTAGACCCAATTCAGAATCAAACACGAGGCCAGTTCTTCACCGAGCAGTCACTCTGATTTCTAACCACAGGCACGAGGGACGGTGTGGCGGTGCACACCGTAATCCCAGCGCTCTCGGAGGCTGAGGCAGGAGGACCGGCCAAGCTCAAGCCCAGCCTGGGCAACTTGGTGAGACCCTGCCTTAAAATCAAATGAACAGGGCCAGGGATGTGGCTCAGTGGCAGAGCGCTTACCTGGCACATATGAGGCTCTGGGTTCAATCCCTAGTACTGGAAACAAAAAGTGCCTCAAATCTAAAATCTGGTGTTTTCAAATCTAAAGTTGGCTAGTCACCCAGTCCTCTCTCACATTTCAACTCAAAATCGTCATGGGCACACTTCTTTCTTTTTAGGTGGTACTGGGGATTGAACTCAGCATCTTTACACAACCTTAGTCCTTTAAAAAAAATTTTTTTTAAAAAAAAATCTTGAGTCAAAGGTGTGCTAAGTGTTGTCTAAGTTGCCCAGGCTGGGGTCAAACTTGTGATCCTCCTGCCTCAGCCTCCTAGAGTGTTGGGATTACAAGCACATGACACCACCTCCAGGTGGCAGGTACCATCTTGAAAGATGACTCCTTCCATGCATACTCAGTTTCAGGGTTTCTGGTCTTCCGATAAGCCAGGGCCATATTTTCAGCCTGTCCACAGCTATCTGAAGCGTCCAGGCCTCTGACCATGATGGGTCTTAACAATTCCAGTGTCAAACTAAAGTTGAACTGCTTTTCCGTAATGCCTCCCCTCACGCCCACGTTCCTGCCTTCCATCCTGCCTTAAGGTTGGAAGTGGGGCTGGAGGAATAACACAGTGGTGAAAACACTTGCCTAACAAGAGCACAAGGCCCTGAATTCAATCTCCCAGAACCACATAAACCAGGCCTGGAGGCTGAAGAAATAGCTCAGTGGTTAAAGTGCTTGCCTAGCAAGCACAAGGCCCTTAGTTCAATTCCCCAGCACCACATAAACTGGCCATGGTGGCAAATGCCTGTAATCCCAGCACTCAGGAGGCTGAGATAGGAAAACTGCTGTGAGTCCAAGGCCAGCCTGGGCTCCACAGTGAGTTCAGGAGCAGCCTGGACTGCAGAGTGAGACCCTGTCTCAAAAACAAACAAACAAACAAACTACGCTTGGTGGCACATGCCTATAATCCCAGTACCTGGGAGGTTGAGGCAAGAGAACTGTCATGCGCTTAAGACCAGCCTGGGCTTTATAGTGAGTTGAGATCCTGCCTGGATTACAGAGTGAGACCCTGTCTCAAAAAAAAAAAAAAAAAAAAAAAAAAAAAAATTGCAAAATGCCTACAGGATCCCAGGCCTAGGCCTGCTGCCTCGTCAACCCATCCACCTCTGGGGCCAGCGTCCAGTGTGATTAGAGCACCCGGCAACAACCTCCCAACTCCACTTTTGGCCACCTACTGTCTAAACTCTATATGCAGTCAGAATAATCCTTTTAAAACTGATAACGTAAACCAGGAGTAGTGGCCAACATCTATGATCCTGCACTCCAGAAGGCTGAGGTAGGAGGGTCTCAAGTTGGAGCCCAGCTGGGGCCACTTAAATAACTTAGAAAAACCTTGTCTCAAAATAAAAAATAAAAAGGGTTAGAAACATAGCTTGGAGGTAGAACACCCTGGGTTTGATCTTCAGTACCACAAAAAAAGAAACTGACATACATCTCTATTCATCCTTTTAACCGGTCCACTCCACTGGTTTCTAGTAAATTCATAAGGCTGTAAAAGCAGCACTGTCCAATGTCCTGGGTGTTTTTATCACTCCAAACAGAACCTCCACCTCCTGGTGCTCCTTTCCTGCCTCGTCCCTCCCAGCCCCGGCAAACGCTGATCACTTTCTGCGTGGATCCCCCGCTACACAGCCACTGTCTCAGCACCGTGTTCCCCGCGTTCACCTACGCTGTGTTAGCAAGACATCGCTCATTTTCAATATAATTTATTACTTTGTTATTGGGATAAAATACACATAGCGTGACACCACCCTGACCTCAGCCTCACACCTGGGATCCTCCTGCTTCAGCCTCCCCAAGTGCCCCATTTCTCTTCTTTCTGTTTCCCCCTGTCCCTCAGCAGGGCCTGTCTCAGCTCACCACCTACCTCTGTGTCCCCAGAGTCCACCTGCTGCTGCTCACATCATAGCTGTGACACTCCAGGGGACTTTTTTTGGTTTTGGTTATTGTACTTTTTAATTTCACAATTCTTTGGTTCCCTTTTTTTGAGATGGGGTCTCACTCACTGTGCAGTCCCTACAGCCCAGGCTGGTCCTGAACTCACCATGTAGCTCAGATTGGCCTTAGACTCAGGACAATCTGCCTGCCGCAGCCTCCCACGTGCTGGGATTGCAGGCGTGGGACACCATGCCTGGCTTTATGAGATGCTGGGGAATCAAACTCAGGGCCTTGTGTTTGCAAGGCAAGCGCTTTAACCACTGTGCCATTTCTCCGGCCCTGGTTACCCTTTCTAACTCCTGTCTCATTATTGATCACCCATATTTCAGACCCTGATTTCATAATTTTCATTCGCTCTTTACATATGGCAGTTTCCTTTATTCTTTGAACATACTTACAATAGCAGATCTGACGTTACCTGTCTTGTAATTCTAACTCTTGGGCTTCCTTAGGGCACAGTTTCTACCAATTGCTTTTTTGCCCATAAAATCATTTTTTGTTTGCATGTTTCATGATTTTGGTTGAGAATGGAACATTTCAAACAATATAAATTGGCAACTCTGGAAATCAGATCAGCCCCCTCCACAGGGTTTGTTGGTGCTGCTGCTTATTATATTTGTTTAGTGACTTTCCAGGTAATTATGCACAGTCTGTATTCAAGGTCATGTGTGGCTACCGGTCTCTGTTCAGTAAGCTCAGTGGTCAGCTGATGGTTAAACAGACATTTCTCCAACCTTCTCAAACGACTCTTTACAGAAGCTCCAAGTTGCTCCGTGTACACGTCGGGCACAGCTTCAACACTCAGCCAGGTGGTTTTACACCTCTGTGCAGAGCCTCAAGGCCAGTCAGAGGTCAGAGCATTGCCCTCACAAGCCCTTCCTGGCCATGCACACAGCCAGCAACTGTGCATGGCTTCCGGATGCCAGGAGCAGACCAGAGATTTTTTCCTGAAGCAGGGCGGGGTGGGGTGGGAAGTACTGGGGATTTAACACAGGGCCTCTGAACTGAGTGCCAGCAGCTCTATCTATCAATCGATAGGATCTCACTAAGCCCAGGCTAGGCTTAAATTTGTGATCTTCCTGCCTCAGCCTCCTAGAGTGCCGGAACAGCAAACCTGCAGCACCGTATTCAGCTCTGCAGAGCTTCCAGAAGCCCCTGGAAACATTTCATTCCTCAGCCTTTCCTTCTAAACTTTATGCGAGTCTACTGTTCGCCCCAACTGTTACCCATAACTTGGTATAGATATGAAATGACAATACTCATATTTTCCTATTCCAGGGGCGAAGTAATTAGCACTGGGAGAATTTGGCAAGGGAAACAAAACAAAACTACCTTTCCAGTGGGATCGATCTTCAAGGGAAAACCCAAACAGGTCAGATAATATTTGCTACAAAAGCTGGCTGTAGGTGGGTGTGGTAGTGCACACCTGTAATTCCCAGCCCTTGGGAGACAGAGGTAGGATGATTGCAGTAAGTTTAAGACCAGCCTGGACGACACAGTGAAACCCTGTCTCAAAAAGAAAGAAAGAAAAAGAAAGAAAGAAAGAAAGAGAAAGAAAAGAAAAAGAAAGAAAAGGAAAAAAAACAGGTTGCTAGCTTCCAGCTCTAACGTCCCTCAAGATCCGTAACAAGCTTACTCCTTCCTTGGAGTTTTGCACAAACCATTTCTTACGCCTGGGAAACTCACTCCTGAGATCTAGGCTTAGCTGGCTCCATCACTTCCTTTTTTTTTTTTTTTTTTTGAGACAGGGTCTCGCTTTGTAGCCCAGGCTGGTCCTGAACTCACATCTAGCCCAGGCTGGCCTTGGACTCATGGCAATCCTCCTGCCTCAGCCTTCCATGTGCTGGAATTCCAGGCGTGCGCCGCCACGCCTGGCTTTTCCATCACCTCCTTATGGCGTCTGACTACACGACACTTCCTTAACGAGGTTTTCCAACCACCGTCTCCGGCGGGACCTCCTCTCGCCAACACAGCATCCTTCCCACCACTCAGTCCTCTTCTCAGCTTTTGTTTTTCACGGTCCTTATGGGCCAGCATCGCGTCCTGTGCGCGCTTGCTCACTGACTGGCTTCTCAGTCTTCCGCCTCTTTCTAACGTACGTGTCACTCTCGCCTCCCGAGGGGTCTAGATCTGCTAAGAAACCCTTGCTTTAAAAGATGCCGGCAGCTTAATGAAGCTGGACTACAATTCCCAGCGTTCCCCTGTCTGGGAGAAGCGCAGTCACGTGGCTTCGTGCTTGGGCAGACGTGCAGGGGGATGGCCCCGCCGCGGCTGATGCTCACTGCGCCCACCTGGTGGGTCAACCTGGCTGCACGCGGCAGCTCCAGGCCTGCAGCTCCTCCTGCCTGGGCTTCATCAGCTCCTAGGAGAGGTCCGGGGGACAGAGCGCCAGCCCTCCCGACGAACACTCCCCCTTAGGGCGGAAGGACGGAGCGAGAAAGAAGCTGCCCACGTTCCGGCCCATCCAAGGGACACCATCCAGATCTAAGGGCTCCCCCTTCCTTTCCTTAGTACACCCCATGGACTGTAAGGTCTAACACCGGCTCCCCACGCCCAGGGCAACCTGCTCCCATAACTACGCAAGATCATATCTCTTCTCCCCTAAAATGCATCCCTTCCCTACTTATCCTCGCCTGTTTTTAATCATTTATTCGGTACAGAACTCCATACTGAACTCACTATGGAGCCCAGGCTGGCCTCAAACTCAAGAGAATCCTCCTGCCTCAGCCTCCCAAGTGCTGGGATTACAGGCCTGTGCCACCATGCCCATCTTATGTGGTACTGGGCAGAACCCAGAGCCTTGCACTTGCTAGGCAAGCACTCAAACTGCTGTGCTATTCCTCCAACCCTCATGTGCTTTTAAACAAGGATCTCCAACTAAAAAATTTTTAAAAAATCCTCCTTGACCACACACACTCCGCTGCAGCTACAGCCCCTCCTTCTCTTCCCAGGTGAAAATCCTGGAACACCTGTCTTCACGGCTCACTTCACAGATTCTGCTGTTGGTAGGGTCACAATAAATCTCCATTTGCAAAATCCAAATAATACTCCTTTTTGTCAGTGTTGCAGTTTGGAGCTGGAACTCCCCCCAAAGACTCAGGTGTGGAAGGCTTGGTCGCCAGCCGACTGGTGCCCTGGGGGGCGAGGGAGCTCTGGGGGGTAAGGCTGGTTGCAGGAAGCACCCACCAGAGGTGTGCTGGCTCTCTGTGTCAGGGGTGGACAGTGCGTGCCTGACTCTCTTCCCCCCTTCCCTTGACCCATCTCTCCGCCTCCAGGCTGCCACCAGGTGAGCAGCTCTGTTCCTTTACAACCTCTCCACTGTCACTTCCTGCCGCTCTACACTCTGGAACCCATGGAGCCAGTTAACCGCGGACTGCAACCTCTGAAACCGTGAGCCAGGATAACCCTTTCCTCCTTTAAGGTGTTTCTCTGTGGCATTTTATCACTGCAACAGAAAGGCAGCGGCAGTCAGCTCCACCTCGCTACAGCCTGTGTCTGCAGTCTCCGTGGCCACAACCTCCACCCTGTGAGAATCTCTCTTCGTGGCTGGAGAAATGGCACAGCAGTTAAAGCACTTGCTTTGCAAGTGCAAGGCCCTGAGTTTGATTCCCCAGCACTGCATGAAACCAGGCATGGTGGTGCAAGCCTACAATCCCAGTACTAGGGAGGCTGAGGCAGGAGAATTGCCATGAGTTCCAAGGCCTGTCTGGGCTCCATAGTAAGTTCAGGACCAGCCTGGACTACATAGTGAGACCCTGTCTCAAAAAAACCCAAAAAAACCTCTCTTCCCGTGACTTCCAGAGTGCCAGGTTTTTCTGGTATCCTGCCTTTCCCTCTTTGTTACTGTTTCCTTGGCTGACTTCTTGACTAATGTGTCAAAAGTTGGGGTCCTCAGGCCATGTGCCAGCCCTTCAGCTCTCTGGACACCCCAGCCCACAGCCCCACTCCCACCTCCCTGGCCCCAGTACATTCTTCCTGGCATATTCTTCCAGTTATTCCCCATCTCTTCTCAGATTTCAGCCTCCTCCCCTTCCTGCTGCACTCCTCCAACCCCACACCAGGTGCTTCTGTCCTCACCCCCACCGGCTGCTTTTGCTCACAGCCACAGGGTGCCTGTCACCACACATTCAACACCTGCCCACCCCCACCTGCCGGAAGGTGGTGCCTGGTCCTGTCCTGCCCACCCACCTTTCCCCTGGGGCTTGCACGGGGCCTGCTGGTGGGAGGGGGTTAATAAACACCTGCTAAACAAATCAGCGTAAACGCTTTGAAAGCTATTTAACTAAATCAACATCCTCACTTTACAAACAAAACAAAAAACCCTGTGGCGAGGGAAAGGAGATACAGGAAGGGTTGGGGATGGGGTGGGAAGGGGAAAAGGACTCGACATGTAAATTTTTAAAAACTGCTGTCAGAAGTCTCTGACACACACACACACACACACACACACACTCACACTCACTCACTCACTCACTCACTTGCGGGGCCATGGGCTTAGCCCAGAGGTGAGAGCACTTGACTAGTATGCACAAGGCCCTGGGCTTGATTTCCCAACACTACAGAAAAATTGGCCAGGCACGATGGTGCACGCCTATAATCCTAACACTCAGAAGGCTGAGGCAGGAGGCCTGCAGTGAGTCCAAGGCCAGCCTGGGCTATATGGTGAGTCCAGGACCAGCCTGGACTGCAAGGCAAAACTTGGCCTCAATAAATGAATAAATAAATACTTACTCCAAGACTCAGAAATGGGAGCAAACTCTTCAGACCGCGTCCTGGCCTTCTGGTACTGTGGCCTTGACCTGCTCACCTGCCTGGCTGCTAGTCCATTCTGGCTCTGCTGGTCAGGCAAGGGCCACAGACAGGCTGCAGGCCACTTCTTCCAGTGGGCACTGGCACTGCTGCTACAGGGCTAAGTGAGGACAGGATGAAATGGTCAAAGGGGCCCGAGTCTCCCGAGCCACGTCTGGTCTCTGGTGATTCTAGGCCGGGGATGCAGGAAGCAGGGCTCTGGAGAGAGAATTCTAAGCAGCTGGCTCTGTGCTTCCTTTTTTTCTTTTTAGTGGCACTAAGGACTGAACTCAGGGTTTAACCCTAAGCTACATCCCAGGCCCATTTTATTTTATTTTGAGCCAGGGTCTTGCCAAGCTATTAACTTGCTCAAACTGGGCTAGGACTTGCAATTTTCCTGACTCAGCCTCCCAGAGTGCTAGTATTTTTTGAGACAGGGTCTCGCTCTGTAGTCCAGACCAGTCTTGAGCTCACGACATAGCCCACACTGGCCTTGAATTCACAACAATCCTCATGCCTCAGCCTCCAGAGTGCTGGGATTATGGGCTGCAGCACCACACCTGGCTTAAGAGGTGCTGGGGAATTGAACTTAGGGCCTTGGTTTGCTAGGCCAGCGCCCTAACCGCTGCGCTATTCCTCCAGCCCCAGAGTGCTAGTATTCCAAGCCTGAGCCACTGGACCTGGCCTGGCTCCGGACTCTTGAACCCCAGCTTCCTCAGTCGGCTTGCCCCACCCGGCTGCTGCCCGCTTCCCTTCAGCACGACGTCTCCAGATGCTCCTCATGCCATGCGCCCGGAGCTCCCACTTCAGCCTGCTGCTCTCCCGCCTGCCCAGCAAGCCACTCACTCGGTTGTCAAAATTCACACCAAGGACCAAACTTCTCCCTGGACTTTAGGGTCCCTCTCTGAAGCCCTCATCACGTGCACCTCGCCTGCCTCCACTCCCTGGTTCCTGATTCTTCCAGGAGCCCCTCTTTGTCCACTGGCCCCTTTAAGGGGGCGGCACCTGGTATTCCTTCCTTAACCTTGTTGCCCGGGCACTGCCCAGGTCCTTACCTCCAACATCACTTCTCTCGGTGCCAAGTCTTTCTTTTCTCCTGAATCCTGTCTCGTCCCTCCCTGTAGGTGACCCTTATCCTTAACTTGGTGTCCACCATTCTCCTGCATGATGGCATGAAGTTTGCTCCGACAGGTGCACCCTCGTGTATCTGGCACTGGTCCCGTGTTTCCAAGTGTCGCACAAACGAACTGTCACTTGGGCGGCTCGCTCTTCTCTCCCTCCCATAATCCTAGGCAGTGGCTAGACTCCCACCTGTTTTTTTTAAAACCTGTGCTCAACATATTTAATCTTTCAGAACTACCCAAGGTTGATGGAATATAAATCGATTAGAGGTCTACCGTGCCAATTTATTTGGTTATTTTCTTAACAGATGAACACTTAGGTTGTTTTCAACTTTTTGTTATTATAAATGGTTTATCTGCTACTTCCAAGAATAAGCCTGTTTATACATCCTTGTATACAATACCTAAAAATGAGCTTGCTAAGTATGCACATTTTATTTGTTTACTTTTAATACATTAATTTATTTCTTGTTTTTTGTGGTACTGCAGACCCAAACAGGGCCATCAATTGCACTGAGCTTCAACCCTAGGCCTTTTATTTGTTTTTGTTTTTTGAGACAGGGTCTCACTCTGTACTTCAGGCTGGTCCTGAACTCACTATGGAGCCCAGCTTGGCCTTGAACTCATGGCAATCCTCCTGCCTCAGCTCCCCAAGTGCTGGGATTGGTGACATGTGCCATCACACCAAGCATGTGTGGTGCTGGAGAATCGAACCCAGGACTTTGCAGGTGATAGCCAAGTGTTTTATCCACTGAACTACGTCCTCAGCCCCTCAGCACATTTTTTAGTTTTGAAACAGGGTCATAGTAAATCACTAAGTTACCCAGCTGTACATGTGATCCCCCTGCCTCAGCCCCCTCCAAGTTAACACGCATGTTTTAAACTCGATTTTGTTGTTGAAAGAGTCATGGTGTGCTATCCAACAGATGGCGCTAGTTCATTTTTGGAAGCGTGAGTGTCACTACCACCTATGTTGTTGCTGTGTTGTTTGACAGCTGACAGTTCTTGCTTCACTCAACAACAAAAAGTTGGGCGATTTGGTTGAGTTTTGAAATTTTTCCAAGTTGAAGATGGAAGACCCGATTGTATCTTTTCACCATATTTTACTGTTTAGCTCCCATGTAGGGAAGGACAGGCAGCCAGCTCGTGACCAGCTGGGTACAGTTCAGGGTGAACACACTCTGCAAGTATGTCAGCGTCAACAGTGGTTCGTGAAACTCTGCGCTGGTCATTCTGACCACAACCACAGTCCTTGGGAGGGCCATCGCGGTTGACCATGACAGAACAAAGGCTTTGGTTGAGGCAAAGCCACATCAGGTGATGTGACAGACTGCAGGAACACCGACCTTCCCCCACTCAAGGGCTCGCGACCACCTAAGAAGCTGGGATATGGCTTTTGTTTTTCTGGTTTTTGACACTACATCTTGCTCTGTAGTCCAGGCTGGTGCTGAACTCATTGTGTAGTCCAGGCTGGTCTAGAATTCATAGCCATCCTCCTGCTTCAGCCTTGCCTGTGCTGGAATTATAGGCATGTGCCACCATGTCCAGTTTATGTGTTGAAGATTCTAACCCAGCGCCTCTGAGCTACATCTCCAGCCCCAGAAGTTGGGACACATTCACAAACTCCATGTTCGGGTTCCTTATGAACTTAAATCCATGTGAGGGCTGGAGGAACAGTACTGTGAAATACTTGCCTAGCAAGCACAAGGCCCTGATTTCGATTCCCCAGAAGAACTTCATAAGCTGGACAGGGTGGCACACACCTGGAATCCCAGAACCTGGGAAGCTGAGGCAGGAGGAGTGCTATAACTTTTGAGGCCAGCCTGGGGCTACATAGTGAGTTGAGGATCAGCCTGGACTACATAGCAAGTACTGGACCAGTGAGATCCTGATCCTCCCCCTGAAAAAGTAAAATAAAATAAAAATCGCCAGTGACACACACCTGGGCTACCTACCTCCCCACATTTCCCTCAGCTTTCCTCTCTTCCTTACCCAGATTTCGAAACGCTTCCTCCATGCCTCAGGGCCTTTGCACAGGGTACTTTGTTTTCCCTCCCAAGCTCTCTCTCGTGCCCTGGTATGTGCAAGTTCTCTAAGGCCACATGGGGCAGGGGGCACCTTGGCAGGTTTGTTCTCCCTCGCTGAAAGATGTCCTTGAGTCCCGTCTAAGGCCCCTGGGCCTTCCCTACATACCTCCACCAGAGCACTCACTCCAGCGGTTTCTGGGTCCTTTTCTCCTCGCCTTAAGTGTAGCTGTCTATCCCACAACGGGCCCAGCTGGTGAGCTATGTTCTGGGAGTTACTCCCTCTGCAGACCCACCCTCCAACAGGGTGGGCGTCTCCCAGCTCAGGAAACAGAGATTCTGGACCACACATTGGGAGATCCTCAGCTTCCCAGAGCACATGGTTCTGGGGTCTGGAGGAGAGCCCACTGGGTTGCACCTGCAGGAGGACTGGCTGGAAGGGGGCCAAAGACAGCCCAGAGGCAGGATGCTGCCCTGAGGGGAGAAGTGCCTGTGATTGCCCCTCCGGATGAGGGCATGAGGGACACAAAGCCCCACCTGTCAGCCCTTGCACACAAACCTTCCACCCCACTGTCCTGAGCCTGGACCTGTGCCTGCCGACAGCAGCTGCCTCCCTCCAACGCTCTCACCCTGGGGGCCTTTGGTTCTCTCCCAGGGACAGCTGCACCAAGCCAGCGGTTTATCACCCCCTCCCCCAGCTCTGGTTCTCAACAACAACCTTCAGATCACAGGAGCCTCCCTGGGAGCAGCAGCAGAGAGGCCTGGGCACCTGGGTCTCCCTGCCTTGGGTGACAAGCACAGGGCCCGCGCTGCTGGTTGGCCAGCTAGCTGGGCCTCTCTTCAAGGCTCTCTTTGTACTCTCGGAGGCCCCCTGGCTCAGCTCCACACTACACCATGCTCAGGACCCCTGGCCTCCCGCTGCCGAGCCTCTGGCAACGGGCAGGCAGCCCAGACAGCCGTGGAGGAGCAGGCAGTGGTGCGCGGCCCAGAGTGGGCCTGCACGCGGGCTTCATTACCAAATCAGCACCCACTCGCCACAGGAAATTATTTGTTCGATGACATGTATACACACATCAATAAAGGAGCCAGTTCTAAGCTGGGCTCGGGGGTGCAGACCTGTAATCCCAGCACTTTGGGAAGCTGAGGCAGCAGAATCACAAGTCCAAGCCCAGCCTGGGCAATTTAGCAATGTAGTAAAACCTAGTCTCAAATAAATAAAAAGGCGCTGGGGATAGAGCTCAGAGTGAAGACCTCGAGTTCCAACCCTCCCAAAGCCCCCAAAAAGGAGAGCCAGTCTGGGCGGCACAGTCCTATAATCCCAGCACTCTAGGGGGCTGAGGCAGGAGGACTGCAAGTTCGAGTCTAGTCTGGGTAACGAAGCGACTCAGTTTGACCCTGTCTCAAAAATAAAAATCGGTCACAGATGTAGCTCCATAAAAAGCCCCCAAGGCCCAATCCCCAGTACCTTAAAATAAACACATACATACGACACACGTGCAAACACATGTATGCACACACAGCACATCCACATATTCTGGCTGTGCCTCTGCAGTGGTGGTGGTGGCGGAGGGAGGGTGCTCAGTGCCTGCGCGGTACCATCGGTAACTATGCCTCTCCCATATGGAAATGACAAGAAAAAAATATAGGATGAAAAATGCCACGGAAACAAGCAGTCAGGTGTGCCGGGGTTGGCTGTCAGCTGACAGATGCCACAAGGGTGACAAGTGTACTGAGGGCGGTCAGGAAGCCTGCCAACAATGTCCTGCCTTTTGCTATGCGCACGTAGCGCACAGGGATCTGCAGGCCCTGGCTGCAGGTGCAGAACCTGGGGCGCTGCGCTGGACTTGAGTGTGTACCCCGAGGCTTCCTGAATCTGACACCCTTGATCCAAGCTGCAAAGCAGGCAACAGAGAGAACCTGTGGATAAACCACATATTCTGCATTTCCCAGAATGCTCCACAAAGAGTTTTGGATGATCCCAATAAAGGCCAAACCCTTATTAGACAACCTGACAGAAAAAATGAGGCCCAGGAGGAGATGGGACCTCCCCAGCACACCAATTATCCCAGCACTTATGAAGCTGAGGCAGGAGGATCACTGTAAGTTTGAGACCAGTCTGGGATAAAGTGAGTTCAGAAGAGTCTAGCCTATAGAGTGAGACCTTGTCTCATAAATTTTTTTTTAAAACCTAATAAAATGGGAGAAAATGTTTGCAAATCACAGGCCAGGTGGGTGACTAGTATCTAGACTATATAAAGAACTCCTGCAACTCAGTAAGAAGAAAAACAATCCAATTTCAAAATGTGTAAGATCTTAAATAGACATTTCTCTAAAAAACATCTACAAAAGGCCAATGAGCACATGAAAAGGTGTTGCACATTGTGAGTTGTCAGAAAAGTACAAATCAAAACCTCAAGGAGACCCACTTCACATACACTAGGATGGCTATAATTTTAAACAACATAATAACAGGTGTTGGCAGAGAGGCAGAGGAACTGGAACCCACACCCATGGCTGATGGGGATGTACCATGATCCGGCCATGGCGGTGACTCCAAAAGAAGCTACACACAGAAGTAATCCTGACCCAGCAGTCCCACTCCTACGCAGATGTCCCAAAAAACTAAAAGAAGTATTTCTACGGGGATGTCACAGCAGCAGTAGTCACAGTGACCAAACACAGAACTAACTCCAGCGCCCTCAGCTGACGAACGAACAAACCAAGGTAATGTTCTTCATGTGATGAAAATGGGATGTGACTCCGTCATAGAAAGGAATGACGCTCTAACAGCTGCTAGAGGGGACCAATCTTGAGGACACTATGCTGGGCAGAAGGACACACGCACCCCACCACAGGTGGCACGCTGTGTGATTCCCCTGATGTGACACCTCCAGGCTAGGCAAAGCCATGGACAGAAAGCGGAGACCGGCGGCCGGCAGAGACTGGGGAGAAGGGGACGTGGCAGCATAGGGAGAGACGCCTGTCAGGAAGAGGTCTCTCGTGGAGGGACAGCAGTGCATGGAAGAATGCTGTCACACAATGCTGTCACATGCTAAATGCCACTGGCCTGTCATCCCAGCACTTTGGGAGACTGAGGCAAGAGGATTACGAGTTCCAGCCCAGCCTGGGCCCGGGCAACTTGGTGACTTAGCGGGGACCTGTCTTGGATATACAATAAAAAGGGGCTGGGGATGTAGCTCAGGGCAAAAGCCCTGGGCTCAGTCCCAGCACCGCAAAAACAAAAACAAAACAAAAACCCTACTGAACTGCACCCTTTAAAATGGCCAAGGATTGACTTTTTATCCTTTATAAACATTACCCGCATTTGAGACCTGATCGGGCAAGCAGGGTGACATGGCTGTAGACTTTCCTCCTGGTGGTAAGGACGGCTTCTCACATTCAACCAGCCCTGGTCCACCTGCCTTCCACTTCCCCAAAGGCCATCTTGTATTTCCCCCGCTTCCGCTAGGAATAAACTCAGTGTTTTCACCCATGGGTGGCAGATACACATGAGTAGATGGGGAGGGGACTAAAGGAGGCCGGGAGGCAGTAGCTGCAAGGCAAGCACAACTGAAGATCACGAGTGACCTCTCAGAAGAGCGCAGAAACTAGATAAAGTACCACAAGAGGCTACAGAGATTGTGGACTTTCTCAGGGAGCCCGGAGCAGGCGCACTGGGGAACACAGAGTGCTCAGCTGACCTCTCCTCTCTGTAATGTCATCGACACATCACACAAGGACATGGCAGGTCAGGAATGTGGTCATAGCCAGGTGGATTATGGGAAGTGCATGAACTCTGGAGCAAAGGCAATGTGGCTTGAAGGCGCTGCCCAGGGGAGGGACATGTTTCTTAATAAGGAAGTCCAGGGGGCATAAGGAGGGAACTCTTAGGACCACCTGAGCCCATGCACCCTCTCATGAGGGCCAGTCATCTATGTGCTCTCTCTCTCTCTCTCTCTCAAATCTCTATTCCTTAACTTTCATTATGCCTGTGCACGGTCTCTTGCAACTCTGCTCCCAACGCCATCTGGTTCCAAAATTCTTTTTAGACACCGGACAAGAACTACGACCAACTTCTGTCTTGACATGGGTGCGACCTCCGGCACTCACATGAAGCTACCCACGCTGCTCTTCCTCTCACGCTGAGACGCACCCAAGGCCACCCTCTCTGACAGGAAGGCTGTCTCGCAGTTGTCCTCACGCCAACCCTGCCCCTTCTTCTCCAGAGTCACGCCAACATTTTGGTAGAGAATCCGCAGTGAAACCACCCAAGTGCCACTCGGCCCGGAGCCAAGTGGAAAACTATGACGCCATTTTCGTTCTTGTTGGGTTTTGTTTTTCTTGGAGTCAAGGAGGCCTTTGTTGTCCTATCTGCGCAGTGTTCTTTGTGTGCCACATGCCCTCTTCCAACGGCCCATTGTACCAGACACTGTGGGCGCCCTGTGTCCAGGGGCACGGGGGCCTGTGCCCACTCGGCCTGGCTCTCCCGCACCTGGTGCTCAGCTAGCTGAAGGGTATCCTTCAGGGAAAGGGAGTCACGGAGATCTTTTTTTAAAATTTATTTTTAGATTCCCTGAAAATATCTTTATCCGGCTTTCACACTCTATTGGTTGCCTGGCGGGGCATGGGATAACAGATTGACATCATCACCCTGGCCAGTGGTACAGGCCTGTAATCCCAGCACCCTGGAAGGCTGAGGCAGGGCTGCAGACTCGAGCCTTGCCTGGGCAACCTGGTGAGAACCCTGTCTCAAAATCAGAAACCAAAAATGGGCTGGGGATATAGTTTGATGCAAAGGCTGTGTGCTCAATCCTCAGCATCACAAAATAATAATAAATTAAAAATCATTTCCCTCCAGAATGCTAGAGGCATGTGACACCTCGGGCCATGGTCTGAAAATCCCCCACCCCCATTTTATGTGTTGGGAACTAATCCACAAATTCAAATGTTAATGGATTTAGAAGTGGGACTGGTAGAAGGTGGCTGGGTCCGGGGGCTCTAACAGAGGAAGGGAAGAGTCCATTCATGGATTCCTGGGTAACTGCAGAAGTGGCTCAGTTACAGAAGCAAACTCTCTGACACACTTGCTCTGTTTACCATTCGACATCACCTTCTTTGTCATAATCCAGCAGAAAGGCCCTCAGCAGAAGGCAACTAGACCATACTCTTGGACTTCCTAGCCTCCAGAGCCATGAGTCTTAATAGACCCTCTAGACTTTATAAGTTACAGAGTCTCAGGCATTTTGTTACAGCAACAGAAAAGGGACTAAGACACCAAGGATGCAGTTGAAAAGTTTAGAATCATCCAGTTCTCATTCCTCCACCTCCCTAGTAGCTTTTCCTCTCTGGAATCTCACGGGGCCTTCGTTAACCCGGTGGCGTAAACCCCACGGTGCGGTGCTTTGCTATGGCTTGTGTGGTTTTCTGTGTTTGTCATTTCTGATCTCTGGATGTGTCTCCTGGAGGAATTTTTGTGTAGTTTCTTTCCTTTCCTCACCTCTTGCCACTCTTCTCTTTCTGGAACTCTAAGGATATTCATATTGAAGCTTCTAGATGGATTCTCTCCTCTGTGCTTTCCAACTTTTTTTTCCCCACTTGCTGAAAGGGTTTCTTGACTTTATCTTCCAAACACTGTGGTGAAATCTGGAGTTCTTTCCATGGTGTTCTATTTTTGTCTTACAAGGAATGATGCATGCCCTCTTGAACTCTATGAAAATACTATTAAAACTTTCTGGCTGTGTATGGGGGTACATGCCCATAATGCTAGCATGTGGGAGGGCCGAGGCAGGAGAATCACACATTCAAGCCTAACCTGGGCAACTCAGTTGAGACCTTGTCTCAAAATAAAACATTAAACCAATGCTAGGAACGTAGCGAAGTGCAAAGGCTCAGGGTTTTAATACTCAACACTAGGGAAAAAAAGTTTCTGAAGTTTTCTTCTGAAGTTGCTTTTCCTGATTATTAATTTTAGTTCATGTGCACGTGTGTGCGTGTGTGTGTGCATGTGAGAGAGAGAGAGAGATACGGGGATGGAACCCAGGGTCTTGGCTGTAAGCTATATCCCCAACCCATTCTTTGGTTTTGATTTTGAGACAGGGTCTTGCCCAACTGCCCAGGTTGGGTTTAACTTGCGATCCCTTGTGCTCAGCCTCCCCGAGCACTGGGATCATCGGCCTCCGGGTACTTTAGTTCTTTTGGTTCTTGCTTTGCTTATACAAAGTCAGCTGAAGCTTGCTTTGCTGTTTACATTAGCGCGAGGCTCTAAACACCCCTGGCAATCCCGTGTGTGGGGCCGAGCTCAGGCACAGATGCACTTGTAGACTCTGCTTTGGAGGACAGGCTTTCGGTTGCCTGCTCACGGGGACGTGGATGCCAGTTAGCTGGCACACGGCTCACGTGGCTGGAGAGAAGGCTCCAGACTTTGAGTTAATCCCCTTATTTTCAGCACGGGCGGCACCCAACCTGCCGCCACAGGGACTCTGGGTCCGGAGCTCCTCCTGCAGGTGTCTTCACCCCATTCACAGCTGCAGGATAAACGCCTGCTTGCTGGAATTCAGCAGGAAGTGGGGGCACCTGCTCACCCCCCACCTGACCTCAGTTTGTTCTCCAGCTCTCAGCATCTCATCTCTTCTTTCCCAAAGGTGTTGAAATTCATCTCTCACTGTCCTCGTCCTGTGGGTCCTTGTCACTCATATTTCCTGACCTTTATGTACGCGTCGAATACCGGGGAATGAAGGTATGTAGCTCATCTGTCACTTGGGCTGAAGCCCTGTCTGGGCCCAATCGTACAGACTTGTAACCCTATCACTCTGGGAGGCTGAGGCAGAAAGATAGCAACTTCAAGCTAACCTGGGCAACTTGGTGGCTTAGTAAAACTCTGTCTCAAAATAAACAACTACGGGCTGGGAACAAGTGAAGGCCGTAGGCTCAATCCGCAGTAGCAAAACGAAGCCCGAGCCCTGAAAGCTTAAAACATGACCTTCTTTGGAAATAAGCCATGGCACACTCAACAGGATGGTCCTACTGGGCAAAAGTGGCCCTGACTGCAATGTGACTGTGACGAAGACCCCCAGGGAGAGCCCCACATGAGGTCACAGGCATAAATAAGAGGGGCGTGTCTATAAGCCAGGGACCCCCAGTGACTACCACCGACACCTGCAGCCCGGAGCTGCGAGGAACAATTCTCCCTTCAGGTTTCGGGAGCCGCATCCCCCCCGCTGGCAGCATGATATTGGGCTTCTGGCCTCAGAATTGTGAAAGAATAGATTTTTACTAATTTGTGACACCCAGTTCATTGCACCTTGTTCAATAAAGCAGCCAGGAAACTAACACAGAGCCCCTAGCTTTCTGTGTTCCCGGAATTCTCTGTTGGCTGTTGTCCATTACTGAGATTTTTTGAGGGTAGAGGTGGGGACTCCTGGCCCAGGCCAGGGCCTTCCCATTGAGCTACAGCCACAGACCATTTTCAGCTTTGATTTTGAGACAGGGTTTTGCTAAGTTGCTAAGTTTCCCAGGCTGGGCTCAAACTTGTGAGCCTCCTGCCTCAGCTTCCCAGTGTGCTGGGGTCAAGGTCTGTGCCAGCATGCCGGCATCATCATCCTCCTGATCTCATTCACCCTCAGAGGCCACCTGCAGCCCCGAAGCGCTTTCTTCCTCCTGCTTCAAGGAAGGAGGCTGCTGAAAGGTTTGATTCCGCCCCAGCCTGGGTAATGTTTTCATCGTCTGAACCTGACCTAGGCCTGCAGGCTGCGTTGACAATCTACAACTCTCATGAACAGCTAATCAAATCAGCCATGCCTAACTGATCAGGATCTTCCGGGCCTACTGACTTCTGGGGTCATCTTTATCACGTGATTAATTTACGTGCGTATACGGATAAGTTTCGAGGCTATTTATTCTATCTGCTGATCTGTTTGCTTTTAAGCCATTAATGGTGTGTTTTAATCACTGAAATGTGTTTGGTATTTAGTAGGGGACGTTTCTCTTTGGCACAATCTTTTTTAAAAAATGTAGGGTTCTAATCATTTACTCTTCTAATAAAAATCCAGGAGGATGGAGGAATAGCACGGCAGTTAAAGCACTTGCCTAGCAAGCTCAAGGCCTGGCGTTCAGTTCCTCAGCACCACATAAACTGGGCGTGTTGGCACACACCGATAATCCCAGCACTGGGGAGGCTAAGGCAGAATTATTACAAGGCCAGCCTGGGCCACCTAGTGAGCTCAGGACCAGCCTGGACCAGAGAGTGAGATCCTGCCTCAAAATAATAATAATAATAATAATAATAATAATAATAATAATAATAAAATAATCCTACTGAAATTTTGGCTACAAACTACAGTATGAACACCTGACATTGACATCTTCATGAATTTCAGTTTCCAGACGGAGGCAAACCTGTCCATTCATTCATCTGCTTTACGTTTCTCACAGAACCCTCACAATTTTCATTGGATACAATCCACGTAAAATACCCACCCACAAGGCGAGTCCCTATTGGGGCTCCCTTTCAGTTAGTGGAAGCTTTTACACCTTTGTTCTTGGCTCTTAAATAAAGTACTATCCTTGCACCTTGAAAAAATAAAAACACAATAAAATATCCACCAATTCACTCTAGTTCTGGGGATCAAGCCCAGAGCCTCTGCACTGAGCTCTGTGTTCAGTCCATTGTGTTAATTTTGATTTCACTAAGTTGCCCAGGCTGGGCTCAAACCTGTGATCCTCCTGCCTCAGCCCCACAGAGTACCAGGACCACAAGCCTGCACCACCACCACCGGCCCAGCCAATTTATTCTTGATCCTTCTACTTGATTTTGCATTTATAGAACCTATCATAAATATAAGAAAAGCAGCAACTGTCTTGAGGGCTCCTTAGATGCCAGGGACTGTTCTAAGCATTTTCTCTTTTTCTTTCTTTCTCTTTCTTTCTTTCTTTCTTTCTTTCTTTCTTTCTTTCTTTCTTTCTGAGACAGGGTCTCACTCTGTAGCCCAGGCTGGTCCTGAACTCATTATGAAGCCCAGGCTGGCCTTGGACTCATGGCAATCCTCCTGCCTCAGCCTCCTGAGTGCTGGGATTACAGACATGCGCCACCACACCCAGCTTATGTGGTGCTGGGGAATCGAACTCGGGTACTTAACACTTGACATAGCACTTGCTAGGCAAGCGCTTTAACTGCTGAGCCATTCCTCCAGCCCCCTCTAAGCGTTTTCATAAGTATCCTCTCACTAAATTCTCACAGTAAGCACGGGAAATATCATGTCTGCTTCCACAGGAAGAGACTGATGTGAGTTACGAAGACACCATCACAGTGGTAGGGCCAAGTTGTCAAACATAGATAATTTTTCTCGGGAGCTCATGGTCTTACCTAAAAATCAATAGTTTCATTATTTAGCTATAAAAAGGTGAGAGGAAACAGAATATAAGCTGATAGAAAAATTGTCAAGACATCTGGCTCCGAGAAAAGATTGTAAACTCTCCCAGTATAGAAACAGTATGAGGGGTAATATTATATTTACACATGCTTGTATCTAAAAGTAAAACCGCGATGGACATAACAGATGAGAAAGCTGCTGGTTGGCTTACTTGGAGCTGAGTGGGAGCGATGCCCTGGAGGGCAGGGGAGCCAGGGAGGAGCCTTTACACACTTTTTTCAGAACCAAACAAATGATTCTGAAAAATTCAGTCTAGGGCTGGGGCTACAGCGTAGAGTTAGAGCGCTTGCCTACCAATATGAAAGACCTGGGTTGGATCCCACAGCCCTGCCAAAATAAATATGACACTCCAGGAGGCTGAGGCAGGAGGATCACAAGTAAAAACACATATAATTTAAATTTTAAAATGAAATACAGCAGGCGCTTGGTAGCCGTGAGTAAACATTTCACAGGTTTCTCCTCCACCCAGGGCCTCACACATGCTAGTAAGGGCTCGGCCCATCACTGATTCTTGCAGAGTTATTTTATGATCTTGCTGCCTTGCCGAACAGGCTCTGTTTTCCACCACATTTTCTTTTTTCTTTCATTTTTAATGTCTTCCCATTATTATTACTTTATTAGTAGTACATGCTTGTGACACGTAGTAACATGTTTGCCCCGGGGAGGTGGCGTGAATATTGCCCGTGAATTATTTGTACTCCCCTCCCCACCTCCCCCCAGTCCTCGGGTCTGCTGTGCCCCTTCTTTCAGGCTGGTTGCTGAGACACAGGAACTACTGTTTCTTGTATGTGTGTTAGTCCCAGTACTTTTATTCTTTATTTTCAAGTTGCTTATTAAGTCTGAAAAGCCTGATCTGATGGTACCCAACTATCATGAGGCAGGAGGATCGCATAGTCAAGCTCAGACTGGACAAGTGACTGACTTAGTGAGATCCTGTCCCAAAATTAAAAAATAAAAACAAGCTGAAGACGTAGCTCAGTGCCAAGGCCGGGTTCAATCCCTAGTTCTATTTGGGGAAAAAATTAAAAAAAAAAAACCTGAGTCTTTTCCGGTAGACACTCCTGAGTTTTCCTTGGACAGAGAAGGCTCTGGCTGGTTCCATAAATGAGCCTAGGCAGATGCGGGAGGACGACAGGATGGGGGGGACCATGGGGGACCACAGAATGAGGTCTCCATATAAAGACATTTAAGTTCCAATTTTTAAAAAGCACAGGCATGGGCCAAATCAAACACACCCACAGAACAATCCAGCCCCTGGGGACCTCTGCTATGGCGCAGCTTCCAACCACTTTGCCTCTTCCCCCAAGCTCCATGCCCTGCCCATCGAGGTCTTCTGCAGGTCACCTGCCCCACAGGTGGCTTCTCCCTCCCTGGCTCAGGCCTTCAGGTTAGAAGGGGGGTACGCCACCATGCACAGTGAGATCCCTCTGCAGCTTGAGGCGGCTACCCCTGCCTCCCTGGGCTCTTCCCGCCCTTCTGGAACCCTCTGATGGCATAGCGACAGCACGCACAGCAGTGACTGCTTGGCCCATGTGCTCTTGCCAGGTCTTGCTCTGAACTCAGCCATCAAGTCTGACTCCACTCTGCCCCTGGCGCCTGGCTGCGGGTGCTGAGCACTGCTGGGGACCCGAGTCCACCCCAAGCCTGGGCAGAGCTGTGCACAGCAGGGGGCCCTGTGTGAGAACTTCGTCCAGACCTCTCTTGGAGGTGCAGACTGTGTCCTGGCCTGCCGCTGGCTTTACAGCAGGAGAGACCCCAGGTCCTCGTCCCTTGCCACTGCCACTCATCAAGAAGTACGTGAGAGGCAACGCTGGGGTAGAGGACCTGCTTCTCTCAGGGCGGCTTCCCACGCAGCCCCTTGCCAGGCCTGGGGCAGAGCTGGGGACAGAGCCGCTCTCAGCAGCACCTCACCCTGAGCCTGGCCCTCCCGGGCACAGCAGGAGGGCACACTGGCCTGAGGTTCTCCAGAACGGGAGGTATTTTTAACCAGAGACAAGAAGGAATTATCCAGAAACAACTGCCTGGCCACAGTCTCTACACCCCAAGCCCTGATCTGGTCACAGGCCCAGGATTAGCATCTGGCGACTCCAGAATGAAAACCCTCACACCACTGTTGCTTGGCTCCCATGACCCCAAGAACACGTGGTAGAAAGAACTGTGCTCTTCTTTACAGGGAAAAGTCATTCCTCCTCCCGTCTCTGTTCAGACATCACATCACCAGCACAGCTCCTTATATATCTGCGCTGGGAGGCTATATTTAGCCACGATCTGGCCCTCGAAATGAGCCTGATTTCCTGTGGCTAGAAGTTCTCAGCAACAGGGCGGGAGGCCAGGCCCTGGCAGCCAGCATGGCAGCCTGTGGTGGCCCAACCCAGCCAGGGTAGGAGTCGCCTGCTTTTTCTGGACAGGTGACCGGGACCCAAGATGGTGAGGGAAATGGGTGTGTCTGTCCTGGACAGTTCCAATGTCATCCAGGAGAAGAGCCTGATGTGGGCCGACAATCTGTACCACTAACCGCGCGTGGCTCATGGATGCCCCGTGTCCAGCGAGGCAGGAAACCCACTTGCTCCGCCATTCACCTGCTGCTCACCCGCTGCCCCGCGTGCTCTCGCTCTCACACCGTTACTCATTCAGCGGGTTGCTCTAGGTCACAGGGCAGACGGGACCCACAGACCATGCACTAGGAGGCCACGCAGAGAAAGGGCCTGGGAGGAACTCGGTGAGCGCCCTGCGGCCGGCGGGCACTTCTCCAGGGCAGCAAGCACCCCTCCCACAGGGGGAATCTTCCCTAGGGCTTTGGGATGAGATCTGTGCCTGCCCACACCGGGCCCACAGCCAGAGGCTGGGCTGACCAGAGTCCCTACTGGGTGGCAGGGAAAGTTTCCACTCCCGGCCTGCCTCCCTTCCAGACCTGTGCCCATACGTGGCACCTGGGGGTAGACCAGCCTTCTGGGCCCCCTGCAGCCTGGGTAATCACCTCCAGTGCCCACCACTCTGAGGCAGGCAGGTGGCCCGGGTCTCTGAGATCCCGGATGAGATCCAGGGGAAGGGGAGGGCACGCACTTTTACTTTCAGCCCTGAATGCATCTTTGCCGAGGGCTGTTTTTTTTTTTTTTTTCCCCTTTTAACATTTTAGTTTGGGATAATTTTAGATCTTCAGAAGAGTTGCAAAAATAGTACAGAGTTCCCGTACACCCTTCACCCATCTTCCCCGTCTGAGTTAGCCGGGATCTTACATAACCCAGAGCAGTCAGCAAAGCCAACAACCCACCTTGGCGTAACACTAGCAACGGCACTACCGACTCAAGTGGACGGCAGTTCCCACGCTGCCCCTCTGCCCCAGGGTCCACCCCAGGTCACACCCTGTGTGGACTGCCTCATCTCTCTAGTCTCTTCTCATGGGGGACAGTTTTGCAGCCCTTTCTATTTTTTCACAACATAGAAACTTTTCTTGAAGACTGTTGGTCAGGTATTTTGAGAAATGTCCCGAATATGTGTTGGTGACACCTTCTCATCACACTACTGGGACGACCAGCCCGCCAGGCCATCACTCTGGGGTCATTCACTTTAGTACAATGCCTTTGGGTCTCCTGGGATCCTCAGAATGGCCCTGTGAGGCAGTGTTACATCGATCATACAATGAGGGAAACCAAGTCAAAGGGACTGAGGCTATCGTCACACAGGAAGGGTAAAGGGCACAGGCAGAATTTGTTATTCTTTTATTTTTTGAGACAAGGTCTTGCTCTGTGGTCCAGGGTGTTCTTGGGTTCACTGTGTAGCCCAGGCTGACATCAAACACATGGCAATCTTCCTGCCTCAGTCTCCTGAGTGCTTGGATTACAAACGTGCGCAATCATGCTGGGCTTCTGTAGTGGTGGGGAATCGAACTCAGGGCATTGGACTTGCTAGCAAGGTGCTCTAACCGCTGTGCCATTCCTCCAGCCCCTTCTTCATCCTTTACATGTATGGTCTCTTTCATCAAAATTCTTCCAACAACACCACGGAGTAGATTCTACAGGCACGTAATCCTTTATTGCAAATTCTTGAAGCCAGGTGTGCTCGAGAATTTAGAACGTGGGAGTCTGGGCCATGCAACACAGTATTCTCTCTCTCCGTGTGTGTGTGTATGTGTGTGTGTGTGTGTGTGTGTGTGTGTGTGTGTGTGTGTGTGTACACTAGCATGGGGACAGAGCCCAGGGCCTTCACACTGAGCTGTATTCTTTTTTTTTTTGAAACTGAGAGTCTCACTGAGTCACTAAATTGCCCAGATTGGGCTCTAACTTGTGATCCTCATGCCTCAGCCTCCCAGAGTGCTGGGATTCCAGGCCTGAGTCACCGGGCCTGGTGAGCTCAGGACTGTATTTGCAGCACGGTGTATGAGGACATATACTAGGACAGACACAACAGATCACAGTGAGGGCAGCCGGGCCACAGACTCTGTGAAGAAGTTCTGGTTTTCAGAGCTTCAAGGATTTCACAGCTATGGACAAGGAAACACAGGCTTGTGCTATTAGAAACAGTGACTTGTGATTGAGGAAATGCAGGGGTAGAGGATCTTCTGACCCGTCACAAATCAGGCCTACCCCTAATTCTGAGGCCAGGAGAGGACAGCAGCCAGGAATTTACCTTGTACCTTTTAAACTCTCTCTTATCACTTGACTTTTATTTTCCATTTCTACCTATATTCAGTTGACACTCAGAATACGTGAAAATAATTGTCCCGAAGTCCCAGGCTCTGAGCTTCCTGGGTACGGCGCCGGAAGGAGCTGACCGCACCCTCCCCCTCTGCCTGAGGACAGTATTACTGCCTTTCTAGGTAGTTAGAAGGAATTTTTTTTCTCCTCTCACACAAACAGGAAGCATCCTTTCACTTGCCCTATAATTTTCCAGTTTGGAGGGCTGGGAGGAAATTTCCAGACAATAATTTTCGCTAATTTATGTCATCCTCCCAGTTCTGGAATTCTTACCAAGTCCCCACCCCCTGGACTCGCGCTTGACCCCCACATGAGGAAACTGATGTATGACGGGGCAATTTACACATTTTGGGGGGGGAATCTGTAGCAATCTGTGATACACACGCAGAGAGCCAGGCAAGCAGAGGCACCGAGTCGCTCCAAAAATAACAAAAATTTGTGTGGAAAGGGGAAGAGACCGGATACACTGGGTGCTCAGCGGTTCGTGGCACATAGAGTTGACACAGAATGTAGACTGCAAACCCCGGAGCTGAGGATGGGCCTTGGAGGCAGCGCGTGGACAAGAACAGCTGCGGCCTTGCCACTGTCACAGCGCAAGTGGCAACTGCGGAGTCGGCGAGATGCTCACGCGTTGCACAGCGGACAAGACCCAGACGGCAAGTCTTGCTTTGGTTAACAAACCCGTGTGGCCATCTGGCTCCTGTAACTCCATGCATGTGTGACTTCTTTTCTCTTTCTGCAGTACTGGGAATTGAACCCAGGCAGCAGACAGCTACCTCCCTGGCCCTTTTGCAAAATTTCATTTCTAGACAGGGTCTTGCCAAATTATCCTGCCTCAGCCACCCAGAGTGCCGGGACTACAGGAGCGTGACACGGACCCCAGCAGCATACATACAACTTTAATGAAAATAGCATCTAAAAAATAAATCAAGATTATGCAGCTGGTAAGAGGCAGGCCAAGGCTCCCCCAGGCCTCTCGGGGCCCATGCCCATCCAGGCCCGCATGCACCCCTGCTTTGTCGCTCTGTATGAGGTCATTTCTCTCCATCCCTCCATCACTGGGGTTTTTCCCCTGAGCTGGCTTTGTGCCATGTCTTTCCTGAGGCCACAAAACTAGAAATTCACTGACCACTTCAAGCGCACAGTCCCTCCAAAGCCAAGAGCAAGGGAGCCAGTGTGTGGGCGTCAGGAGGAGGGGAGCCCCCGCCGCTGCTCCAGGGACTTTGCCCAGCGCACCTGCAGCCTGGGCACCTCCCAGCGCACGGCTCCTGTGCACAGCCTCTAACTCACGCCTCACCTGGGGCACTCCTGGTCCATGCCTGACATCTGTACCTACTGTATACCAGGCTACATGAGCCCTGGAACAGAGCTGTGACCAGCACTGGAAGAATGGGGTGGCGCTAAGAACTGGTGTTTCCGGGCACTCACACGTGGGCACTGTGTTGAACAATCCCCTCGTTATACCATGAGATCCACATTCATGTTACTGCTGATGCTCCCAGAGGAGCTCTACGGATGTAGCCTGGAGCAGCCCAGCCTGTACCACCTCTGTGGGAGGCTGCCTGGTACCCACCACCCAGCTCAGACCCGCGGGCAGGCTTGGGTCTCAATGGGACCCATGGTCTCCCTCAAATTAAGCACTGACTTGGGGTTTAGACCTGAGGCGGGTTGTTTTCTTTTCTAACCATAATTTCCTTTAGGAAATTGGATTAAATTGGAGACCACACCTGTGACACCACCAGGACCCGGGGAAGGAAGTTCAATGTGCAAAGCTGAGGGAAGACAGCGGAGGGTGTGAACTCGGAGGGTCAGAGCGTGGATGTGCGGTCCACTGGCCCCAGGCTTACTGCAAAGGGGCAGGTCACGCAGCACCCGCCCAGCAGGTGCGAGGCTCTCGGCTCAATCCCAGCATCCTGAGATGCTCCATGTGGCCCCTCGTGGCATCAAAAGTGTTTTTGCTTGTTTGTTTTGGTTTGCTTTGCTTTTTATGAGACATGGTCTCGCTCTGTAGTCCAGGCTGGCCCTGAACTCACTATGCAGCCCAGGCCAGACTCGAGTTCACGCTGACCCTCCTGTCTCAGCCTCCTGAGTACTGAGATAACGGGCGTGTACCACTATGCCCCACTTACGTGGTGCTGAGGAGTTAAACTCAGGGCCCTGCACTTGCGTAGCACCATAACTGTGGTGCTATCCCTCCAGCCCCCAAAAGGTTGTTAAAAGTTATTTGCGTCGTGTATTACATGCCAGGCTAATGAGCGAACTGGGAAGGCCGGGGTCAGAACACACCTCCAACCTCGTGCGGTGCTCAGCCTGTGCATCCACACTTGGCAGGTCTGCGTACAGGGCAGAGGACGGTACCTAGGCAAAACTGACCAGGTGCACGAGGCTTCTTCACTGGGTAAGGTCTCTGAATGACAGCTTAAGGAGTCACTGAAGGGCTGGGGGTGTAGTGCAGTACCAGAACACTTGCCAGGCATCACGAGGCTCTGGGTTCCATCATCAGTACCGTAAAGGAGATTAAAAACAAGTGATTCATCTGCAGCCAGGACTACCCAGAAAAATGGTCTCCTAGGGAAGGGATGGTCAGACAGAATTCAGGGTTCAAAGCTAGGAATTGGGACCACACAGCCAATCACTGTCAAAGGCAATGGGAGCTGGATATGGTGGGGGACAAGTGTAATCTGGGAGGCCGAGGCAGAAAGATCCAAAATTTAAGCTCAGCCTAGGCAACTTAGCAACTTCTCAAAACACTGTTTCAAAATAAATAAAATGAAAAGGGGCTGGAGATACAGCTCAGTGTAAAGGCCTGCATTCAACTCCCCATATCAAGAGGGGAAACGAGCTGTGGGCCTGGGAGGAGCGGCTCCTTCAGGAGACTGTGAGACCTGTATTTCTGTCTATTTGTTTATTCATCTATTGATTTTCCTTTTGGTGGCACTGGGGACTGAACCCAGGGCCTTTGCAGTGAGTTAGATATATTCCCAGCCCACCCTCCTCTTTTTATGTTGAGACAGGGTCTTGCTGGCTCGGCCTTGTGATCCTCCTGTCTCAGCCTCCCAGAGTACTACTATTAAAGGCACGCACCACCAGGCCCAGTTCCTCTTGTTCATTTTCCCCTCCTGGCCATGAGGTGAGCACCTTTGCTCGGTCACTGACGCCACCGTGGTGTTCCAACTCGCCACAGGCCCAAAGTACAGGGGAGCCGAGCCTGGGCTGAAACCTCCTCAGCTGTGAGCCAAAGTAAGGCTCTGCTCCCCGTCAGCTGACATGCCCGGCATGGCCACAGGAACGAAGAGCCAGCCGCCACAAACGGCGTGGACAGGCTCAATCCCACGTGCCCGCAGCACCAGGCTGCTCAGCACACCAGGGACGTTCCAAACCCACCGTGAACGCCACCCAAGGGAGCCCAGGACCTGCAGCCCAGGCGGGGACACCACCGTCTGTCACCATCCCATGTCAGCTCGTCCTCTGCGACTTCCTGCCCTTCTGCCAGCTCTCTTCCCGGCACAGAGGCCATCGCTGTCCTATGGTCACAGTGGGATTTTCCACATGCCTTTTTTTTTTTTTAACAGCACAGCACTTTTAAAAAAATATTCTTAAGGTTAACTAAATTTCATCTGTGATCTTCAAATGTGGAATTACACCAAAGCACTCCATGGCCCAGCAGGAAAAAATGTTTGAAACAGCTGCTGAACTGTCGTTTCAGGATAAAACTTCTGTGAACGTGTGCCAAGGGCAGCAACCCAGAGCCTGACCCACCGTCGTGGCGAGCACAGATGGAACAACGAGGAGCTGCTCAGGTCAGAAAGGGTGGCCTGCCAGG
>PVKB01002284.1:189308-300998 GCA_004027205.1 Ctenodactylus gundi
CCCAGGTTGGGCTCAAACTGGTGATCCTTCTGCCTCAGCCTCCCAGAACACTAGGATTACAGGCCTGTGCCACTCGGCTTGGCTAACTCAGCAACTTTACCTGACACTCATCAATAAACTCACAGTCCTGTGGACAGGAAGGCCAGCATGGGTCTCCAGAAACTGAAATTAGGGTGTCGGTGAGGCCGTCTTCCCTACGGAGCCTCGGGGAAGAGTTTGCTTCCAAACTACGCTGGTGGTAGTCTCTAACTCCTTGCAGCCCTAGGCCTGAGCTCCTCGCTGCTGCAGGCCCGGGCCACCCTGATGCTCCCATGGGCCCCGACATCTCAGAGGCAGCTTGGGATCCTTCCCACGCTAGGAATCTCTTCTGCTTGCAGCTAGAGAACTTTCTCTGCCTTTAAGGACCCCATGGTTAGCTGGGGGCCACCTGGATGGCCTGAGGTACTCTTCCTGTGTAAAGGTCCTCAGTTATCTGTGTGTGTGTGTGTGTGTGTGTGCGTGCACACACATGCACGCACGTGTGTTATTCAAAGGATCAAGCCCACAGCCTTCACACTAGCTATACCCCTAGCCCTTCTTATTTTTGGTTTGGAGCCAGGCTCTTGCTAATTTGCTCAGATGGGCTCAAACTTGCAACCCTCCTGCCTCAGCCGCCACCACAGTGCAGGGAGTACAGGCCTGTCCACCGAGGCTGGCCAGATCCTTACTTACGCTGGATCCTTTCACTGTGCAATGTAACACACTCCCTGGTTCCAGTACGAGGGTGTGGGCATTATCATACCAAGAACGTCCCACGTCACACTTGTAAGCTGCTCGAAAGCACTGTAGCCCCTTAGGGCACAAGCATCAGGGATACTAGCTCTCAGGAGGCCCCTTGTCCACTGCTCCCAGCCCCCTTGGTATACTGCCCTCCCTTGTAAAATATGTCCCTCCCACTAAATTGAGCGCTATTTATTTTTTAGTCAGGGTCTCACTCTATAATCCAGGCTGGTCATGAACTCATAGCAATCCTCCCACCTCAGCCTCCCAGTACTCGGACTGCAGGTGTGCACAATCACGTCCAGCTTACCTGATGCTGGGGCATTGAACTCAGGGCCTTACGCTCCCTAAGCAAGCGCTCTAACCGCTGTGCTACTCCTCAGCCCTGCTGTTCTTCTCATACTGTGACTGAACATACCACCTTTTGCTCTAAGCTACATTCCCAGCCCCCTTTTTATTGTTTATTTCAGACAGAGTCTTAATAAAGTGCTAAATTGCACAGGCTGGGCTTGAACTTGATTCTCCTGCCTCAGCCTCCCAAAGTGCTGGGATTACAGACCTGTGAGGCAAAATCGCTCACATTAGCAATGGCCTTACCTCATCCCACCAGTGCCGCCAAAACTTCGTGGGCTCTTGCCGTGGCAGGGAGCTGAGCCTATCCCATTTTCTGTTATAGCAACAATCACGTGCCATCAGGCCCTGACACAGCATGGTTAGTTCACCCCACAAATGTCTACTGAGGCCCTACTACGTGCTCAGCACGGGGCTTGCTGTAGGTGGGGAAGGCCTACACAGAGGGTTTAAGAGTTATGGGAAGCTCCCATTCCCACAGGACACAGAGACCCAGATAAACACCTTAGTACACAGGACAAAGGCGAACATGGAGGGGAAATTCCTCATACAAAATACTCCAAAATGCTTCCGAATCAAAACCTTTAAAGAGCCAACAGGTCACGACAAAAGGCAGACCCCAGACCTGATGGAGTATGGCAGATCAACACAGATACAGGGCAGTAAAAATACTATATGAAACCACTTTCAAGCTGTAGGAGATGTGCAAGACACATATGATGTGTAAAGGTGTTTTGTATGTAGAATCATGTCCCATCCCAAGACGCCTCGTCATGAACAGGCAAACATGAAAAAATCTGAAAAGAAATCCAAAACTCAGGGACGCTTTGGATCCTGGGACTCTAGACGAGGGACACTCACCCTGTGCTCCCCTGCCAAGCCCAGGGCTGGCTGATTCCCCAGCTCCACAGAAGCCCGGCATGGAAGCGCACACCTGTAATCCCAGTACTTGGGAGGCTGAGGCAGGAGGACTGTCGTGAGTTTGAGGCTGGCCTGGGCTACACGGTAAGTTCAGGATCAGCCTGGACTACAGAGTGAGATCCTGTCTGGAAAAGGAGAGAAATCTGCCTGAAGAGTAGGAGGAGCTGGAGTGGGAAGAAGGGAACAGGTGAGGAAAGAAGTGCTGCCACCTGGAAAACCAGAGGGAGGAGAGGGCCAGGTGGGCGAGGGCTGGGGGCTTGGAGCCCCAGGGCTGCAGCGAGGGAAGCAGCCAGCTTGAGTGTCAGCCCATGTGCTCGGGTCTCAGCTGAAACAACGCAGCATCAATACTGTTTAAATACAGGATGGTGCCAGTGGCCCAGGTCTCAGATCCCAGCATGTCGAGAGGTGGAGGCAGGAGGACTGATCACAAGCTCAAGCCCAGCATGGGCAACTTGGTAATTCTGCATGACCCTGTCTCAAAACCAAAAATAAAAACGGACTGGGGACATTGCTCTATGTGAAGGCCCCGGGCCCAGCCTCAGCATAACCAACAACTAAGCACAGGTGGGACGGGAGGGTGGCACGGAGCCAGAACAGAAGCCCTGGCAGCACTGTGGGATCAGGTGGTCACACTGCCAAAGTGAGCTGGCAGGGCAGCTCTGGGTGCTGTCACAGTGCACCCTAAGCAGCCGGCAGGGAGGCCAGGGAGAGGAGTTTCCCGGGGCAGGCGGCCACGCAAGCCACAGCTCAGGAGAGGTGGCCGGAGGCAAGTCAGAGTGGTGGGTGAGAAGCAGGGTTGTGCAGACGGCGACCTGGGGGTCGAGAAGGCGACCAGCCGCAGGGGAGCAGAAGAGGGGTGTCAACAGTGACAGAGAAGTGCCAGCCCCGATGACCAGGGACGGGTTATTAGAAACTGGGGGTCTCCAGAGTGAGTCCCCCAGGGAGGAGCTGGTAAACCGCAAGAAAGAGACCTAGTTAGGTGTGCAGGGTCCCCAGGTACACCCCACTCTGGGGAAGCAGGCGGGCTCCAGCTACGCCTGTCCCAGCTGGCCCTGAAAGTCCCTGAGGGCCACCCACACCCCAGCAGCAGTCTGGTCTACTGAGACAGGGCTGCCCTTGTGGCTCCTGAGGTGCCAACTCACCCCGCATTCGAGTCCACAGTTAGCAACGAGGATCCAATATGGCTGACGGTCACTTAGCTGGTTCACTTGCTCACTTTTCTTCCTCCCTTCCTTCCTTCCTCTCTCCCTGTCTTCCTTCCTTCCTTCTTGGCAGTGGTACTTAGCATAGCCTTCACACGTTGCTATATCCCCAGCCCTTTTTAATTTTGTATTTTGGGGGATTTTTTTTTGTCGTTGTTGTTTTTGTTTTTTTGAGACAAGGTTTCACTCTGTAGTCCAGGTTGGTCCTAAACTCACTGGGTAGCCCAGGCTGGCCTTGAACTCAAAGCAGTTCTCCTGCCTCAGCCTCCTAAGTGCTGGGATTCCAAGTATGTATCACTACACCCATCTTAATTTTTTTTTTGAAACAGGGTCTCACTAAGTCTTGTTAAATTGCTCAGGGTAAGCTTGAACTTGATGATCCTCCTGCCTCAGGCTCCCAGAACATCATGTAGTACTTTATGCAAAATATTTTTTCTTTTTTTCCACAACCCATTATCAAATGTTGCTAGGGGCCAGGTTCTGAGCTAAGATACAGCTACAAAGGTGCATAGGGCACTTAACATATGACACTATATGAAATATATTACATGTGAATGTATGATATACATGAGCCTACATTATACAAATATTATATGTGAATATAAACTATCGCATATATTCAAATATATTTTGTATACATTATATATAAGTACATATATATATATATATATATATATATATATATATATATATATATGTTGAGACTTGAGCCCAGAGGTCTGCCAGCCCCAGTATATATATATATTTTGAAGGCAACCTGGTGCCAGGTCTGGAGAGGTGAAGTCCTGGGCTGACCTGTCACTCTCAGGAAGCTGCTCGGGACCTGGCCCAGAGGAAGAAGCACAGAGCTCCTGCTGGTGTGTTTCGTTCTGGAGAATGAAGGGACATGCGAGGGAAGAACACAGCACCTGTCAAAACACACCCAAGGAGCCAGGCCTGGTAGTACAGGCCTGCAATCCCAGCACACTGGAAGGCTGAGGCAGGAGAATTCCAAGTTCAAGCCCAGCTTGGGGATCTTGGCAACTTAGGGAGATTCTGTTTCAAACAATCAAAAAGTGGCTGGGGAAGGTGTTCAGTCTCTAATACTGGGGGGGAAAAAAGACATGCCCAAGGAAAACCAAACAGAAAGGCATTTCAGCATGGCACAGGGTACAGGAGTGCTCCCACATGACCAGGAAGCTGGTCTCAAACAGACAGAGGCCCCAGAGAGCTGCACAAGCTGGTCAGTGATTCCGCACGGCCCCCGGGCTGCAGGGCTCAGGCTCCAGCATGCACAGTGTGACCTGCACCTCTGGCCAGGGCCATGCCTCAGGTCACAGGCTCCCAGAGGCCACCACCTACCTCTGGGACTTGCTTTGACCCTGGAGCCACCATCTTCTCTCACCTTCCCTGCTGGGAACTTTCCAGCACTCAGACGTCCTGAGGCCCGGCTGGCACGGAGCACTCTGCCAGGGGCTTGGGCACTACACACACACACACACACACACACACACACACACACACACACACACACACACAAACGAGCGAGGCACTACAGGGCCCTCTGCCACGAAGGCAGGCAGACACAGGCGTGAAGGGACAGGAGCCAAGCGCAACACGCTAAGTGCGGGCTAATCATAGGCCGCGACTTCCCGGCTACAAGCTGGAGCAGTGCCGGGAAGAGGCTGCTGGTACGTGCCTGGTTCATAAATCAAAAGCTCCTTGTTCCGGGAGGATCCGGAAGGCCTTCGTGGGAGGCGGGTTACAGGGAGACCTCAAAGGGCCCAGGCAGATACGCGCCGGCTCCCACACGCGGTCTCTCCTCCCTGGGAGAAGCCGCCTTTTCCTTTAACTTCGGTGTTGTGAAATAAACTCTACTGAAAACTGCACAAAACAAAACAAAAAAATGTTCCGCTTAGTGGATTATTCTAAGCCATGACTCCGGCTCAAAAAAAGATTGTTGGCCGGAGACTAGAAACTCCCCTTGCTCACCCTCTTGATAACTAACTTGCCCTGCACCCAGAGGTAACTTTATGAAAGATTCCTGGTTGGCCTTTTATCTTTATCTAAGCGAGCACTGTAAGTACCAGTTATGTTTTGTCTGTTTTTTGAGCCTAATGCAAATGGAAATATATAAAAAGTATCCCTATATCTGCCTTTTCTCTACTCAAGTATAGCTTTAAGACTCATTGACTTGTTGACTACAGCTAGGATTTAATCCTTTTCGTGGATATATAGTATTCCAATAAGACAATGTGTATATCCATTATCCATCTGCTTACAGTTGGTGAACTTCTGGGTTGTTTCTGGTTAGGGCTATTACAAAATATAATGATAAACATTCTTCTAAATATCTCTTGGTGCACGTACATATATTTTTGTTTGGTATAGAGCTAGCAATGAAATTGCTGAAGTGATTTTTTTTTCAGTATTGGAGATTAAACCCACAGCCTATGCACTGAGCTACGTCCCTAGCCCTTTTTACTTTTTGAGATAGGGTCTCACCAAGTTGCCTAGGGTGGGCGTGAGTGTCCATCCTCCTGCCTCAGCTTCCCGAGCAGCTGGGATGACAAACACCTGTCACCAAGGCTTGCAGTCACGCAGGAGGCTTTCCTGGCTTTGTGGCCTCGTCAGTGTGCGGCCAGCCATGTTTTTGTGAGTTTTTATTTTTCACTTTGATTCCCGCCACCCTGTAGGGCGCGCGGTAGAAGCCGGGCACCTCCACGGGGCTCGCTGGGCATCATTTATCCCTCGTGAAGTCCCCACTGCTTTGTTTTCTGTTAGGCTTTTTCTTTTTTTCTTTTAAGCTTTTGTTTTGTTTTTCATGTTCTGGATGCAGGCCCCTTGATGTATGCGACTAAAAAAATTTTCTCTAATGCTGAAGCCATGGGCCAGTCTTCAGCCTAAGAGACACAAAGAAAGTGGATCACATGTACTGGGAGGATGCCCCTGGGGTCCCTGGGGTCCCGACAGCTGGGACAGGAAGACCCCGAGTTCCAGCAAGGCCATAACTGGGCAACTTGGTGAGACTCTGTCTCAAACTTTAAAAAGGGGTTTGGGTTCAATACTAAGCACCAAAAAAAAAAAAAAAAAAAAAAAAAAAAAAAAAAAAAAAAAAAAAAAAAAAAAAAAAAAAAAAAAAAAAAAAAAAAAAAAAAAAAAAAAAAAAAAAAAAAAAAAAAAAAAAAAAAAAAAAAAAAAAAAAAAGCAGAACGTTAGAACATTAGGATCAGACTTGCTAGGTTCAAAACTCAGTTCCACACCTTGCTGAGCACCCCTGGGCAAGTCACTTAACCTTTCTGAGCTTCAGTGTCTGTATCTGAAAACTGACCACAATTAACTACTGCGTGGTGGGGCTGGGAGCCTAAGAGGTCCTGCACAACCATGCTTTTGGCTACAGCCTTAGCTCTTCTTAGATCTGAAGCACCCGGCGCTTCCTGCCTGGAACAGACCCGGCTTCCTGAGCCGACTCTCCGGGGGCGGCAGCCTCAGCCTGTCAGATCCAAGAAATCCGCTGCTCCCTCTTCCTCCGTCTGGGCGGCCGGCACCTTAAATCCCGGTGCCGCTCCCTCTCAAGTGTCAGACTGCACTGCCCAGGGCTGGGAACAGGGCTCCTCCCTGCCTGCCCAGGCAGAAAAACAGGAAGCAGCCTCCACCCGGCGGGAGGTGGGGCTGGCAAGCTCCCTGTCCTCTGTGGGCATCTCTCCAGGCCATCAGCCCCGCTGGCTACCGCGGTGGACTGACCCCGGCCCACCCCACCACCCCGGGGCGCAGCATCCTGAGGGAGTACAGGGCAGGCCAGGGCGCCGAGTGTGGAGAATCAGCCCTGGGGTCCCATCCCTGGCCAAGCTGCCGCACCAGCCTCCTGAGAAGTCCGCATCCCTGGCACCTGGTCCCTGGACCGCAGACAGGGAGAATTTGATCGTTTCTTTCAAGAGAGCTACTGAGAGTGCCTTTATTTCACAGTGTGGAAAGCCAGCTTCTAGGAGTTAAACTATTCGAGGGCTGGAAAGACTTTACAAAATCTTTTCTAGCCTCTCATTTTGAAATGAGTTTAGTAGTAGGGCTAACCTTTCTCACCCCACTGGGGGCGGGTGGCTTTGTGATCACAGCCTGGGTGTACCTTATCTGACATGCCTGTCACCAAACTGTTTCAGATTTTGGTCATTTTGGGGATTTGGGAATATTTGCATGTATATTTTCTTTCTTTCTTTCTTTCCTTTCTTTTTCAGTGCTGGGGATAGAAGCCAGGGCCTTCACACTGAGCTATGCCCCTCAGTCCATTTTCTTAGTTTTGATTTTGAGACAAGGTCTCATTAAGTCACTGAATTGCCCAAGCTGGGCTTGAACTTGTGATCCTCCTGCTTCAGCCACCCAGACTGCTGGGAATATAGGCCGGTGCCACCAGGCCCCGCCTAAAGATAATTTTCATACGATAGTTTTCGGCAACTTCGTGCATAAAACAAAGTTTCTGGGCTGGAGGAATGGCACAGCAGCTAAAGCACTAGGCATAAGGGTCTGAGTTTGATTCCCCAGCACCACATAAAGTCAGGCATGGTGGTTCACACCTGCAATTCCAGCACTTGGGAGTCTGAGGCAGGGGGATTGCTGTGAGCTCAAGGCCAGCCTAGGCTCCATAGTGACTTCAGGCCCAGCCTGGGCTACAGAGTGAGATCCTGTCTCAAATAAATAAATAAATTATAAATAAAATAAAATTTAAAAAGAACAAACCAAGTTTCATTCGTGTAGAATTTTCCACTTGTCCAGTCATGTTGATTACTTAGAGAGTCACAGATTTTGGAGCACCTTGGATTTTAGGTTTTAAGATTAAGGATGAGATTAAGCCTGACATCTTTTACCCCCTGCTACAAACTGATGCCTGCACACTGCCAGGGGGGCTCAGGGCACCAAGCCAGTCCCGCCCCCTCCCTAATGGCATCTTTTACCACAGAAAAGTCTTGCCCTCATTAGAAAAGAAGCCTCTGCACCGGGACGACCATTTTTTAGGAATGCTCACAAAAGCTAGGACGGGTGGTCCAGTCCTGTAATTCCAGCACTCTGGGAGGCTGAGGCAAGAGGATTGCCAAGTTCGAGTCCAGCTCGGCAACTTAGTGAGACCCTACCTCAAATAAAAAATAAAGGGCACCCCACATTTCCGGGGCCCCCTTCTACTAATAGAAGCTTTTTCCTCCTCCTTTCCCCCTCTAGCCTTCTTCTTTCCCCTTCTATAATTTTCCCATAACGTATAGTGTTCTCTTCTCGACCTGGAAAATTACATAAGCAAACAAATAATAAAAAGGGGTTGGGGATGGAGCTCAGAGCAAGGGCCCTGGGTTCAATTCCCAGTACCGCAAAAAAATAAAAAATAAAAAATCATAAAGTGTTGCCAACTCTGCAAAAACTCAAATAACTAACCTTGAGGTCTAGCTGCGGTTCTAGCCACCAGGGGCCCCTGGGGGGCTCTCCACCTGGCTCCTGGGGAGCAGAGCAGGGGCTCCTCGGCACACACGCATACTTCCCAGGAGAGGACGATCACTGGACAGACAGCAGGAAGAATCTCCAAACGTGCAAAGGCAAAGTGCTCTGGGGCTTGTCCACAGCGGGTCCTCCCACTGCTGCTATTTTTATTATTAATTTTCTTTTATTTTTCTAATTGTTTTGTTTTGAAACAAGGTCTCAATACATTGCCCAGGCTGGCCTGAACCGCCTAGGCTCAGTAATCCTCCTATCCAGGAATAACCCTTCTCCCCTTCTACCTCTGCTTACTCCCTTCTTTTAACTACAGAGAAATCAGCCCAGTGACCAGGGGAGAGAAGCAGAACTGAGCATAGAAACAGGGAAGGTAACTAGCCAGGCTGAGTGACTCAGGCCTGTAACCCCGGCACTTTAGGGCGCTGAGGCAGGAGGATTCCAAATTTGAGCCCAGCCTGACCAACTTAGCAAGACCCTATCTCAAACAAGCAATAGAAAGACTGGGGTTGTAGTTCAAAAGAAGGCCCTGTGCTCATTCCCTAATACTGCAATAAATAAAATAAAAATACAGAAGCTTGTCATGGGGCTGGGAGCATAGCTCAGTGGTTAAAGCACTTGCCTACCATGTCCAACGCCCTGGGTTCAATTTCCTAACACCCCATTAAAATTAGCTGGGCATGGTGGTACACACCTTTAGTCCTAGCACTCAGGAGGCTGAGGCAGGAGGAGTGCCATGTGTTTGAGAGCCACCTGGGCTATAGAGCAAGGCCCTGTCCACACACAAAAAAAGAAGGTAACCATGAACCATGCCCCTTAGTCCCACAGATTATATTATACATAAATCCTTAACTTAGACGGTTGGTGATTAAAGGTAACTAGAGAGATTTGCATTATTCACAGTGGTCAAAAACTGTGAATGTATAAACTGGGCATAGTTGTGCACACCTTGTAATCCCAGCACTTGGGAGGCTGAGGCAGGAGGATTATCATGTCTTTGGGGCCAGCCTGGGCTCAATAGTGAGTTCAGGACCCACCTGGCCTAATGAGTGAGACCCTATCTCAAAAAAAAAAAAAAAAAAAAAAGAAAAAGGTGTGGGCTGAAGGAATGGCACAGCAGTTAGAGTGCATACCTTGCAAGTGCAAGGCCCTGAGTTTGATTTCCCAACACCACATAAATCTAGGCATGGTGGTGTGTGTCTGTAATTCCAGCACTCAGGGGGCTGAGGCAGGCGGATTGTCCTGAGTCCAAGGCCAACCTGGGCTATGCCAGTGAGTTCAGGACCAGCCCACCCTGGGCCACAGAGCAAGACACTGTCCCAAAAAAATGGGGGTAAAAAAGTTACAAGTCTACATTTCATTTGAAAGTATAAATGTATCATTCTAACTATATTAAATATTAGAGCCAATTATCTTCCATAATATAGAAAAAGTTATGCATTTCAGGGGTTGGGGTGCTCAGTGGTCAAAGCATTTGCCTAGCAAGCACAAGGCCCTGGGTTTGATTCCCCACCACTATGTAAACTGGGCATGGTGGCCTTCACCTGTAATCCCAGCACTTCGGAGTCTTAGGCCGGAGGATTGCTGAGTCCAAGTCCAGCCTGGGCTGCATAGTGAGTTCAGAACCAGCGGGGACTACAGAGTGAGACCCTGTCTCAAAAAAAAAAAAAAAAAAAATCCTCCTGCCTCAGCCCCACTATCTCTGGGAATCCCTGTAGATGCTACTGTGCCTAGCTTCTCTAAATTATTTTTTTTATGTCCACACCACTGGAAAATAGGCCTTGCCTCCTGCAAGGCCCCCACCAGGTGCTGGGACCAGAATTCCTCCCAGGAGTGTTGTGTCTGGGAAGGCAGCCACGGCAGGGCTTGTACAAAAAGACGACACATTAAAGCCGAGAGAAACTGGCTCCCACAAGCACATGGTCTGGCTGAGTCAGACCACAGGGCTGTTGAGAGTGACTTAAGGCAAGGTCTCAGGAGCCAGCCAAGTCCTGACAAAGGAGCCAGAGAGGCAGCGAGAGGCTCAGGGACCACGCACCTGCACAGGCTGCTCGAGACGCGAGCCGGACGGAGCGACACCAGCCAGCGCAGTGAGGAGCAGGGCAGCGTGGCACAGGGGGACATCAGGGCAGCCAACAGGCCACAGCAGCATGGGCAACAGGAAGGCAGAAGTGACAGCAGGCGGGTGACAGGGACCACGGCCAGCCGCGGGGCCTTGGGGGTGGGGTGGGGAGGCAGGTGTCCTAGGGAAGTGGTCACACAGGCCAGGAAGTCGGGGAGTGACAGGGGAGCTGGCCTCACAGAGGGGAACCACCAGTGGCAGGAGACTCAGGGAAGCAGAGTGGGCTGAGGACAGCGCCTCAGGGACGCCATGCATGAGGAAAGGAAGGAGGAACAGGCAGGCAGAGCCGGGCAGGGGCAGAGGGGCACAGAGGCCAACCGCTAGGACTGGTTTTCCTGGGGCTGAGTCCCAGCTGCACACTGGGCTGCTTAGGACCCCCTGGGAAGCTCCACCTCCCTGTCTGCAAAATAAAAGAATTATAAACTGAGCGTCCCTCGTCCAAACGCTGCACTGCAAATGTTCCAAAATCCAAAAGTTTTTTTGGTTTGTTTTGTTGGTTTTTTGATTCAGTCCAGGTCATTCACATGGAACTACATCCCCAGCCCATTTTTATTTCTGATTTTGAGATAGGGTCTCTTTAAGTTGTTAAATTGCCCATGCTGGGCTCAGACTTGCAATCCTCCTGCCTCAGCTTCCCAGGGTGCTAGAATTACAGGCCTGCACCATCAGGTAAGGCTCAAAACGTTTTTGGTTTTTTTTGTTTTGTTTTTTTTTTTTTTGAGACAAGGTTCACTTTGTAGTACACGCTGGTCCTAATGTCAGTATGGAGCTCAGGCTGGCCTGGAACTGAAGGCAATCCTTCTGCCTCAGCCTCCCACGTGCTGGGATTACAGGCATGTGCTGCCACGTTTGGTTTATGTGATGCTGGGGAACTGAACCCAGGCCTTCACGCTTGCTAAGCAAGTGCTCTAACTTCTGTGCTATTCCTCAGAACCCAAAACGTTTTGAATGCCAATATGACAGCCCAGGTAGAAAATCCCTGTCCTCACGTGATGGGTCACAGTCAGGCCTCAGAGGCACTAAAAAATTTGCACGAAATTACCTACATTCTGTGCACACGTGATGTGGGTGCCACAACTGGGTTTGTGCTTACAGATGGGCACCCTGCTCCATGCATGTCACTCATAAATGCGCTACAGTGACTGAACGGCGAGTTCACCACCCGCACAGAGGAAGTGGGCCGTGGAGGTGGGCCCTTGCCAGGATTATGGTGGAGAAGGAAACCGGAGGGCACAGAGCCAGCGGCAGAGGAGAGCACAGACTCCCCTTCCTCTGTTAACCCAGCCAAGGAGCAACGAGGGGCAGGACAGGTGGCACCTTTTGTATTTATGTAAGAAGTCACCCCCAGGGGCTGGCAGCGTCGCTCAGCAGTTAGAGCGCTTGCCGAGCAAGTAAGTGCAAGCATCTGGATTCGAATCCCCAGCACCACCTAAAGCTGGGAGTGGTGGCACATGCCTGTAATCCCAGCACTTGGGAGGCTGAGGCAGGAGGATTATAGTTAGTTCGAGACCAGCCTAGGCTCCATAGTGAGTTCAGGAACAGCCTGGACTACAGAGTAAGACTCTGTCTCAAAAAAATCAATCAGTCCATCAGCCGATCAAACACCTAGCAGGTTTCTAACACCCAGCTAGTCCTCAAAAAATATTTGTTTCCAGTGGAGTATAGTAACACATCTTGTCATCCCAGCACTTTGGGAGGCTGAGGCAGAAGAACAGCAAGTTTGAGGCCAGCCTAGGCAACTTAGCAAGATTCAGTCTCAAAGTTAAAGGCAGGGGAGGGAAGGGACTAGAAGAGCAGCTCAGTGCAAAAGGCCCTGAGTTAAATCTCGAGTACTGAAAAAGAAAAAGAAAGAAAGAACGAAAAAGAAAAGTAGTACTTGTTTCCTGTCTCTTCCCAGTGCATGATTAAGATCCCTGACTCTGTGCTGTGCTCCACCCAAAAGTCTGTTCCCTCCTCTGCTTTTCCAGGGCCCCATGTGCTCTTCTAAGGCCAGCATCCACCCAACACAGAGCAGAACTCCAGGGTGCAGGGTCCTGCTTCCGGGCTCTGGACAAAGGGCAGGCTCTGATCCTGTGGGATTGGGCAGGGCCGAGGTACCACCTTGGGCTCCCAGCGCTGTGGGTTCCCTGACCATCCAGGAGCCCCGCTGTGGCCGGCTGCAGCCCACCTCCCTGCTGACTCACAGCTCCTGGGGGCCCGGCTGCGCCTCACTCATCTGCGTGCCCTCCACGCATGTGCTCCCTAAATGGATGTTGAAAGAACAAACAAGCCACGAGAAAACCATTTTCTGGCTAAGTAAATACAGTTGGGGCATCTGGTTTCTCTGATTGGCAGCCTTCCTTGTTCCCTCCAGAGTCTCCCTCCTGGTGGCATGGGGACAGCATGGTGGGGTGGGCCCGACACGTGGTAGGCTGCGGTCAGTCCTGGCTTTGAATCTCTGCTCTGTCATTCACCAGGGAATGACCCTGGGCAAGGTGCCCAACTCTCTGTGTCACGATGTCCTCATCGTCGGATCAGGATCATCAACCTCACCATCACCCCAGTAATAGTTCCAAGCGTACTTTATAAACTCAAGGGCTGCCCAGAGGCGGCGGCTTTCTGGGGGGTAACGACCACGTCCCATTTTCTAACACCAGAACGCTGCTTGGACCATGTGGGGAGGTTGGAGAACAGGTTGTGGCAGTGGCTGGGCCACTCTGGCAGGGACAGTGACCATATGAGGCTTGAGGATGGCACCAAGAGAGATGAGAAAGGAAGGTTTCTCCCTGGCACAGCCTGGCAGGAGTGAGGAAGCAAGGCTGGTCGGAAGAGCTAGGTTGGGGGTGGTGGTGGGGGGAGACGGGAACACTAAAGGGTAGCAGGACTCCGGATTCTGCATGTGGTGGCCAAGGCTAGAGCAAGAACTTTCTACCCTAGACCATTCGGCCCTTCTCCACAGTCTCAGGCATCTGAGGACACAGCCCAGGCACTGTGTGTGTGTGTGTGTGTGTGTGTGTGTGTGTGTGTTTGTGGCTTGTCCCTGAGCTCAGGAAGTTCTGTTTATTGACAACCACAACAGGGAAATGATGACCATCCAGGGGGCTGAGACTGGGCAGTGCTGCCCCTGCCCACCTCTGCCACTCAGGCGTTTCTAACATCTCCCACGGCTGGAACCCCATCCCTTCCCTGCTACCAGGCTAACACTGACTCATGCAGAGAGATGGGCACTGTCCTGAGAGAGCTCCTGGGCTTGTCCCACCCAGCTGCCTGGTAGCCTGGCCTGTGTCCCCTGTGCCATGGTAATGACCCTATTCCCTTCTGTCCCCATATGGAAAAAACTCTTCAGGTTCATTATACTTTCAATCTATCTCTTTTCCCCACTCAAAGTATAGCAGTGGCTTCAGAAACATGGCCCCCCGGGTGATGAAAGGCCTTTTGGTATAGCATTTAATTCAATCCCCACAATAAACCTGCGTGGAAGTATTATCTTTATTTTAAAATAAGGAACTTGGAGCTTAGAAAGTTAGCCAATTTGCCGGAGGCCACACAGCCCACACACAGTACATAGTGCACCTGCCCAGCTATAATGCTGAAATGTCTTACTGCCCCAACGCCCAGGATCTGCCTGGTACTCAAGAGGCACTGCAAGGCAGGAGTGCCAGGTTAGGGTCATTTACAACTGTGTGACTTCCAGCAAGTTACTTCACCTCTCTGGGCCTCAATCTCTTCACAGTAAAACATGGCTGACACCCACCTCACAAGTTCTGGTCAAAACTGCAAAAGGTAATGCCATGGAGTGGGGTCTTCAGAACAGTGCCAAATATAATGATCAGTTTAAGGTATTACTATTCCTTGGGCAATTTTCTTGACCTCTTAACTAACTCATTTTTATTTTTCATAGTACATTTGATGGGTAGCCATGAAGTCAAATTTTTACAGATTGACTGATGCTAGGTTTTAGGTTGTGCCCTTTTCCCGGATTCATCTTCTACTTCCCTACAGAGTTTCAGCCACAGGAAAAGTCTTTTCCTGCTCCAGCCTACACCACATGCCCACAGGCACACACTGTCAAGTCAGGCCAAGGCCAAGCGTTCCACAGACTTAAATACCAGATAACACTGACCCACACTCTCCTTGCTGGGGCTGTCCCTGGGTGGCTATGTGACATGCCAGTCATGGCTGGAAACATTCACAAACCTAATTTTCACCAGTATAATGGGTCAAACTCATGCATATTTCTCTGTTGCTCCAGTTTTTACTTATCTGAGATTTCAAAAGAAATGGATTGTGATAAAGTAACATTCACACACAAACACACACACACACACACACACACACACACACACACACACACACACACACTCCATATGTATATATGTATCTGTGTGGAGATACATAGTTGAGGCAGCACGTGAAAGGCCAACAACTTTCCTTATGACAGGAACTAGCCCCAAACCCAGCTGGACCCTGGGAGTCACAGAGGAAGGTCATCTCTCCCTGCTTCTGAGGGCAAGAAGGACCCTACTTCACACCCTCCAGACCCTCATGCGCTGGTGGAGCTCAGGTTTTAAAAAGAAGAGGAGGAAGTCCCTGGGGCACAAAGCTGTAACTTTTGGGAGATCTCATCTACAGAGCCCTCAGGCCTAATTTTTCAATCTTTTCCACTAGCTGAACACAGAGGATACAACTAGCCCCTTGAGGGCAGAAATCCAATTGGATCTTCAAAGGTTCCACTCGGAGCCAGCGTGGAGGACAAATCTGCCCGTGGAACTTTTGGTGCTGGGATTAAAAGAGTTGTTGTATTCTTTGAAATAGATTTTACATACAGAAGAATTGATGAATCCCATAAACATGTCAGCTCTATTCAATCCAATCAATACACCCGGCATTAAAACTCGGAGGTAAAAATGGATTGTGGCTTTTTGTTGATAACACTGAGGAATTTTGGCGCCCAGCCCTGGTGAGACCAGAGGACCAGGCGGTCGGCCTGTGAGCTGTCAGGCAGACCTTGAGGGATGAAGTCAAAACCTCAAGTCAGGACCTGGGCACTACTGAGAGCACATCCTGACAAACAGTGCTGGCAGCTGGGCTCAGCGCCCCAATTTCCGTCCCTGAGTGTCCCTTCCCCGCCTCCAGCCCCCCCTCCCCAAGTCATTTTCCAAGCCCGGCCACATTCTGCATTTCCTACATTCCTTCTCACCGGCCTCATACCCCTCCGGCCGGCGGCCTCCGAGGACGGAGGTCGAAGGACGGACAGCTGGGGCTGGCCAAAGCCAAGCAAGAGGCGCCGGGAAGGGGGTGCTAAGGGGCGGCCAGGAGAAATCAGTGCAACGAAGAAGCCACTGGGAGGGTGAAAAATGTCCTCCCACCCTTCACACCCCCAGGCCAGTGCCCCTACACGTCCGAATCCAAGTGGCCCCCTTATGGTGTAGCCCTGTTTTCGGTGCCTTCCCCTCGCGTCTCCCCCTTTTAACCACTGCCCGACGCCCTCCTGGTGGGGCTCCGGTTGGCCGCTCGGATCATACCGCTGCTACTCAGAGCCCGCCGGCCCCTCCCGCCGGTTCCCCAGGCCAGCGGGGATGCCCCCAGTGCCCGACCTCCTGGCCGCCGCCTACGTCTGTTATACACGGCCACCCGGCCCGCTCCTCTTCTGGGCCTGCAAGACCCTTTTACTCTTCTAAGTCCGTCCTGGTCACTGTGTCTCTAGGGGTGCCTCAGAGATGCCCCAGATCCCAGGTCCTCACCTGAGTCCGCTCAAAGCTTTCGCGCTCCGCCGCCTCCAGCCCCGCGCCTACCCCACGTCGGCTCAGCACCTTGGGTAGCGGGTTGGGCACCTGCTTCATCGAGCTGGCCATCCGGTCCATGTTGCCGCGCCGAGCCGAGTCAGGGGCCCTCGGCCGCCCCGGGATCCCCGCGGCGCCGCCCGCCCCGCCCTAACTGAGGGGATCCGGCGCTAACGGGACAGCTCGCGACTCCCACTGGCTGGAAGTACTGTCTGTCTCCTGGAGGCCCCGCCCCTCGCCCAGAGGCTTCCCCGCCCGCCCGCCCCCTCCGGAGCCACTCGGCTCTCTCAACCCTACTGGCCCCTAGGGCCCATAGGCGTGTCATGATTGGTCCAGAGGCCTGTCTGTCACAACGATAGGCGGCCCTGACCTGCCCTCGCTCGCCCCGCCCTGGCGCCGGCACTCCGCCTCCTCGCCCCTGTGCTGTCTCCCGGGGGCGACGCCGCCGCTCCCCGCGCTGCCTGTGGGTTGGGCCCGCCAGGTCCCGCGCTGGCTGCCGGGCTGCGGCGAAGGTCTTCCCGGCTGCCGGGGAATAGTCTGCCTTTCGGGCTTCGGACGGGAGAGCGCGGCGCGGCTCCGCGTGGAGGCTCCGCGCCCGGCGGTCGCGCGCCCACCGCGCTCCCAGCCTGCGCCTGGCGCGTCTTGACGCCGTCCCATGCTGGTCGCAGAGCCGGGGTCCCCGAGCGCGGATCCGCGGGAACCTGCGATCCTGCTGTGGAGACTTCGCGTGGTCCGGACCCCCCGGAGCTCACTTGTCACAACTCCAGTGGACACTTTGTGTTTATCCGCGGCGGGCAAGCGCGGGAGGAATGTCCACTTTCTGCTGAGACGTCAGCCGCCCGGGACTGTGCGATGGCCTTAACAAGGCGCTGAAGAGAGAAGTTCCCATCGAACGCCGGTGTGGATGTCAAAAAAGAGAGGAAACTTTGAAGTCTGAGTGAATGACACCTACACGTGTTAAATCCGGTGATGATGTTCCTTGTAGCGCTGGGACAGAACTAAGGGTCTCGGGCGTGCTAGGTAGTAGGGTTTTTTGTTTTTAATTATGACCCATTGTAAAAATACACATTCAGAGCCTGGCTTGATGGCGCACATCCGTTATCCACGCACTCTGGGAGGCCGAGGCAGGAGAATCGCAAGGTCAAGCCTAGCCCGAACAATGTAAGAAGATGGTATTATTTCATTTCAGCCAGGGATCGCCTGTAGTCCACGCTGGTCCTGAACTCACTGTGTAGCCCAGGTTGGCCTCAAATTCATGGAAATCCTCCCGCTTCGACTTCCCGAGTGCTGGGATTACGGGGCGTGCGCCAGCATACCCAGTTTAGTCTCAAAATTTGAAAGGGGCAGTGAGGGCGTTGAGGATGTGACTCTGCCCAGAGTCCCCGTATTCGATGCCGGAGCGGCGGGTTCGGGGGTGGCGCGGGAGGAGCGGGGAAGGAGAGGCACAGACAGGCACCTTAAGTGGGGAAGCTGGGGAGGGGGCGACGTTTGCTGGCCCTAGGGAGCCACTGAAGGCTTTAGTTCACACGAGTGTTTTTGCGATCGTGAGGACGTGATTATAGGGGCCGGGTGGGAGGGAGGGAAACGCCAGCAGTGGGTGAGAGACCCTGAAGGAGTAGATTAGGAGGGAGAGGAGGAAAATTCTGTCCCTTGGAAGGTTTGGGGAGAGGGCGGGGAGGCAGTGGGGGTGTGGCAATTGTGCAGGAAGGATTTAGCGTCGCTGTGACGGGAGGTGGAATTTCTTTGAAGGTCCATTTGCTTAGCAGGAAAGGAGGCGGGCTGGGCTCTGTTGTTGGAGCGCTGGCCTAGCAAGCGTGGAACCCTGGGCTGGATTCCCCAGCACCGCATATTAAGATTAGCCGCACGCCTGTAGCACTCAGGAGGCTAAGGCAGGAGGATTACTAGGGAGTTTGAATCCGCTGTCGCAAAAAAAAAGTAAATAAATGAAGATTTTTTAAAAACTCCCTTCTGAAGCTGTATGTTGGCACACTCCTGGAATTCCAACAATGGGTGGCTGGGGCAGGAGGATGTGAGCTCGAGGTCAGCCTGGACTATAGAGCCGGTCCCTGCCTAATAAATAAATAAATAAGAGGAAGAGTGCTTCCTGGCAAGCCAAGGCCCTGGGCTGCATTCGCCAGCCCCACGTTAGCACGTTGTGATGGCCCATGTCTGCTGTAATCCCAGCATTGAAGTAGGAGGGTTACCCTCAGTTCAAGGCCAACCTGGGCTACATAGTGAATGCAGAACGAACCAGACGACAGAGGGAGACTTGTCTCAAAAAAAAAAAAAAGAAAGAAAGAAAGAAAGAAAGACAGAAAAGACTGGGTTCACCCTTCCTTAATTTCTCTTTATGTGGAAGCTTTGGGAATGTGGCCTCTCCTTTGGTTCTTCTGGAAATAGAGGTTTTAGATGTCACCCAGTTTTCTAGTTTTGGGGTCCGGAAGGAGAAGCAGCACTGACTGAGTAGGAGAGCACTGTAGGAGGGCTGCTGGGGTAGAACTTTGATTTTGGACCAAGCAATATCTGCATAGATATGGCCAGTGAGCAGGTGAATGGACGGAGACAGAAGACTCCCGATCTGAATCCAGCAAAACAGTGATGTATGACCCTTCGCCCAGATTTTATGGCACTAATAAACATGGGTCCTTTAAACAGGGATTAAGGGCTCAGCCTAGTCCTTATTAGAATAAACCAGGGGAGGAATCAGGAATTTGTGGTTTGAAGGCATCCTGTGGAGGAGAGGAACACTAAGCATGCTCCCGCCCCCCGGCGGCTCAGAGCAAGTTAAAAATAAAGATCTCCCACTCACCACGGCAGCAGAACTCTGAGGGACGCGGGAAGCCCTCCCTCAGGGTGCAGACGACAGGGCTCTGCTGGCTGCTTTCAGTTTATTTTCAGTCCCTGCAATGCAGGAACCACTGTCTCATATCATTGGGGGATGCCTTCTCTGGGGACGTGAAATCCTATTCTCAGGGAAACCCATACACATCCTGTCACCTCCCTCTAATAACCAGTAAAATATGTCCCGCTTCACACCTAGTTTAGCTCTGATAGGCAGGAGCTTAGGGAATATTACAGAACAGGGCATTTGGTGGCTCCCAGACTAAGGGCAATTTTGAATTCTTCTTTTCAGACTGCACCCAAGAAGGGCCAATCACCAACAGCCACCCGATAGCCCTGCCTCGCTTTATCTCAGAGGAATGGCCCCAGTCACGTCTATGCAGACCCCTTGGGACGCCAGCCCTCTTTTATTTTGAGATGGAGGCTCCCTAAGTCACTAACTTGCCCAGCCTGGGCTTGAACTTGTGACCCTCCTGCCTTGGCCTACAAGAGTGCTGGGATTATAGGACTGTACCACTGTACCTGGCCGGGCAATTTCTTTAAAAAGTTCCATCTGCCACATAAGGCAGACAGTATTACCCGAGAGAAATGAAAGCGGGCGCTCCCGTCGTCTTATCAGGGGTGGGAGCCGATGCCTTCAGGTCCTGACTCTCATTCCATCTGTAGAAAAGCAGGGCAAGAGATGATGAAGGAAACCACATGAAAGCAAACTCATTACAGAAGCTACTTGTAGGATTTATAGTAGGAAAAAGCCCGGGTGGGGACTCTGCCTCCTGCCCCAGGGCAATCAGGTTCTTTTTCATGTATTTTCCTAACACTGAAAACATTTGTGCATGAATATTCATAGCAGCTTTCTGGGGGACAGAAGTCAAAAACTAGGAACAACCCAAAGACCACTGGCAATAATTTTGACTTTGTTCACAATCAACAGATTGTGGAGTATCTATACATGAGATCCCTACCTGGCAGGACAAAGGACAGGCAACACAGGTGAATTTCAAAACAATTACCCTTAGTAAAGAAATCAGACAAGAATAGAAGGATAGCACAGTGACTGCAGTGCTTGCCCGCAAGCCCTAAGAGCTGGTTTGACTGTCCCAGCAACATATAAGCCACGCGGGGTGGTGCACACTGTAATCGCATTCTTGGATGCTGGGCAACAGGATTACTGTGAGTTCCAGGCCAGCCTGGGTTCCATGCTAAGTTCACGACCAGCCTGGGCTGTAGAAAAAGCCTGTCTCAAAAAAACAAAACAAAAAAGCAAAATTCTAGGGGTCTTGGAGTGTAGCTTAGTGGCAAATTGCCTGCTTACTGTGTATTAGGACCTGGGTTCAGTTCCCAGTTTTTAAAAAATACAAAGAAGTTCTTGTAGTGGCTGAAGCAGACCTGTAGGTGCCTGGGCCCGGGGGTTTGGTGGGGTGTGGCGGTGGGGGTGAACCGGAGAGGAACAAGAGGAACCATTTGGGGGTGATGAACATGTTAATTACCTTGGTTGTAGTGATGAGTTTCACAGATAAATATTTATGTAAAAACTCATCAAATACTAACTATTCTGTGAATATATGTAGTTTAAAGTATCTCAAGTATGTCTCACATGCTGGGCCTTGTGGTACTAGCCTGTAATCCCAGCACTCTGGAAGGCTGAGGCAGGAGGCGGACAATTTTGAGCTCAGCCTGGGCAATTTAGTGACTTAGAAGGACCGTATCTCAAAATCAAATCTAAAAAATAAATAAATAAGACAGGCTGGGGGGGTATAGCTTAGTGTGAAGGCTCTGTGCTTGATCCCCAGTACCACACACACATGAAAAACTGTATCTCATGAAAGCTATTAAAATGTATATTTGAGCTCCAGAAACCTGAAGGAAAGGCATATCCTCACACCAAATGCTGAACAGACCTAAAAAGGGGATCTCCCTTCACTTTCCCAAGGATAAGGTGAAGGAGCTGCCCTGGTCCTTGGACCCTTGAGTGGCTAAGAATACAATGCCCAGAGTTCAATTTATGCAAAAAGAGGAAGTAGGATCTGTTTATGAATGAGAGTTCTAGGGGGAAGCGTCCTAAAGGGTTGTAGCTCAGTGTAAAGGCCTAGGGCTCAATCCCCAGTACAAAAAGAAAAAAAGATGAAGGAAAAAAAGAAATTGCCAGATTGTTTTCCAAAAGTGATATGCCTACTGTCGGTGTATGAGAGTTCCAGTTGCTTCAAAATCCTTATCAGTACTTGATGAAGTCATTTTAATTCTACTGAGCATGTAGGCATATTTAATAGATATTTAAATCTTTATTTCCCCAATGACTAATAATGTTGAGTGTTTAAGCTGGCATGGTCACCCATACATGTAATCCCAGCACTCCACAGGCTGAGGCAGGAGGACTGCAGTGAGTTTGAGGCCAGCCTGAGCTACATAGTGAGTACAGGATCAGTGTGGATTATAGAGCGAGAACCTGTCCAAAAAAAAAAAAAAAAAGTTGAGTGTTTGTCATATGCATATACTCTTTGGCAAAGAGTTTATTTAAATTCTTTGCCCCCTCTCATCCTTTTTTCTCTGTACTAGGAATTCCCAGGCTTCTTCTATGCCCTTTTTAAATTTTTTTTTTTAAGTAATGAATACTTACAAAAGAATTGTAGGGCACTACAAGCAGTTTCTACAGAGCCTTTTCCCAGCTTCTTCTGGTACTAAGGTATTAACATCTTACATAACCATAGCGCAGTTATTAACATTGGAACACTCCCATTACCTAAACATCTGGATTTCACTATGTTCTAATGTCATTGTGGTCCAGGATCCAAGTCAGCATCCCTTGTTGTCTTCAGTTATTGAGGTTCCTTAATTTCCAGTCTCGTTCTTTCCTGATCTAAAACCTTGATTTAAAAAAAAATAATAGCTTTATTTCTCACAGTTCTGGAGGCTGGGAAATCCAGGGTCAAGTGCCAGAAGGTTCGGTGTCTGGTGAGCGCCTGGTCCCTGCTTCTAGGATGGTGCCCTGAATGCTATGTCCCTACAAGGGGGAAGGGACAGAAGGGCAAAGGGACTGTCTGGTTCTCCCCGAGTCTTTCTCCAGGGCATGAATCCATGTAAGAAGACAGAGCCCTCACGATCGGATCCCCTCCTGAAGGCCTGCCTCTTCATACCATCACACTAGGCCTTTCCAAAAGTGATGGGCCTGCTGTTGGTGAGTGGGAGTTCCAGTTGCTTCAAATCCTTGTCAACACTTGATGTCATCAGTCATTTTAATTCTAGTAAGTGTGTAGGCATATTCCATAGATATTTAAATCTGTATTTCCCCAGTGACTAATAATGTACCATCACAGGGATCTTGGGGGGGGGTGGGGATGTACACATTCCAGTCACTTCACAGGCACTGGTGATTTATTCCTGTAGGGTTGCCGCCCTACATACAGGATATGCAAATTTAAGCAAACATTTAAGTTTGTAAACAGTGAACAATTTTTAGTATAACTGTGTCCCGTGCAACATTTACAATTAGTTGAGCCTCCTGTATTAATAATTTTTATTTTTATTTTTTGTGGTATTGTGGATTACACATAGGGCCTTCACTCTGAGCTACACCCCCAGCCCATTTAATTTATTTATTTTATTTTGAGACAAGGTCTTGCCCAGACTGGGCTTAAACTTGTGATTATCTTGTCTCTGCCTCCCAGAGTCCTGCAATTACAGGCCTGCACCATTGAGCCTGGCTGTACTTTTGTTTACTGAATCTGACAATTCTATTTAAAATAAACTTGGAAATGAAGTTAAAGTTAGTATGAGTATATGTGAGTATATAGCTGGGTATTTACATTTTAATTTTTTATTTACAAATCACAATCCTTTCTCCTCCTCACCCTCTCAGCCACCACAATGTCCTCTTCCCCTCTCCACAAAGTCTTTCTTCTTACTTTTTTCTTACTCTCTTTTGCTTTTTTGATGGTTTGGTTTTCTTATATCAGAGAAATCATATGATATTTAACATTCTGCATTTGATTCATTTTGCTAATCATAATGGTCTCAAGGTTTATTCATTTTCTTACATATGACTCAAATTTGTCCTTCTTTGAGGCAGAGTAGTACTGCACTGTGTATATACACCACATCTTCGTTATCCATTCACCTGTTGTTGGACATACTGTTTCTTCCAAGATCTGGCTATTATGGATTGTGCTGCTATACACAGGTATATATGTATTACTCTTGTATGATGACTTTAATTCTTAGGAAAATACCCAGAAGAACTATAGCTGAGACAAATGGGGTATCCATCTTCAGTATTTTTGAGGAATCTCCATAATACTTTCCATAATGGTTGTACCAGTTTACAGTCCCACCAACAATGTAGGAGGGTCCCTTTTTCCCTACAGTCTTGCCAGCATTTGTTGTTTTATGATTTCTTGATACCAGCCATTCTTACTGGAGTTAAGTGGAGCCTCCGTGTTGTTTTGACTTGCATTTCTCTGATGGCTAAAAATAATGGACATTTTTCATGTGTTTGTTGGCTTAATACAGACTTCTTCTGAGAACTGTTTATTCATTTCAGATGCCCACGTTTTTAATAGTTCTTTTATTTTGGAGGGTCTAATTATTTTCAGTTCTTAGTATATTCTTGGTAATAGTCCTCTGTCTGAGGACCTGGCAAAATTTGTTTCCATTCCGTAGGTCCCTCTTCACCCTGCTGATTGTTTCCTTTGCCGCGCAGAGGCTTTTTAACCTGATATAACCCCCTTTGTCAATTCTTGGTTGTTATCTCACATGCTTTGGGTGTTTTATTAAGAAAGTCCTTGCTACACCCATGTCTTCAGGGGTTTGCATTTCTTCCAACAAGCTCAGTGTTTCCGTTTTAATGTCTAAGTCTTTGATTCATTTTGATTTGATTTTGGTGTATGGTGAAAAATGTGGGTCTAGTTTCATTCTTCTACATGTGGTTAGCCAGTTTCCCCAGCACCATTTGCAAAGAGGCTGTCTTTACCCCATGTATGTTTTTTGGCCCTTTTGTCAAAGATAGAGGGCTGAAGGCACTCAGGAATGTCTCTGTATCCTCAATTCTGTTCCATTGATCCATCTGTCTGTCTGTTTTGACAATACCATGTGGTTTTTCTCAGTGTTGCTTTGTAATATAGCTTGATATCCGGTATTGTGATGCCCCCACCTTTGCTTTGTTGCTTAGGATTGTCTTGGCTATTCTGGGCCTCTTGCATTTACATATTACATTTCAGATCATTTTTTTTCTAGTTTTCTAGTGAAAAATTTTGGTATCTTGACTGAGATAGCACTGAATATGCATATTAATTTAGGGAGAATGGCCATTTTGACAATGTTGTTTGTACCTATCCAGGAACAGGGGATGTCTTTCCATTTTCTAAAATTCTTTTCCATTTCTTTTTTCAGAGTACTATGGTTTTCAGTATGGAGATCCTTCACATGCTTAGGGTGATTCCTAGGTATTTAATTTTCTATGAGGCTACTGTGAATGGGATGGTTTTTCTGATCTCTTTCTCTGTGTTTTCCTTGTCTCTATAGAGGAATGTTACTGACTTTTGCGTGTTGATATTATCTCCTGCAATTTGGCTCAATTTGTTTGTTAGTTCTAAGAGTCTCCTGGTGGCTTTTTGTGGTCCTCCATATGAAGGATCCTGTCATCCACAAGTAAGGAGAGTTGGGCTTCTTCCTTTCCTGTGCATGTTCACTTTATTCCATTCTGCTGCCTGACTGCTCTCACTGTGTTCCCCACTACCATCTGGGTTGATCAGACCAGTGGCCTCCCTCTCCTCCCTACAACTATCTCTGGTGTCAGTTTCTTCCTAGGCGCTGATTGAGAGTGTCTCCCAAAATCTGTCTGTGGCTTCTTTTACCCTAAACAGTTTAGACTCAGGCTCTTTTTGGGGGGGAAAGGAAGGGGAAATTGCAGAGACCAGCACATCCGGATTACTATGGATAAGCCTCGCCCTGGGAAAACCACCTTCGTGGTGATGGTATCTCCCCTGCCAGGTAAGTGTTCAGGCTCTCTTCAAAATGACTCCTGCCTCCATCCCTGCCTAGTGCTGCTTCTCCCAGGCTGGTCCTGGGAGGCCTTTTCAATGGCAAGCTCGCAGTGCGTTTGCAGTTTGCACTATCTACAGGTTGTTTTTGGGGCTGCCAGCTGTTGTTAATTCCACGTCTCCTGGATCCAGGCTTTCCTCGGTACGAGGCTCCCGCCTCCAGGTGTACCTGTGTGTGAGGATGCCGGCAGCTCATGGCCCTTCACAGGCCGCCTGGGGCAACTTCTTGGGCTGGTGTTTTCCTTAGCTTCTGACACTACTACAGGGTTTGCATCCTTCCCATGGCCTACTTTCAATTCCTGGAGCTCTCCTCCCTCTCCTAGCTAAGTTGAGCAAGCAGTTTTTAATTATATCTCAATTTTTAAATTGAGCCTGGGAGAAGCCATTGAGCTATTACTTGGCCACCATCTTGCCAGAAGTCTATTGACCTTGATTTTTTAAAAAATAAAACTGACTAGATTTTATATAGGATATCTCAGTCCAAGCTGTTACGGTTTGGATCTGGAGTGTCCCCCAAAGCCTTGTGCTTGGAAGGCAATTCAGTCAAGGGGGTTGAGTCCATTGATTTCCCGTGCTGTTAAGGGGTGAGGCCTGTTCAGAAGAGGAGGATCACTGGGGCTTGACCCAGAAGAAGTGGATCATGGGACATGACCCGGAAGGACAGACAGTAGCTCCATCCTTCTTTCCCCCTTGGCTTTCTGTTGTGATGCCAGGAACAGGTTTCCTCTGGCGAGGCTTCCTCCATGTTCCTCCCCCACTGCCAGCCACCCATGAATAGACCAAAACCTTCTGATGGTGTGAGCTACAAATAACCCTTTCCTCCCTTATGTTGTGGGCATCTGCTATCGTGTCCCAGCAATGAGAGGGTGACTAAGACAGGTTTTACCCTCTTCTCTCATGATTAGACTGATGTGATGAATAAGGCTAAAAAACACATTGATGATGTGCCCGTCTTAGGTCATTCTAGCAGGGGGCTCAGGTGACGATGTATATTAATGCTGATGAGGTTGGCCTCAGTCACCTGGTTATGAGGATGTCTGTCATGTTTCTCCACTATGAAGTTACTGTTTCCCCCTTTAGAATCAATAACAACTTAAGAGAGATATTTTGAGACTGTGCAAATGCTGTCCTGTTTCTCCTCTGTCATTGTTAACCATTTTTCTTAATTGGTTGGTTTGTCTCCTTTTGGGAAGCTGATGAATGCTCTGAGTGTCTTACCCAGAGTAAAGCAGAAGGGTGACAATAGAAGCCCATGGTCACTCAGTGGGTGCTGACATGGGCTTTTTTTCCAAGAGAAAAGATAATAGTCATAAGGTTGTAAGTTTGCTGTTTGGTCATGAATACACATTTGCGGTTTTTTTGTTTGTTTGTTTTGAGACAGGATCTCACTTTGTAGTCCAGGCTGGTCCCGAACTCTTTTTGAGACAGGATCTCACTCTGTAGTCCAGACTGGCTTCAAACTCACAACAATCTTCCTGCCTCAGCCTCCCAAGGGCTGGGATTACAGGCATGGACCACCATGCCCAGTTTATTTGGAACTGGAGAATTAAATTTAGGCCTCTGAGCTTGTTAGGCAAGCACTCTAACCACTATGCTATTCCTCCAGCACTGTATTTTTTTTTTAAACACATCTAGTCTATGGACACACCACCCTGAACGCACCCAATCTCGTCTGACAAAGTGTGTCTAACTGGGCTGGGGGCATAGCTTAGTGATTAGAGTGCTTGCCTTGGAAGCCTGAGGCCCTAGGTTTGATCCCCCAGCACCACATAAAAGCTGGGCATGGTGGTACACACCTGTAATCCCTGTACTCAGGAGGCTGCGACAGGAGGATTGCTATAAGTTCTAGACCAGCCTCGGCTACATAGTGAGTACAGGACCAGCCTGGACTAGAGTGAGACCCTGTCTCAAAAAAATAAAAAAATAAAAAATAAATAAAGGAAAACAAAGCCACCTAGCTGGGCCTGGTGGCACATGCCTGTAGTCCTAACACTCTGGGAGGCTAAGGCAGGAGGACAGTAAGCTCAAGCCTAGTGTGGGCAGCTTAGCAACTTAGAGAGATCCTCTTTCAATCCCATAATTAAGAAGGTCTAGAGATGTAGCTCAGAGCAAGGGCCCTACGTGCAATTCCTAGTTCCAAAAATAAATAAATAAACATGTAGGAAAAGATAGAGTTAGACTCAAAAAACAATTGTTGATGAGGCTGTGGAGAAAAGGAACCCTGCTCCACTGTTGGTGGGACTGCAATCTGGTCCAACCATTACGGAAAGCATTCTGGAGACTCCTTAGAAAGCTGAAAATAGAAATCCCATTTGATCCAGTTACTGTTCTACCAGGCATGTTCCCAAAAGAAAGAAAGTCCACATATCAAAAAGATACATGCATATCCATGTTCATAGCAGCACAATTCATAATAGAAAGTCCTGGGGAAAATCCTACCTGCCCATCATTAGAAGGAATGGATAAAGAAGATGTGGTACCTCTACACAATGGAATACTATACAGCCATAAAGAAAGACAGATATGAAGCATTTGGATGAAAATGGGATCACCTTGAGTCAATAGTGCTCAGTGAAATGGACCAAACACAAAAGACTGACTATAGCCGGGTGTCCTTACAAAATTCACAAAAGTAATGGCATAAAAAGGCCCCAACACAGGTGACAGAGAGGAAAGAGGGGCAGTGGACCGTGAGGAAAGGGGGTGAATATCTGAATGGGGAGGAGGGAGGCTAGGGCAAGGTAAGAAAGGAAGAAAAAGAGGCCGAAATTGTGCGGCTGGCCACTGAGTCCCCAACCCGGGTTTCTAAGGGGTCACAGAACTTGGAATTCATGTAAATAAAAAAATAAAGATGGAGTCAGATTTTTTTTTTCTTATAGAAATACCCATGAGGGCTGGAGGAGTGGTTCAGTGGGCAAGCGCTTAGGTATGCACTGAGTGCCCGAGTTCAAATTCCTCGCACCTCACAAGCTGGCACGGTGGCGCACACCTGTAATCCCAGCACTCGGGAGTCTGAGGCAGGCAGATTGCCATGAGTCCAAGGCCAGCCTGGGCACCATAGTAAGTTCAGCACCAGCCTGGACTACAGAGCAAGACCCTGTCTCAAAAACAAACAGAATAAAAACAAAAAAAGAATTGAAATGTCCATGAAAAACTCTCAAGTGGAAAAGAAGTAAGTTGTCAAGTTCTGTGTATAGAGTGGGTCTACTTTGGTAAAAACAGCCTCCAAAAACATTCACTCTGTGTGTGTGTGTGTGAGTGTGTGTGTGTGTGTGTGTGTGTGTGTGTGTGTGTGTGTGTGTGTGTGAATTATATGAACTTTTGTATGTGAACCATTTCAGAAACAGATATGGTGAAAGAATCTATGATCCTTGATGGTAATACTAAGTGCAGGGTGAAAGTAGGATTATACAGAGGTAACAATTATTGCTGTTATACATCTCTTAATTTGTTATTATTATTTTGGAAGTATTGGTAATAGAGTCCAGAGCCTTCCCACTAAGCTCTATCCCAGCCTATTTTTATTTTTGATTTGAAGACAGAGTTTCACTAAGTTGCCCAGGCTGGGCTAGAACTTAGGATCCTGCTGCCTCAGCTTCCCAAAGTGCTGGGATTACAGACTGGCAAACCTGGTACAAGTTATCTTTCAATTTAAAAAGAAAAGAACATGTAAACATAATAGATGATCATGGAAACAATAAAACACACCCCAAGCAGTGGGACATTTTTCTTCTTGTGATATTCGGAATAAAATCAAGAGCCTTGCACACAGTGGGCAGGTGCTCTGCAGCTGAGCAGCACCTGTGGGACCGCAGCTTTAAGAAGTGCTTTGTAGGGGCTGGAGGAGTGGCTCAGCGGCGAAAGCACTTGCCTAGCAAATGCTACGTCAAGGGCTAAGTACCAGAGTTCGATTCTCCATCACCACATAAACTGGGCATGGTGGCACACGCCTGCTAATCCCAGCCCCCAGGAGTCTGAGGCAGGAAGATTGCTGTGAGCCCAAAGCCAGCCTGAGCTCCATGGTGAGTTCAGGACCAGCCTGGGCCTACAGAGCAGGACCTTGTCTCAAAAAAAAATATTGGTTAAAACAAATTCTTTAATTATTACTGTTTGATGAAAAATAATATATCCTCCAAGATTTGAAGCTGTATTTTGGTTTGGTTTGGCTTGGTTTGGCTTGGATTTTCAGACAAGATCTTACTCTATAGTCCAGCCTGGTCCTAAACTTACAATGGAGCCCAGGCTGGCTTCAAACTCATGGCAATCCTCCTGTCTCAGCCTCCTGAGTGCTGGGATTACAAGTGTGCACCACTAACTCAGCGAGTTTTTATGTGGTGTTGGAGAGTTGTACCCAGGGCCTTGTGTTTATCAGGCAAGCACTTTATCTGCTGAGCTATGCTCCTCAGCCCCAAAATCTGTATTTAAAAAAATAGTTTATCAGCATTGAAATGTTCATGTCAGTAATCGAAGTGTTAATTGTGTATATGTAACCAGGCCTAGTGACAGAGGCTAGTTATCCCAGGATTCTGGGAGGCTGAGGCAAGAGGATCATAAGTTGAAGCCAAGCTTGGGCACCTTGATCCTGTCTCAAAGTGGAAGGCCCTGAGTTCAGTTCCCCAGCACCACATAAAGCGAGTGTGGTGGCACACGCCTATAATCCCAGCACTTGGGATGCTGAGGCAGGAGGATTGCCAGGAGTTCAAGACCAGCCTGGGCAACATACTGAGTTCAGGACCAGCCTGGACTTCAGATCAAGACCCTGTCTCAAAAAAAAGTAGGCCTATCAGGGCTGCAGACCTCAGTGAGTGTCCCCCTTCTAGGGATGACAGAGAAAAGTGTGCATCAAGGTAAAGGGGACCCAGCACAGAGGCTCTCTGGAGCCACAGACCAGCAAAAATCCGGAAACACGTATCCATGCAGGCACAGGCATCTTGGGAGTGTCAAGTCCTTGTGCTTGGGTGACCTGCTTATCAATGATTAATTCGGGTTAGGACAGCTAAAGTATACGCGCACAGACCAGGGGACCAAGTGACAGGGATCTGGGCCTAAAGCTCAGTTCTACCCTCTTTAGATTTCATTCAGGTAAAGATAAGAAGCAGATGGAAAACAGGAGGGCCTGATGGGCAGGCTGGGAATCCCAGCACTCCGGGAGGCTGAGGCAGGAGGATCTTAGGTTTGAGCCCAGCCTGCAAATTTCAGCAAGTTGGTGAGAGCCTGTCTCAAATAAACAATAAAGAGGAGTCAGGGAAGCAGCTCAGAGAGAAGGTCCTGGGTTCGATTTCCAGTAACACCAAAAAAAAAAAAAAAAAATGTTGCAAGCGCTCAGACAACTCACGAAAATGTCCATGCAATCCGTGTGGAGCCATAGTGTGTTCTTTCTTTCTGGGATCCAAAACTTTAACAAAAAATTTATATTACTCAGTGATTATTCTATACCATTTCTTGCCCATTAAAAAACAAAAAAGATGAAGGCTGGAAGACGAGCACAGTGGTTGGAGCGCTTGCCTAGGAAGCCCAAGGTCTTGAATTCAATTCCCCAGCACCACATACATGGGGTGTGGTGGTGCACACCTGTAATCCCAGCACGCGAGAGGCTGAGGCAGGAGGATTGCTGCACTTGAACCGCTGAGCCACTCCACCAGCCCATCTGGGATGCATTTTAAACACCATTAGCAGACCAGGAAGATGCTGGATCTGGAACTTTCCAAGCACTAAGTGCCCTGGGCAGCTGGCCATCTGTTCCTCAGTTGAGTGAAGCTGGGCGGGGGGGGGGGGGGGGGGGGGGGGGGGGGGGGGGGGGGGGGGGGGGGGGGGGGGGGGGGGGGGGGGAGGAGGGAAGCGCTGCCCCTGGAAGAGGCTGACCAGGCCCCGTGCCAGGACCGTTTGTTAACTACATACTAATCACTTAACCTCTTTGACCCTCAACTTCCTCATCTGTAAAATGGGGATTAAGTTTAACTAATTCCTACCTCAATTAACTGGTGGATTAAAAGAAAGGATGTAGGCCAGGTGAAATGGTGTACACCTGTTATCCCAGCACTCTGAGAGGCTGCGGCAGGAGGGTCATGAGTTCGAGCCTGACCTGGGCAACTCAGCAAGACCCTGTCTCCAAATGAAAAACAAGAAAATGGGCTGGAATATAGCAGTGCCAAGGCCCTGATTCGATCCCCAGTACTGGGGAAAGAAAGCAAGAGAGAGAAGCGGTTATGAGTTTTCTGCTGCTATAGTAACACCACAGACTGGGTAATTCATACAGCAGGGAGAATTATTTCTCACAGTTCTAGAAGTTGGGGCATTCAAGACCAAGGTGCCAGCTGCATCAGAACACAGGAGAGCAAGCAGGTGCCCCCCACCCGCTTTCCTTCCTCCCTCTCTCCTTCCTTCCTTCCTTTTTCCGACAGGATCTCACTCTAATCCAGCCTGGCCTTGAACTCACTTTGTAGACTGGGCTGGTCTCAAATTTTCACTCGTCCTACTTCCGCCTCCCACGTGCCAGGATTCCACGCAGGTGCCACCATACTCAGCTCTCTCTCCCTTTCCTTCAACGCCACTAGTGCCACGGTGGCTGCCCCACTGCATGGCTGCGGCATGTCCCCCTACTCACCTTACAAAGGTCTTAACCTCCAAATATCATCAACATGAATTTAGAGGATTAAATGTCCAACACAAGACTTTTGGGGGGGTACACTGAAACACTACCTGCCCCCCTTTTAATTTTTTAATCAAAGTCATAACATACATGGGGAACCTGGTACCCCTGATTTGGTTTTATCCAGAGGGACCAAAAGAGAGCCGGGTTCTGCAGGAGCCAAAATCCACCCCTCGGCAGAAATCAGAAATGAGTCCCACGTGGGGGACAGAATCCCACCACCGAGGGCTGCTCCCCTCCATCTGGGGGATGGCGGAGGGCCCTGTGCACTCTGGGTAAGCCAGCCACGCCCCTACCTCAGGCCCTTGCCTTGTCACCACGGTCTGCCTTCAGAGCACCGGACTCTCTCTGCCCTGGCTGTGGTGAACCTACTGTGTGCCAAACACATGCTTTACCACTGGGACATTTATTTATTCAGTGGCACTGGGAATCAAACCCAGGGCCTTCGTGCTAAACTACATCCTCACCCTTCCCTTTATTTTTTGAGACAGGGTCTCGCTCTGTACCCCAGGCTGGTCCTGAACTCACTATGGAGCCCAGGCTGGCCTTGGACTCAGGGCAGTCCTCCCGTCTCAGCCTCATGAACTCTTTTTCAGTGGCAACTGTCTCCTGATCTGTTGGCCATGCCATCTCATAGTAACAATAAAAAACGTATCTTGAATGTTGACGCTGGATACAGCGGCGCAGGCCTGTAACCCCAGCTGGTTGGGAGGCTGAGTCAGGAGGATCACAAGTTGGAGGCCCAGCCTGGGCAACTCTGAAAGACCTTGTCTCAAAAACAAAAAGGGCTGGTATGTAGCTGAGTGGGAGGGACTCCGGGGCTCAGTCCTGGGACCCTAACAAACAAACCCAAAGTCCACCCTGGCAGTCTTCCCTCCCAGCTCCCCGCTGCCCTCCACCACAACATGCCGGCCCAGCTTCCTGGTGATTCCGTATGCCCAACCCACCTCGGCCACCAGTCCCAAGCTCACACCCCTGACCACAGCGTAAGCAGGCCCCACGCCCCTGCAGGCACTGGCCCCCGTTATCACTGATGTCACCTCTGCTGATCTTCATTTCTCTCTAGTTATTCTGCCTCCTCTCTGCCTCAGGCCATTTACACTGGTGAGTGCTTTTGCCCGGAACTTCCTTGCCCGGGCACAACTTCCTCGCCTGGGCACCTCCGGGGTCCCCTTCCTCACCTCCTTTAAGTCTTTGCCCAGATGTAACCTTTCCGGTGAGGTCTTTCCCCAGCACAAATTCTCTGACTCCTTCAGTCGCTTTTTCCATCTTAAACACGTTATAGTTTCCTTATCTGTTCGTGTATTTATTTGTCCTGCAGCACTGAGGACTTGCTGGGCAAGAAGCTCCCACCAACTCACAGCCCAGGCATAATGGGACAGCCCCCATGCAGTGGGACCCGTGTGAAGAAAGAGATTCTTCTGTTTCTAAGTCATATCTGTCTGTTCAACATCTAGGGGAGACCTCTGCACAGAAAGCACCTGGCAGAAACTTATTTAATGAATGGACAGAAGTTGGGCACCGGAGGGGATGTTGGGTCATCGTGCCCAGCTCATCTCATTGTTAACAATGAGAACAACGGCTGAGGCGGTAGCTCAGTGGTTAGAGCACTTGCCTACCACGCTCAAGGCTCTGAGTTCCATTCCCCAACGCCACACACAGATCATCTGGGAGTGGTGGCGTGGCCTACAATCCTAGCACTGGGGAGGCTGAGGCAGGAGGACTGCCGCAAGTTCAGGACCAGCCTGGACTACAGAGCTAGACCCTGTCTCAAAAAAAAAAAAAAAAAAAAATCACCATTAGCAAGGAACAGTGACTCATGCTTGTCATCCCAGGACTCTCGGAGGCTGAAGCAGGGGGACTGCAAATTCAAGCCCACCCTGGGCAAAAGAGTGACCTGGCAACAGTCTGTCTCAAAATATAAAATAAAAAAAGAGTAGGGGATACAGCTCAGTTTGAAGGTCCAGGTTCAATCCCCGGTGAAGGAACAAACAAAACTATGGATCTGGCACCGCACTCGGAGCTTCTCCAGGATCTCACGGCATCTGCCTAGGAACCAGATTCCGGTCCACGGCGACTGGGCTCCGGAACCTCCCTCGGATCACGCGGCTGGCGAGTGGCACATCTCGGCCCAGGCTGGCCGCTACACAGTTCGCGCGTCATGCGTATGTGAGGACTGCGCCAGAACACCATTTGGGGCCAAGCAGGTGGCACAGCCAGTCAGCCCAGCACGCCGGAGGCGAAGGAAAGAGGGTGGCGTGTTTAAACCCAGGTTGGCTCATTAGGCAACTTAGTGAGACCCTGCCTCAAAATCAAAAATGGACTGGGTGTGTATAGCTCCGCGTGAAGGCCTTGGGCTCGGTCCTCAGTAACACACACACATACACACACACACACACACACACACACACACACACACACACACACCTAGTGCATGGGCGTAACCACTGCGCAGGACACAGGGGGCCCGGCGGCCCGGACCAAGGCCCTCAGAGGTGCTGGGCTTGGACCTGCGGCGTCACATTGTCAGCTGAGCCGGCGGATTCCTATTGGAGTTCACGGTCATTACCAAACAGTACGGAGGGGGAGACCAGAAACAAAGAGCCAGCGGTCACTAGGGAACCCACACAGCCCATCCCCGGCTTGTCCCTCCTACTGAGGGTTGGACTCAGGATCTCTGCGCCCAACTACCTTCCCGACACATTGTTAAAATTCTTATTTTAAAGCAGCACCTGAGTAAATCACCAACCAGCCCCAGGCCGGGATTGAATTTGTCATCCTCCTGCCTCAGCCTCTGAGAGTGGTGGGATTATGGTTGTGCACAATCCCGTCCAGGGCGATCTTCCGCCTTTTGAATCCCCAACCCCAGCGATTCTCTGTGCTGCCCAGATGTTCCCAAAGTCCATCTCCTTGCCGGGTTCCTCACCTGCCGAATACCTTGCAGCCCAGTCCCCCTCTCCCAGCTCCTAGCCCATCTTAGGACACGCTGGACGTTGGGCAAGGGGTTGGCAGCAGAGTTGAAGGGCAGGAACGAGATTACTCAAGAAAAACTTCTCCGCTGTGGCCCTGGGAGTCACACGTGTGGAGTTCTGCTGTCCTCATCCCTTCCTTTATGCAACACCTGCCATGAAGAATGTACTACGTGACCAGGGCCCAGTGGCACAGCGCTCCTGAAGGCTGAGGCAGGAGGATCTCAACTTCCAGCCCATGCTGGGCAACTCAGCACCTGAGTGAGACTCTGTCTCACAGTAAAATAATAAAAAATGGACCAAGGATGTAGCTCAAAGTGAAGGCCCTGAGTTTAATCCCCAGGACCACAAGCAAACAAGCCACAAAGATGATTCACAGACACAAAGAATTTTAGGAAAATCAGAATGAGCGTGCTGCAGGTAGCTAAGATAATCAGCGGGGGCTGGAGGGATAGCACGGTGCTCAGGGTGCTTGCCTGGCAAGCACACAGCCCTGGGTTTGAATCCCCAGCACTCTGTAGGCTGGGAGTGGTGGGGCAGGGACTAGACAGCCTCTGCACTGGAGCCCATGGGGCTCAGGAGCTCACCTGCCCCTGCACTTCCTGTCCCGTGGCTGGGCTCCTGCAGCATCCCTCTGTGGTCTCCCTGCCTTAAGATTTTCTTTTCAGGGCAGAGGGTGTAGCTCAACTGTTTAAGCACTTACCTAGCAGCATAAGGCCCTGCTTTGGCCCTCAGCACCACATAAGCCAGGCATGGTGGCGCACACCTGCAATCTCGGCTCTCAGGAGGCTGAGGCAGGAGGATTGCTGTGTTCAAGGCCGACCTGGGCTTCATAGTGAGTTCAGGATCAGACCAAGACTCTGCCTCAAAAAAAAAAAAAAATATTTTAAATGTGGCAGGTATGCACAACAGAAAAATTTACCTTTTTCATCATTTTTTTTGGTGGCACTGGGGACTGAGTCGGGGGCTCCTGCATGCTGAGCCGGTGCCCAGCCCCTGCGGTGTGAGTCTGTCCTGGGCGCGCCATTAGCCACTCCGTCGCCCTGTGTGTGCCTGTGCTAGGTGCCGCCTGTAAGGGGCACCAATACCACCTGTCCCTGGGCCTCTGGCTTATATCACTAGCACTGTGGCTCCAAGCTTCACGTACGCGGCAACATGGACAAACACACATCCTGTTTCTGGCCACCCCACTGTGCCGACCTGCCGAGGCTCATTCCCCAGTGGGTGCACAGTTAGTTACAAATGATGCTACAAACATTTCCGCTTTGGGGGAGACTCGAACTGGTGATCCTCCTGCCTTGGCCTCCTGGGTCGTCTGAACTACAGGCATGAGCACCCTGGCCTGTTCTCTACAGGAGTCTCAGACGCGTCTTTCTACACATAGAGTCGGTCATTTACTCCTCAGTGATGGTATGAGGGCCACAAAGGACGGCCTGTCACTCACGCAGTGTGACCACAGACTCAGACTCTAGCCCAATGAGGTCTGTTTAAAGGAAGTTAAATCTTTTTTCTTTTCTTTCTTTCTTTCTTTCTTTCTTTCTTTCTTTCTTTCTTTTTTTTTTTTTTTTTTGAGACAGGATCTCTCTGTGTAGCCCAGACTGGTCCTGAACTCACGATGGACCCCAGCTGACTTTGAACTAATAGAAATCATCCTGTCTCAACCTCCCAAGTCTGGAATTATAGGCCTGCACTACCACGCTTGGCTTATGCAGTGCTGGGAACTGAACCCAGGGTCCTGGGCTTGCTAGGCAGCCACTTTAACCACTGAGCTATTCCTCCAGCCAGGAATTTAGATCACTGGACATGTGTCTTTGAAGGTGACAGTGGGATGGGGGAAACCAGCCCCTCCACTCACTGGCCACCACGAGGTAAAGATGTCCTTGGCTTCGTGCTCCCACCATGATATGCCACCTGGCTTGAGACTCAAAGCAACAGGCCAGCTAAAACCACTAAAACCACTGAAACCTCCAAAACTGTGAACCAAACTAACCTTTCCTCTTTACAAGTTGACCATCTCAGGTCCTTCATCACAGCGTTGGAAGGCAGACCAACACAGGCCCAGGATCTGCCCTCTCAGGCTTGCAATGCTTCTGTGTGCATTCCTGCCTGCGTGGAGCATTTTCCCCTGTGTGCAGAACAGCTGCTCAGTCACTGATGCCCAGCTGAAACTTCCAGCCTCCTCAGACTCTGGACATGCTCTGACTGAGACCTGATGACAATCCTCCTGTCTCAGCCTCCCAAGTGCTGGGATTACAGGCGTAATCCCAGCTTTATGTGGTGTTGGGGAATTGAACCCGGGGCCTTGAGGGTCCCCAACCCTTCTTTTCTTTTTAAAATATACTGTGCCACATTCCTACTTTTTTTTTCTAAGACAGGATTTCACAGGCTGGGGTTATAGCTCAGCAGTTAAAATGCTTGCCTAATAAGCACTAGGTTGATTCCCCAGCATCACATAAGGCAAACCATGGTGGCACCCACCTATAATCCCAGCACTCAGAAGGCTGAGGCAGGAGGATTACCATGAGTGCAAGGCCAGCCTGGACTATAGAGCAAAGTCCTGTCTTAAAAAACAAAATCACATTCAAATCATAAGAGGCTTTGAGGTCGTGTACTATTAGGAAGGACAGGCGTTCCCCCTCTGCCACTCAGTAGCTAAGTTGCCTTGGATGAGTTTCTTAACCTCCCTGAAGCTCTTTTTCCAGCTCTAAAGTATGTCGTGTGTGTGTGTGTGTCGTGTGTGTGTGTGTGTGTGTGTGGGGAGAGAGGGGGGCTAGGGGTCCAGCCCAAGGCCTTCACACTGTGCTAGCTACATTCCCAGACAATTTTGTTTTATTTTATTTTTGAGACAGGGTTTTGCTCTGCAGCCCAGGCTGGTCATGAACTCACTATGGAGCCCAGGCTGACCTTGGATTCACGGCAATTCTCCTGCCTCAGCCTCCAAGTGTGGGGATTACAGGTGTGTGTCACCATGCCTGGCTTTATGTGGTACTGGAGAATCAAACTGGGGGCCTTGAGCTTGCTAAGCAAGTGCTTTAACGGCTGTGCCATTCCTCCAGACACCCCTCCCCCATCCAATTTTAATTTTTGACTTTGTGACAAGGTGTCACTAAGTTGCCCAGTCTGGGCTTGAGCTTGTGACCCTCCTGCCTGAAGCTCTCAGAGGCTGGGGCTGCGGGCCTGCACTACCAGGCCTGGTTAAAAGTGTGTCTTTGAAAAAGAATTTTCACACAAAAGCAAAATCATGGCTCTCATACAGATATAAAGTTGAACGTGTGTTAAAGACTTTGTTTTTTTTCATAATGAGGGAGCCAAGCAGATGCTGTAACTGATTCAGAAAAGAATCTAAAAAGCAAACCCCTTTCAGGATCAGAAATACTGCAATGACTATGCAAATAGCAGTAAAATTCATTTTCTACCAAGGAAGGAGGATCTCAATGGTCTCTGTCAGAGCAGATTCCATTGATCAATCTGTGACATTTTTATTTTTCTTCTGAAACAGGTTCTCACTCTGTATCCAGGCTGGTCCTGAGCTTACATTGTAGCCCAGGCTGGCCTCAAATTCATGCCAATCCTCTTGCCTCAGCCTCTCAAGAGCTGGGATTATGGGCATGTGCTACTGCAGCTGGCTAATCTTTTATGTAATGCTGGGGAATTGGAACTCAGGGCCTTGAGAATGCTAGGGCAAGCACTTTAACCACTGAATTATGTCTCCAGCCCTGTAATTCTAAACCCATTTTGTAACAGATCAGACTTGCAGAGTAGCTTAGCGGTTAAAGTACTTACCTAAAATGTGTGAGGTCCCGGGTTCGATTTCCCAGCACCATATAAAATTAGCCAGGCATGGCAGTGCACCTGTTTCAGGAGTCTGAGGCAGGAGGATTGCCTTGAGTTCATGTCCAGCTTGGGCGACATAGTGAGTTTGGAGCCAGCCTGGACTACAGAGCAAGGCCCTGTCTCAAAAATAAAGAATGTAGATATAAAATCATTCCTACAGAATCAGAATCTGGCAAAGTGGAATGGTACAAACAATGCACAGGTTTTTGAGTAATCCTGGGTCCTCACCAATACTAGCTCTCTACCAGGACGTAAGAAAGAATGGAACTTCTCGGCCCCCTTGTGTCTGGGTCAGGCATCGCAGCCGGATCCCTGAGGGGAGTCAGTGAATCTCTCTCTGTTCCTCTGGATCCCTGAGTGACTCTCTGAGCAAACGCTGTGCCTGCCTTTTATGTTGAACACGCTGTGAAACACAGACCAAGAGTGGGGCTTTTTGTCCTGACTGATCTTGAAGAAAGTTTGATAAAACATCCATCTGCATATGCCTGTGGCTCCCAGCCGTTCGCGGTCAGCCTGTGGTGGCTTCTTGGGATGCTGTTTACCTCTGCTTCCAATGTGTTTTTTGGGGGGTTTCTGACCTTCCCATAGCTTCATTTCAATTGAGACACTAGCTACACTGAACAGGCAGGTTTTTGACTATATTCTCAACTTTTTAAGTGGGTCCATGAGGAGACATTATGCAGCTCTGTTACTCAGCTGCCATCTTGACCGGAAGTCTCGACTTTTCAAAAAAATTGTTTTTGAGGCCCTCTCCCCACTCCTCAGGCTTGCAAGGTGAGTTCCCCCATCACCTTCAACTTTGCTTTGTCCCTCTCCCGTGGAGTTTCTTAGTATAAGGATGTTAGAGCTCCGCCCTTGTCTGAGCCAGGAGATGCGGTTTTGGTTAAAGCTTGGCCCGTAGATTCCCCTAACCCAGATCCCACCTGGAAGGGACTTCACTCAGCCGTTTCTCAACTCCTACTGCAGTGAAGGTGCTAGGCCGAGAGCCTGGATTCGCCACTTCAGTGTCAAGACCTGGCACCTTCCTCTGCGACACCCACCCGCCTCCCTGCCTCACATTTGGATCCACCCCAGGAACCTGTCTACTCCTGAGAGCCAATCAAGGATATCTGTCTCCTCTTCAAGGAAAAGAAAATTGTTTTTGAGACAGCATCTCACTCTGTAGTCCAAGCTAGTCGTAAATTCTCTATGGAGCCCAGGCTGACTTCAAAATCACAGCAATCTTCTTGCCTCAGCCTCCCGAGTACGGGATTATAGGCACATGACACTACATTAAGATCTTTGGGGGACTTTTAGGAGTATGTGTGGTACTGGGGCTCAAGCCTGGGGCCTTCACACTGAGTTACATCCTTAGTCCTTTTTTTTTTTTTTTTTTTTTTTTTTTTTTTTTTTTTTTTTTTTTTTTTTTTTTTTTTTTTTTTTTTTTTTTTTTTTTTTTTTTTTTTTTTTTTTTGAGGCAGGATAGCACTAGGCTGCTTCTCTGCCTAGACTGGGCTCAAGTGCGATCTTCCTGTCTGAGCCTCCCAGAGCATCGCCAGGCCGACCTTGGGGGACATTTAAGATCCAAATGATACCATGTATTTTTCAGTTCTGGGAACTGAAGTCAGGGCCTTCTCACTGAGCTACATCATTACCTTCACTTTCTGAAAAATTTTATTTTGAGACAAGGCCTCACTCTTCAGTGCAGGCTGATCCTGAACTCACTACATAGCCAAGTTAACCTAAAACTCACAGCAATCCTCCTGCCTCAGCCTCCCGAGTGATGGGAATACTAGTGTGCACTACCACACCTAGCTAATTTTTATGTGGTGCTTGGGAATTGAACCCACAGCTTTGCACATACTAGGTAAGGGGTCTACCCACTAAGCTAGGCCTCAGCCCCTAATTTTTATATGATAGACAAGAGTCTTGCTAAGTCTCTGAGCTGCCCAGATTTGGCTTGGTAATTGCTCTCTTCCTGCCTCAGCCTCCCAGAATACTGGGATTACAGGCATAAACCATCATGCCTGATGACTGATGACCCGGTTTTTAAATAAATGTTTACAGAATGAGTAAATTCAGTATTTATTGTAATTTGAGAATGTTTTAAATTTTTGGAGGCTTAGACTTCTTTTTTTAACCTTATAAAATTGGGTGGGGGGGAATCCTCAGAATTATAAGGAAAAAAATCATGGAGATGTGTGCTGGGGTCTGCCTGTGTCCCCCAAAAATCGTGTGGGGGAAAATGGATCCCCAACATGACAGTTCTGGAAGGTGAGGTGCTTATCCCACGAGTGGGTTAATGGTGCAACCAGGAAAGGACAACCAGGCTGAGCCCGGTGGCTGGGGCCTATACTCTCAAGTTGCCTAAGAGGCTGAGGCAGGAGGATTCCAAGTTCAAGCCCAGCCTCAGAAACTCAGCAAGACTCTGTCTCAAAATCACAAATAGCTCATTGTGACGGTGGAGGGACTGAGCTCCAACTGGAACCAAATGTTCGGATTTTGAGACTTCAAAGTCTTAAGTTGAAGGGTCTCACTCCATAGTCCAGGTTCTGAATTCTTACATAGGCTGGCCTCAAACTCACAGCAATCCTCCTGTCTCAGTCTCTTGACTGCTGGGATTACAGGCATGTGCCACCATGGCCCACTCACCTTTAATTACAGCTGAAGAATCAAGCCCAGAGCCTTGGGTGTGGTAGACAAGTGCTTTGACCACAAACGTACACCCTCAACTCAGGATTTGTTTCGTGCATAACTTTTTTTTTTTTTTTTTTTTTTGAGACAGGTCTCACTCTGTAGTCCAGGCTGGTCCTGAACTTAGTATGTAGTCCAGGCTGGCCTTGAACTCTTCGAACTCCTCCTGCCTCAGCCTCCCAAGTGCTGTGCTTACAGGCATGAGCCATCACACCCAGCTTATGTGGTGCTAGGGAATCAAACCGAGGGCCTTGAGCTTCCAAAGCAAGCTCTTTAACCACTGAGCTATTCCTCCAGCCCCTCTTGCATAATTTATGAAAGAGGACATTTCTGATGTTCTTGGTCCTTGAGGGCTGAGATTTTAAATTTCACAACTGCCCAGGGGTTCATGCTGACGTAAGAAATGACAGAATACAGAAAAAGAAGCTGACTATGGTCCAAATTCCTCCACTCACAGGTGTGTTACCACAGATTCAGCACTGCTTAGCACTAGCTGTTTCCTTCAGAATGGAAACAACTTTTTCTTTTCTTTTTTAAGACAGGTTCTCTCCCTGTGGCCCAGGCTGGTCCTGAACTCACTATGGAGCCCAGGCTGGCCTTGGACTCACAGCAATCCTCCTGCCTCAGCCTCCGAGTGCTGGGATTACAGACATGTACCACCCGGCTGGATTATGTGGTGCTGGAGAATCGAACTCGGGTACTTAGTGTTTGCTGGGCTAACCGCTGAGCCATTCCTTCCGTCCCCAACAAGTCTTATCTTACCTTACAATGGCGGCCCTCAGAATGAGGAGCAGCAGCCGGAAATGAGTGGAAAGCGCAGCGCCGCCCCCTGTCAATCAGCAGCAACCTTAGAACCTAATAGGAGCCACGGGCGTGCAGGGGCGGAGCTTCGCTCCCTGCCCATCTCCTGCTTGGGGCGATCGCTGCCTTCCAAGCTGAGGCCGACTCTAGATGTGTTTTCTAAATGATAAAGCGGCGTGTAAATGTTACTTATTCTGACAATGCGTGGCTGGTTACGCTGCACATGATTATATGCTGACATGTTAGCTTTTCCACTGAACGGTGTGCTACCAGGAAGGGTGGGAAGTCTCCGCCATCTAAGTCACTAAGTTTCCCAGGCTGGACTCAAACTTGGATCCTCCTGCCTCAGCCTCCCAGAGCTCTGAGATGACAGGCCTGTGCCACCACATGGAGTGTCTTGCTTGCTTTTAGGGGGCCCAGCCCTGGGCTCCTTCTGCAGCCTGCAGGGCTCTGCCAGAGGACGCTGCTCTCTGCAGGATTCCCCAGGCACATGCCTCGGCACATGGAAATCTTTAGAAACTCCAGGCAAAACTGAGCATCTTGTGTCCCAAACTACTTGCTTTATGAGTGAAGAAACTCAGGTCTAAAGGTATGACACCCCTCATCACACTCATGCAAATCTATTATTTTTCCCCATTTTATTGATATGTATAAGAGCAAAACAAAGTTTACATTGATCTTGAGTGTTTTGTGCACGTACATATCATGATAAAGTTACAAATCCTTCCCTACTCTCTTTCCACCCTCCTTCCTTCCCCCCAAGATCACGTTATTCCCCACATTAAGTTCTATGAAATAATTGTGATCTGGGTTTCTCATATCAGAGAGACCATTCGATGTTTCATCTTCAGCTTCTGACTCACTTCACTAAGCTGATGGTCTCAAGTTTCCTCCATTTACCTACAAAAGCCTCCAACCTATGTTATAGATGCGTAGTATTCCATTGTGTATAAATACCACATTTTGTGTATCCATTGGTCCGTTGATGGGTATTTTGGTGTCTTCCACTTTTTAACTATTGTTAGTTGTCTATAATTTCCCCCCCTGGTTAAATCTTTGTCTGGTTTTGGGACTAAGGTGATGCTAGCCTCCACAAATGAGTTTGGTAGTATTCCTTCTCTTTCAACTTTGTAGAACCATCTGAGAAGAATTGGAGCTAGTTCTTCCCTGAAATACTGAAAAAAAATCTTCTGTGAATTCATCTGGTCCCGGGCTTTTATTTGTAGGTAGAGCTTTTATTAATGCTTCAATTTCTGTGTGCATAACGGGGTTGTTCAAGATTTTTCTGTCTTCTTCATTCAATTTTGGTATTTTGTATGTGGCTATGAAGTCATCCATTTCTTCCCAATTCTCTAACTTGTTAGAATATAGGTGTTGAAAATAATTTCTCATAATATTCTGAATTTCTGCAGAGTCTGTTGTAATTTCATCCTTTTGATTTTTTTTTTTTTTGAGATAGAGTCTCACTCAGAGCAATCCTCCTGCCTCAGCCCCTTGAGGGCTGGTGTTACCAGTGACCACCCCCATACCCTACTAATCTTTATGTGTTACTGGGGACTTGAACCCTTGATTCTTGTACATGCCAGGCCCCAGGGCTCCTGTTTGCTTTGCGTGTATTTTATCTCTCCCCACCCTCAGCCTCTGAGCAGCACCGTCTGAGGGTTACACGTGGGCTCCCTTCCCTCCCTTCTCACCCTGCGATGACTACATGTGTCCTGAATCACAGGAGTCTGCAGTGAAAACTCATAGGCACTTCTCTGCGGCCGGGCCAGTTGTCATAGGAGCTGGAGCAGGAGTCCTCAGGAGGTGGTAGGAGCCAGGCTCAGTGGCACAGGCCTGTCAGCACTCTGGGAGGCGGAGGCAGGAGGATTGCAAGTTTGAGCCCATCTTGGGCAACTCAGCTTCTTAGTGCTACTGTTTAGGAAGCAAAGATGAAAAAGTGGCCTGGGAATGGAGCTCAATGTGACGTCTGTGGGCTCCACTCCCTGTACCAAAAGGAAGAAACGTAGATGGTTACGATCTGCTGGTCTGCAGGTGGAAGCATGGAGAAGAGTTGCATGCTGGTAGACTGTGACTTCGGCATCCGGTCTGGCAAGCTCAGCTGCTTTGCCCCGTCTTGGTTACTTTCCTGTTGCTGGCAGAACATCTGACGTCCGCTACCTAAGGGAGGAAAGATGTATTTTAGCTCACAGTCTTAAAAGATCCCATACAGCTGTTTGTGCGCAGCTGGCAATGGTGGAAACACATGGCCGAGGTCTAGCCAGAAAAGTTCTGCACGCAGGCCCACAGAAGGCCAGGTGGCAGCGGAAGGGCAGAGCTAACCTACACCTCCCAGATCCACCTCGATGTCCTGCCCCTTCCAACCAGAACTCAGCTCTGCCACATCCAAACACGTGAGGCTTTGGGGGACTTCCAAATCCAAATCACAATAGCCTCTGGGCTTGGAATACTCTCTATGCTCTCTTCCCTGTGTGACCCCATGAACTTGGGTGTTGGTGTGGCGGGCTTGGGCAAAGAGGACCTGACAACATTCATCCCTGATGGCGTATCTCACAAATACTTACTAGACCCCTCACTTGTGCCAAGGCAGACCAACCCCGGCCTCCAAGACCTTGCAGTCTGATGGTGGGATTAAAAGAATCAACAACTAGATTATATATATATATATATATATATATATATATATATATATATATTAATGGTACTAGAGATTCAACTCGGGGCCTTTGCACTAATGTACTTGCCAGCCCCACCCCCCTTTTTTTTTCCTTTTGTGTTTTGAGTCTTGATCTCACAAAGTCACTAAGTCACTGCTTCTGTGGGGCTTGAACTTGTGACCCTCCTGCCTCAGCTTCTCAGGCTGCTAGGATTCCAGGCCTGTGCCAACAGGCCAGTTAGATTTTAAACAAGCACCACAGAGCAGGGGCAAAAGAGTCCCGAATCCTCCGAGGCAGGAAATCCCAGATAATCAAGACGCATTCTTCCCTGACCCTGGCAGCACGCAGCCAGCAGCTGTCTGGGGCGGGTGTCTACATACTCTTGTGACCTTTAACCCTGATATGACATCTTTATTGGATTTTGAAATATGTGTCTGGGTGGGTCACGGAGTCATGACCTTGGTGTCATGCTCGGTCTCCTGCCTGTCCCTTTGTCTGGCATTTCTCTCATGCCCTGTTTCCTGGCTACTGGGAACTAAGCATCTTTGCTCCCCACACCCTTTTATGCGGTGTGCTTCTGCCTCAGCTGACCACAGGCTGAACCCTAGAAACCACAGGCCGAGTTCAACCTCTCCTCTGAGTCATGGGCATCGGGGATTGCGTCCCAGTGAGGAGAAGGCTGGCTGGTACACCCTGCTCCCTTCCCCCTTGGGCTGGGCTCACTAGAGGCTTCATTGTACATCACTCCCCTGGGTTCCCCCACAGCAGCAATCACAACCTTTTTGGTACTAGAGACCTGTTCTACTGACCTGACCGGGAGTGGAGCTCAGGAGGCGACGGGAGTGATGGTCTGCAGCTTTAAGAAGAGGCAAAGCGCCACTTGCTCCCTCCGGCTGCGTGGCCAGGTCCCAGCAGGCCCAGAGCCGGGTCTGCTCCCACAGGATTGGGCTATGTGGCCCTCTGGGGCAGGCACTTGCTAATCCGCACTTACTGGCTGGTCCCTTTCTGGCCCTGCCACTCCTTTCCTGCTGCTCTCGTGTGAGGTCACTTCCAAAGTGCATGGCATGCCCGTTCTTATCTCAAGACCTGTTTCTGGGAAGAGCTCACTCTATGTCATAGGGGACCCCAACTGATAAAAAGATCAGACTTGGGGCAGAAAGGGCTTCCTCAGAGCCTGGTTACACCAGCCGTTATTAGATAAGGCAAGACCTGGCAGACACCGCATGTAAAGTCTCCACATGGGAAGTCTCATGTTTATGGTTTGGAAGAACAATTTTATTTTTGGTGGTACTGGAACTTGAACCCAGGGCGCTGCCATAGAGCTGTATTCCCAGACTTCTCCCCACCACACACACACATTTTTTTTTTTTTTTTTTTTAGTTTTGATTTTGAGACAGGGTCTTGCCAAGTCGCTAAACTAGCCAGGCAGGGCTCAAACTTGGGATTCTCCTGCCTCAGCCTCCCAAGTGCTAGAATTACAGGCATGTGTAGCCATGGCCCACCCAAGGAAAGGTTTCCTGTAAGGCATGGTGATGTATGCCTGCAATCCTAGCACTCAGGAGGCTGAGGCAGAAAGATTGCGTGTATTCATGGTCGGCCTGGACTCCATAGTGAGTTCAGGGCCAGCCCAGACTACAGACTGAGACCCTGTCTCAAAAAAAAAAAAACAATGTTAAACATTGATCCAGGCAAATTTTTTGCATATAGTCCCCCAAAGTACAGGCAGAAAAAGCGAACAGGATTGGATCAACCTAACATGTTTCTGTTCAGCAAAGGAAACAGTCAACCGAGTGAAGATACAGCCTACATACCAAATGGAGACAGTGTGCAGTCCACACAGCAGCGGGGGTTATTAATCTCTAAATATACGTGAGGACCTTATAACACCAGCAAGGAAGCAAATAACCTGATTTAGAAATGGACGCAGAGCCTAAGTAGACATTTCTTTTTTAAAAAATGTTGTGTAAATGGCCAACAAGTTTATGGAAAAAAAATGTTCAGCCAGGCCTGGTAGTACAGGCTTGTAATCGCAGCCTTCTGGGAGGCTGAGGCAAGAGGATCTGAAGATGGAGCCCAGCCTGGGTGTCTTTGTTACTTTTTTGTCTCTGTGACTCAATACCGGATATCTACAACTTAGGGAGGAAAGATTTATTGTAGCTCACGGTTTTAGAAGGTCTCAGTCCGCTCATGGGTGGGCGGCTGGAAAATGGTGGAATCACCTAGAGTCAGCCAGAGCTGGGAGACAGGCATCTCCATAGCATGGTGGAAGAGAGAGACTGGCGGGAAGGACAGAACCAGCCCAGGCCCCTCCAGGTCCAGCCCCCAGCCCCGCCCCTTCCAGCCGGGCCCCTCCTCCCAGCCCTACACAGTATCCGCAGGAACGTGCAATTATCTAGTTAAGGATTTTGCATCTATATCTGTTAAGGAAATTGGCCTTAATTACTTTTCTTTCTTTGTTGGATCTTTATAGGGTTTTAGGATCAAAGTGATGCTAGCTTTCAGGAGGGAGTTTGGCAGTGAGCCTTCTCTTTGAATTTCATGGAGAAGTTTGGCAAGCACTGGCACTAACTCTTTGTTACCGCCACAATTTCATCCCTGGTTATCATTCTATTCGTATTTTTTGTATTTTCTTGGTTCAATTTGAGTATCTCATATGTATTTAGGGATTTATCTTTTTTTTTCCTGTCTTTTCATTTTGACAGTCTCACTCCATAGTCCAGGCTGTTCCCGCAGTCAATAGGTAGTCCAGGTTGGCCTTGATATCAGAGCAATCCTCCTGCCTCAGCCTCCCAAGTTCTGGGATTACAATGCGTGTACAACAACACCTGGTTTATATGGTGCTTGGGCCTTGTGCTGACTAGGTAAGCCCTTTTAAATGCTGAGCTATGCCCCCAGCCTGTCAGTGTCTTTTGATTGGTAAGTTAAGACCATTGGTATTAAGAGTAACTATTGTAAGATTTTTGCTGAATCTTGTCATATTGTTTTTCTGGTGTTGGATCTGTTTTTTGTTTGTTTGTTTGTTTTTGTAATTTTCCTTTCCTCTGCGTTCTTCTCTCTGTTTTTGTCTAAGATTCCTTTAATATTTTCAGCAGTGCTGCTCTGGTGCTCATAATTTTTTTTAGGGTTTCTTTGCTGTGAAAAATTTTTATGTCTCCAATTTTCAGTTATGATTGTTTTGGATACAACAATCTGAGTTGACACTTGCTTTCTTTTCTTTTTGGAGACAGTGTCTCATTCTGTAGTTCAGGCTGGTCCTGACCTCACTACAGAGCCCAGGCTAGCCTCAAGCTCATGGCAATCCTTCTGCTTCAGCCTCCTGAGTACTGGGACTACAGGTGTGTGCCACCACACCTGGCATATGTGGTGCTGGAGAATTGAACTCACAGCCTTGTGCTTGTGAGGCAAGCACTCTAATCACTGTGCTGTTCCTTCAAATTTGACATTTGCTTTCTTTTAAAGCTTAAAAGATTTCATCCAAGGTTCTCCTTGCCTTCAAAGTTTACATTGAGAAATGTGCAATAATTTGGGTGGATTTGCCTTGGTAGAATGATGTCTTGTTTTCCTCTTACTGTTTTTAATATTTTCTCCTTATGTTGAATTTTTGAGGTTTTGATTACCATGTGTCAATGGCAAGGTTCTTTTCTGGTCAAAGTAAGTTAGTGTTCTACATACTTTTGTACCTGAACGTTAATTTCTTCACCTAAATTTGAGAAATTTTCTGCCATGATTTCAGTGAACAAATTCTTTATAACTTTTGTACTGGCTGCTGCTCTGTCTCCCCTACCCATAATTCCAAGGTTGGTTCTCTGTGAGTTGTTCAGCTCCCTGGCTCACTTCTTGTTTTGGGGCCACCTCCAGCTGCAGCATTTAACGCACTGACCTTGTCCTCACAGTCTGAAATTCCGTCCTCACAGTGTTTGAGCTTGATGCCCCTACTTTCAAATGAATTTTTCATATCCCTAATTTCAGCTAGAGTTTTTATTTTTCAGATTTTCCACTTCTCTATTGACATGGCCCTCCATCTCTCACGTCACCTGCTTATCATCTGTGTTTTCCTTAAACGCAGTAGACTTTGGATCCATGGGAATCGTTATTTAGTCAATTCCTCTTAAGCTCGCTACTCATTTCTTGCATGTGTTTGTGTCCTGTTTGGATTGACTGACTCTTTGGTCCACTTGGTTTTGACTTCCTTTCCTGTAAGTCCCCCTACTTCACAGCCCATGCTGATAGCTTCTGGGGCGTTGGCATCTCTGCCTGTGTCCTAACGCCTTGCCTTCCCGTGGTTATGTTGCTGGGGGACTTAACTCTAATGGCCCAGCCAGGAGGTTTCTCTGAACACGTGGGAGGGGGGCGGAAGCCCACGGGGTTCATGCCGGGAGGCAGCAACAACGGGTACCTAACGTTCCAGTGGCCTCCAGAGCCTCTTGTTCACCCAGCCGCCTCTCCTGCCTGGGCCGGCTTCCCTCCACCAAGGGTGGGGCTCTCTGCTTTCTGCGGGCTGCGCTCACTTCAGCCCTAACCATTCAAGAGGTTGGTGGCCTTCTTTCCCTTCTGTGACTGTCTCTTCTGTCATTCTGTCCTATACACTGGTTAAGAATGTGTGTGGCCCATCTGTCGGACCAGGGCTCTTTTCAAAATGGCTCCTGCCTACGTCACTTCCTGGTGATGTCACTTCCTAGCGCCTGCCAAGAGCTGCTTCTCCGGAGCTGGTCCACTAAGTGCCTTGGAGGCCTTTTCAGAGGGAAGCACAGAGCGCATGTGCAGTTTGCCCTACCTGGGGGCGCCTTTATAGAGGCTGGGTCTACCAACTTCTGTCAGTTCCCGTAGCTCCTGGCTCAAGGCTCACCTCAGCCTGCGCTGCCAGGTGCTCAAGGCCCTTTCCAGGCAGCCTGACACCCTTTCGGGGTTTTCAACCTTTCTGTGGCCTCATTTCAATTCCTGGAGCTCTCCTCCCTCTCCAAACTAAGCTGAGTTTTGTTTTTTCAACTACATCTCAACTTTTTGGACAAGAGCAACACCCAACCTTATCTTTGGAGCCACTCCCCACTGTTGTTCTGCTCTCTGGTCTTCAGAGCCCCGTAGACCGAGGGACAGAGGCTGGCTCCCCCCTCTGCACTGCATGTGAAGGTAGCTTCCATGTTGGAACATGTGGTTCATATGCGCCCAGGGCTGTGTGCTTTGCATAGATGATTTCATTTAATCCTGCCAAACCCCCAGGATGCTATGGGCAAGCTCTTTCTTGCTACCCACAAGCCCCGTCCCACCTACCTCCCAGATACTTTCTGCCTTGTCAAGGTGGAGACTACCTTCCGCCCACCTCTGGTTCCTCCCGCCCACCTTCTGTTCTCTCTGCCTGAAGTGGCCTCCTCCTCCCTGCCTCACATACTTGGGGCTTGCCCAGCTATCCTTGGAGGTCTTAGTTATATGTCACTTCCTGAGGGTGGACTTCTGGGTGACAAGTTAGATCCTTCTGGGACCATGACACACTTTCTCCTGCTCCCCCCACCCCATCTCCTTTAAGCACTTGTCATAACTGTGATAAACTATTTTGTGAAAATTTCTTTGTCCCTTTTCTCATGCAGAACTATATTAGGACTAAAAAGGTTGTCGAGTTCTTTTTCTTTTATTAGCTTGTTTTGTGGCACTAGGAATTCAACTTAGGGCTTTCACACTGAGTCACAGCCCCAGCTCCCTTTTTATTTTTTTGATTTAAATTTTATTTTATTTTATTTTTGGGACAGGGTTTTCCTCTGCAGTCCAGGCTGGTCCTGAATTCACTATGGAGCCCAGGCTGGCCTCCAACTCACAGCAATCTTCCTGCCTCAGCTTCCTGAGTGCAGGGATTACAGGCGTGTATCACTATGCCCAGGTTTATGTGCTACTAGGGAATCAAATTCAGGGCCTTGAGCTTGCTTGCCAAGCGCTTTAACTGCTGAGCTATTCCAGCCCTATTTTTAAAAAAATTTTGATACAATTTCTCAGTAAATGCTTGAGGGTGGGGGGGAAGGGTTCAAACTTGTGATCCTCCTGCCTCAGCCTCCTAGAGTGCTGGAATCACAGTTGTGTGCCAGTATGGCACCCAATTTTTATACCCAGCTCTTGTTGCAGGGCCTGGTGCCTGGTATGAATTCAGACTTTAACTGAATTTCAGAATCATGGTTGGGGGCAGGGTTCCTGGATTCCCTGGTTCCCATCCTGAAGCTCACCTGCCGCTGTGGGAGTCTGTCCCCCCAGCACCTGTCCAATGACATGGCTGCTGTGGAGACTCTCAAAACTCAAGAGAGAAATAATCCCACCCTGCTGAGAGCAGTTCATAAGTGTGCACCCAGCTCCAGGGAAGTGGCTGGTTGCTGTATCGGGAGCAGCAGGAATGGCTAGGTCAGTGTCACCTAAGAACAGTGAAAAGAGGGGCCTTGGAGTACCTCGCTTGGGGAAGAGGCCCAGGAAGGGAGGAGGAGAAGCAGCCATGGATGTGTGACCGCCCTAAGGTGGACACTCAGGAGAAAGCCCAGAGAATCAGAAGAGCACCATGGGGTCTCTTGATGGGGCCTGGAATGGGCCTTCACGAAGAGCTCCAGACTCCTTCTGTCTGCCCCAGTAGGAGGCTGAGTAGTTCCTGGAAAAAACAAAAAAACAGAATTTTGTGGTTGGAAACAAAAGCAACTCTATTGATCCAAGCATGGGCGAGCCACCCCCTACCCAAGGGAAAGGCCCAGCAGGAGAGGAGCAGAGGGATCAGCCACACCACAAGGGAACTTCAGCCCAGAGATGGGGGCTGAGTCAACACTTTCTGGTTTGAAAAATAGAAGAGGAAGTGAAGTAATATTCCAGTGAATTAACTCGCATTACTTCATAACACAATTGGCTGCTCTGGGTAAGTTTCTGGCTCTTGGGAAACGTTTTCTCTTTTAAGCATTGCCTAGCTGATAAGTTACCAAAACAAGTTAAGAGTAATATCCTAGGCCTGTTGCCATTCCAGTCTCCTTAGTTCCTGCCCTGCCATATCTGACTGGCAATAATGCAGATTATAACACTCACCTGGGATGGATGGATGTGTGTGTGTGTGTGTGTGTGTGTGTGTGTGTGTGTGTGTGTATCCACTTTTCTACCTACCATGTATCTATCTTGCCAGCTCTGTCCCAAACCACCAGACCAGGCTTTCTAGGAGGAGACCCAGGATCCTGTATTTTAGCAAGATCTGGCTAAAGTGGGTGAGGGAGAGAGTTCTAGAAAGGTCCAGTAGGCAGCCCAAGTAGCACAGGCCTGAACTCCCAGCATTTTGAGAGGCTAAGGCAAGAACATTGCTAGTTTGATATCAGCTTGGGCAATGCAGAGAGACTTTGTCTTGAAAATCAAAGTGGGCTGGGAATGTAACTCAGAGAGAAGGCACGGGCCATGACCACAGGAGCATCCCCCAAGACCAGCCAGTGACACCTGCCAGGTATCTTAGGAAGAAGGAGGTAGGACTTGGGATATGTTGTCAGCTAGTCTCATTTCCAAGGTGATCTGGACCTTTAAAGATCTGAGTTTAATAGGAAAATTTACACACACACACACACACACACACACACAGAGAGAGAGAGAGAGAGAGAGAGAGAGAGAGAGAGAGAGAGAATCACAGAATTTTTAAGGGATGAGTGGGGTTTGAATACTATTAGTTAAGCTCTTTTCAAATGCACTCACCCCCTTACAGTCACCTAGATTGTTTTGACTGCTCTGAGTAACGGGAAGCTCACCTCTTAATCCATCCCAACCCAAGACAGCGTGACAAAGTTCTTTTAAAAATTTGGCTGATATCTATATTCCCGTTGCTTCCACTTGCTAATTCAGGTATAAACAAAATTTGTACTTTCTCTTGTTTCAGAAGATGAGGAAATTGAGGTCATTGCGGACCTGAGACCGTGGTTTTAGTTTGGGTCTCTCTAGAAGCAGACCTAGAGACAGGAGTTCACAGCAAGTAATGTATTGGGGAATTGATTTCATCTGATACCAGGAGATACCAGTAAGAGAAGGGGAAATCAAGACAGGAAAGAGAAGGTGTCAGGCAAAGTAAGTTACCAGGCAAGTTACTGCCATGGGCAGCTGTAAATCAGTCTGCTGGGAGTTCTAGAGAATGGGGCAGAACCAGCCTCCACTGGGCTCAGTGGCACATTCTTGTGTTTCCTAAATTCTGGGAAGCTAAAACAGAGGATCTCAAGTTTGAGCCCAGTCGGGGCAATTTAGCGAGACTCTATCTCAAAATGAAAATAAATAAGGAGTCTGGGGTTGTGGCTCAGTGTCGAGGCCTTGGATTCAATCTTCAGTATTGCCAAACAAACATAAAAACCACCATAAAATCATGAAGAAAAGACAATAAGTAGAAAACTGCAGAGAATTCAATATTTTGCAAAAGAGAAAAACAAGTTATAAGCAAAAAAAGGAGCTTTGTTTACTGAAATGGCTCAGAGAAACGCAAACTTACACCACAACGTACTGCTCGTCTCACACCCACCGGAAGAGCTGAAGCAGAGAAGATGGAAAACACCCAAGGTCCGGGAGGCCGCAATGCAAGGGGACTGCACCTGACGGGTGGACGATTACTTGTCGCTGAATGATGGGACACACATCGAGAAACGCTTTGTTAGCTAATTTGTCACCTTGCAAACTTCATAGCGTGTACCTAATGAACTAAAATGGCTACATTGTCATTAGACATTGTAATCTCAGGGGACTGCTGTCCTACATGTGCCCCTTGGACTGAAACACCATCATTTTGTGAAATGGATCGTAATTATAATTTAACAGTTCTACCCGTGGGCATATGCCCACCAGAAATGTGCCTGCCCACCAAAAGATGGGTACTAGAATGTTCACATCAGCGCCATTTGTAATAGCTTCATGTTAATCAGCTTTTCCAGTCCTGGAACAAATTTCCAGACAGCCACAGTTTAAAGGAGGAGAGGTTGATTGTGGCTCATGGTTTCAGAGGGTTCTGTCCATGGTTAGCTAGCTCCAAAGCGGGGGCATCATGGCTGAAGGGTACAGTAACACAAAGCTGCTTAGCTTGTGGTGGCCAGGAAGCAGAATCAGGCGACAGAACCAGAGGAGGAGAGGTGAGGGACCAGACAGATCCCTGAGGTCACGCCACCATGTCCCACCCAGGCATACCCAGAAGCATGCTTTATGATCCCCTGGGTTACTTCAAAGTTGATCAAGTTGACAGTCCACCTGAATCATCACAAGGCCCAGACTGGAAACCACCCGATTTTTCATCAATACTAGAACAGAAAATAAGTGATCACTGACTAACGCAATTCGTACCTCACAGCACAGAGACTGGACTACAATTACACACAGCCTCACAGACTTACCTTACAAGCAAACGCCCAGAAGAAGCCAAGTAGAAAGCGTTACATTGTAGGATTACATACATGAAGCATCAAAGGAGAAACTCATTATACAAATGGAAGTCAGGAAACTGGTTACCCTTTGGGGATAGTGATTGGCAGGGGCCTGAGGAGCAGCCCTGAGGGTGTCCCTGTTGGGCTGGATGGGAGTTGACAACTTAACCCTTGAATAAAAAAAAAAAAGGCATTGAGAGCTGGGCCTTGTGGCATAAGCCTCTAATACCAGAACTGTGAGAGGCTGAGGCTGGAGGATCTCAAATTTGAAACCACCCTGGGCAGCTTAATGACTTAGTGAAACCCTGTCACAAAATAGGAATTTAAAATGGGCTGGGGATGTAGCTTTGTGTAAAGACCCTGGATTCAATCCCTAGAAAGAAAGAAAGAAAGAAAGAAAGAAAGAAAGAAAGAGCGGAAGGAAGGAAGGAAGGACATTGAGCTATATTCTTTAGATCTGCAGACTTTTCTATATACACAGTTTGGGCTGCTTAGAGATACTTCAGCCAGCAGTGATGATTTCACTAGCAGTGACTCCATGAAGTTGTAACAAAGCTGGACAATCCCTTCCCATTGATAGCCCCAGACCCTCACAACGTGGCTCACAAGTTTGTGGCAAAGCTAGTGTAAGCAAACTCACTGCGCCACCAGTTGTATAAAAAGTGTAACATAACCAACCATGACGACACACTCCTATAATCTCAGCTTCATGGGAGGCTGAAGCAGGAGGATTACAAATTTGAGTCCAGCCTGGGCAATTTAGAGAAAATCGTGTCTTGGTATAAAAATTAAAAAGGTCTAGTAATGTGCATGCCTGCACACACACACACACAGTATAGCACATATGATTATACACCATATCTAATACTTAGTAATGATAGTGAACTGTATGTTACCGATATATGTATTTACTGTACTAAACTTTTTGTCATTATTTTAGAATGTACTCCTTCTACTTACAAAAAATATGTAAGTCTGAGTCAGGTGTGGTAGCACACCCCCATATTCTCAGCCGCTGCCAACTGCCCATGAACAGACGGAGACCTTCTGAAACCATGAGCTAAGATAAACCTTTCTCTCTTAAACTGTGTGTTGGGTATGGTGTCCCAGCAATGAGAAAGGAATAAGAGAAATCAAACCTTGCACACACCTGTAATCCCAGTAGTCCAGAGGCTGAGGCAGGAGGATTGCCATGAGTTCAAGACCAGCCTGCACTACATAGTGAGTTCAGGACCAGCTGGACTACAGAGGGAGACCCCAGGACACAAATAAATGAAACAAATGAAAAAAAAAATAGAAGTCATCATGCCTGGATAGATTTGAGGCAGTAAAGGTCAGAAATCTCCTTCCCAAATTGTTAATAACACAAAAAAAGTGAAATGCGAACAGTCTTGTGATTCACAGCCTCCAGAACATAAAAACAATCTGCCAGTTGCCCGGGAAACACGCTGCTCTTCTCGATTCTTCCTTCTGAAAGCTATTTCCCCATGCAGTGTTGACCCCGCGATGCGGTGGCCAGGCGGTGATTATGACACACAGACCAGATGCCTGTGCTCCACCGGGCCTGAAAATAGGCAGGAGTTAGAAAGCAGAGAGAAGGTGGTAAGACTGAGGGAAAGCAGACCGCAAGACATTTCCTCCCGGAGGCCGAAGGCCGCACCTAGAAAGTGGTTCCTCCCCTTGGCCGAGGAGTGGAGAGACTGAAGAGGGGTGGAGTGGGAGCAGAGAGGAGCGGGGCTGGAGCCTGGGCTCCTCCTGCGTCTGTTTGACAGTAGGTTTATCTCCCCTGGACACGGTTAGTGTGTCAACCAGCTTTCCGGCTATGAGAGATACGCAAGGCAATCAGGTTATGAAGAGAAAAGGTGTATTAGGACTCACGTTTTTAAATGGTTGCATCGTTTTGTTTGTTTATTTCTTGCAGCCTAGTTGGATCCTGGCTTTAGACGTCCCATTTCATGCCAGGAGGACTCTTCTATTCTTCTGGTGGGTGTGTCAGAGGGCAACGGTGGGAAGGCAGGACGAGGCAAAACTTCTCACCTCATGGCTAGGAAGAAAAAGAGGGGCAGTGGGAAGGCCTGAGGTCCCACTCTCTCCATCAGGGTCACACCCCCAGTGACCTAAAGACCCTCCTCTGGGCTCCAGCTTTTAAAGATTCCAATGCCTCTCAAAAAGCACCATGGGTATGGACCAAGTCTTGCACACTTCCACTTAAGGAAACAGGAAACACTTATCCAAACCACAGCAGTCATGAGCAGAATGATTTCCTCTAAAGCTGGCCTGGGTCTTGGGCCAACAAGTAGGTGGGAAGACCTTGGTGTCCAGCTTTCTGAGGGAAGAAACTTTCATGAATTCCGAGGGGCTTCCAGGAAGTGGATAAACTGACAATTTTAGGATGTTAGGTAACTACTGCTTGCATAAGGATGTTCAACCTGAAGAAGCAAGGGAGTGGAATTGTCTGGAATCCATAGCTTTACAAGGAAGCTCAGCAGCCCTAGTGGCAAAGCTCCTTCACACAGCCAAATAAGATTCATCCTATGGACTCTTCCAGAAGCATCTGGCCCCCAGTCTGGAGAAAGAGGAGAGGCTGTGTCTTAAGTTCCCCTCCCCCAGGACACAATAACTGACTTGCACAACTTGAAGGAGAAAAGATTTATTTTAGCTCACGGTTTCAGAAGGTTTCAGTCCATTCATGGGTGGCCGGCAATGGTGGAAGCACATAGTGGAGGCGAGCTGGGAGAAAGCTGGTCATGGCGTGGCAGACAGGAAGTCATGCGAGCGAGGAAGGGTGGAACTAACACACACCCTTCCAGGTCCTGTCCCAGTGATCTGCCCCTTCAGGATAAAGCCTGGGTGTTCCGCCCTTCCCAACCAGACCCCACCTCTTACCAGCACACAGTTCCATAGGTACTCCACAACATTCAAATACGTGAAGCTCTTGGGGGGATAGTCCAGGTCCAAATAATGACTGGGACAAACAGTACAGCTAACACACAACCTTCCGTGTCATGTCCCAGTTAGGCCCACCTCTTAACCGCACATGGAATCCACAGGCATTCCACAACCCCCAGTACATGAGACCTTTGGGCAACATTCCAGATCCAGTCCACAGCAGGCTGCCTCTCTGGGACAATTCATGGGCTGGGAGTGTTAGGCAGGGACCCCAGTGTCATATGGTCATGTAGCAGCTCCATCCTCTTAGCTGGAGGGAGCCTTGGGCCTCCCAGTGGGCATCTGGCTGGAGAGGAGAGAAGAGAGGAAAGAGGGGGAGAAGCAGGAAGGAGACGAAAGCTCGGGGAAGTTCACGCTTTACGCAGGTGTGGCTTTACGTGGTCCTCACCTTCATCTTGCAGCTCCGTCTGCCACGTGGAAGGAAGGGGCAGGGACCAGAATTCATCTCTGCAGGTGCTGCAGACCCTGCACAGCGTTTTCTGAATCAGATGCTGTAACTGTTTAGTTCTAGAAAGTCCGCTCAAATGTCTCATGTGTTTGGAAGGCCATTGGATCATGGGGGTGCTATGCTTATCAACGGATTCACTCATGGACAATTCGCTGTGCTATTTGGGGTTGTGACCTGAAGAGGGTGTCACCCCCCCTGGCTGCATCCTGGCTGCCGTGGGATGAGAGCCATTTCCTCCTCCAGGCCCTCTGCTTTTGCCATTTTTGTCTTAGTGATGACCATGCATGGACTGAGACCTCGGAAACTATGAGCTAAAATAAACCCCTACTCCTTTTAGTTTTGGTAGTCGGATGTCATGTCCTGCAGGGAGAAAGTGAAGGAAAGACGGGCTGTCCACTTAGAGCTTGCTAGAATGAGGAGCTGGCCTCTGTCATTTGCATTTGGCCGAGGCCCCAGGCAGGCAGCGGTGAGGGGAAGACTCAGGTGTGCTTTACTGGCTGTGGTTGCCATGGGGATGCTGGAATTTTGGGTTAATTAACAGCCAGCATGTTTGGCACTTGGCTTGGGAGTGAAGTTGGCATCCTGGTTGGTCCTGAGTGGGAAGAGCTGGGCGCTCACTAGTGCAGCCTGCCAGAGCTGCACAGAGCAAGAACTGACCAGTACGGGCTTCTCTGTGCCTTTGGTTTTTGTTTAACTGCAGAAAATTACTTTGCGCTTGCTGCTGAACATACCATCATGTCCCCCTTCAGGCAAGGGCTCGTGGGGTGGGGATGCGCATGTCACTCTCTTTGGGGGATAGACCCCACACTTTCTCCCAATGAGTTGAGATCTTCTGCATTCTTTTGCTAGCCAAGGAACTCTTGCTGGCTGCCTTTCTGTTCTGGTTTGGATCTGGAATGTCCTCCAAAAGTCTCCTGTATTTAGATGTTGTGGAATACCTGTGGATCCATGTGTTGTTAAGAGGTGAGGTCTGGTTGGAAGGGGCGGAGCACTGGGGCTTGACCCGGAAGGGGTGGGCAACTGAGACAAGACCTAGGAAGGTGTATGCTAGTCCCTCCCTCCATCCCTCATGCCACGGGCAACTTTCCTCCAGCTGGGCCTCCACCCTGTGTTCTGCCATTGCTAGCCACCCATGAATATACTGAGACTTCATGAAACTGTGAGCTAAAATAAATCTTTCCTCCCTTGAGTTGTAGATGTTGGGTATTCTCAGCAATGAAAAAGTAACTGAGACAGAAAGTGGTACCAGAGAAACGGAGTCATTGCTGTGACGCTACCTAATGACACAGCTTGGAAGCTTTTGGAACTGGTTTGTGAGAGGAGTTTGGCAAGGTTTCAGGATGCCGCCTGGAGAAGCCTTACCTGTGAGCAGAGCTGGATAGATTCTAGTCAGAGCTCAGAAGACCAGAACATCGAGAGAAATGCAGACTGGAAAGGCTGGGCTCAAGAGGTTTCAGATGGGAAGGACTTTATTGGCAATTGCATACTGTGCTCTAGCAAAAACTGTGTGAGCATTTTGCTCCATTCCTAAGACTTCGCTTGAATCTGAGATTAAGGGTGGTGGACTACTTAATCTGGCAGAGGAAATTTTGAGGCAGCCCAATGTTCTGGCTGTCACATGGGTACTTCCTGAGGCTTTTAGCCAACTCTCTGGCAAAAGTAGGAGAAAATGGCAGAGGAAGAAGATATAAAAAAAATTTGGAGCTTTCTCAGAATGAAAGGGACATGGGACAAAAGATAGTATGATTGTTAAAGAAATTAGCATTAAAAATAAACCAAATACTTGGAATCAGGATTGTAAAAAAGAGACCTTGAGGATACCTCAACAGTCAGCAAGATCCCACCCTTTACCATTTAAACGGTGGAAAGGCAAAAGACTATGCTTTGGAAAGAGACTTTCAGGGGCTCTTGAGAGCAACTTAGGAAAGTAAATCCCCAAGGAGTTCAGCCACTAAGGAGCTCAGAAGAATTGACAGTGATTGTCCAGGGCAGACAGACTGCTACTCAATCCAGGAGCAGAGCTTGACATCCACATGGTGCTGGCTGCACAGACATTCAGAAAGCAAGAGTTGTGGGGTCAGGGAGGCTTCCACCATATTTCAGAAGAAGGCCTTGGAGGCCAGGCAGTGTGCCCCTGGGAGGGCAGTGCGTGAAGCCTACAGTGGAGACCCCATAAATTTGGAGAGGCGAGGAAAATGGATTGTCCACTGAGGAAGGCTGCAGGTTGTGAGCAAAGCCAGCCAAAAGGAGAAGCCATGGGGGATGCAGCCAGAGGCAATACTGTAGGGGCAGGGCCACAACTTTGGAACTCACATCTTGCCTTGTTTTACCCCAAGTGCTGGAAATACAACTAAAAGTTTTAACAGCATTACAGAATTTAACTCTTGTCCTCTGGATTTAGAACTTGTTTTTGTTCAATTGCTTTCTATATTCCTGTTGCTGCCTTTTGGAATGGGAATGTCTATTCTGTGTCATTGTATGTTGGAAGTGTTTAACTTTGCTTTGATTTTCACAAGGGCTCACAACTAAGAGTTGGCCTCGCATCTCAGAGGAGACTTTGGACTTGGACTTGTTAGCAGTGCTGGAACCGTTAAGACTTTGGCAACTCTTAGAGAAGGACTAAGTGCATTTTACATAAGGAGGTGGACCTGAGTCTTTTGGGAGCCACAGGTGGAAAGTTATGGTTTGGATCTAGAATGTCCCCCAAAAGACTCATGTCTTTGAATATTGTGGATTACCTATGGGACCATGTGCTGCTAAGAGGTGAGGCCTGATCAGAAGTGGTAGAACACTGGGACTTGACCTGGAACAGGCAGATTACTGGGAAGGACCTGGAAGGGGATACACTAGCATCTTAGTTACGTTTTTGTTGCTGGGACTCAATACCCAACACCCACAAGTGAGGGAGGAAAGATTTATTGTAGCTCACAGTTTCAGAAGGCCTCAGCTCATTCATAGGCGAGTGGCGGGAAAATGGTGGAATCACAGGGTGGGGCCACAGCTAGAGCTAGAGCTGCCCAGGAGACAGAGATCCTTACAGCACGGTGGAACAGAGAGCAACTAGGAGGGAAGGGTGGAACCAGCATATACCCTTCCAGGTCAAGCCCTAAATATCCACCCATCCCAGCCAGGCCCCACCTCCCAACCCTACACAGTATCTATAGGAACATGAGGCCTTGAGAGAGACTCCAGATTCAAATCACAACAGCTGGCCTTTCCTTTCCTTCCTCACATGGCTTCCTGTTTGCCCTGCTGTGAACTGCTGTCCTCCAGTGAGGTCTCTGCCACGAGCTTCTGCGGTTGCCAGCTGCCCATGACTACGGAGTCCTTCTAAAATTGTGAACAAAAATAAATATTTTCTCCTTTAAATTATAAATATTGGGTACTCTGTACCAGCAATGAAAAATAACAGAGACACTGCCTATTGTGGTTTGGATCTGGAATGTCCCCCAACAGCCTCATGAATTTGAATATTATGGATTGTCTATGGAACCATGTGCTGTTGGGAGACTGGGGCCTGGTCTGGAAGGGTGGATTGTAGGCATAGTGGATTAGATTATAGGCATGTGGGCTGGATTATAGGTGTGTGATGGATTAGAACCACATCTGGAAGGGGCAGATCCCTGGGAGGGGACCTAGAAGTGTATATATTCTGCTGCCTTCCTTCCTGGACTGGACTGGACTTGACAAGACGTGGCTTCCTGTTCGCAGTGCTGTGAGGAGCAGCTCCCCATTCTACCTCTGCCATGTGCTCCCAACTGTTGCCAGTGGCCCAAGCATGGACTTGACCTTCTGAAACTGTGACATGCTTGCCTTTCCTTTTCTCTTCTCTCTCTTCTTTCTTTTTTGTCTATGACAAGGTCCAGGTTAGCCTCAAACCCGTGATCCTCCTGCCTCAGCCTCCCAAGTGCTGTGCTGGGATTAGAGGTGGGCACACCCCCAGCTTGCCTCCCTTTTCTCGCATGGTTACTCCCTGTACCTTCCAAGTACAGCATCAGCATCCAGATGTTTGTCCCAGGGTCTGCTTCTGGGGAAGAGCCAAACACAGCTAGAAGGTCTTATTATCTCTATTTTACAGATGAGGAAAACAATGTTCAGAGAGGTCATGTGACATTTCAAGGGGTGGCGTAACATAAATCCATATTTGGTCTCTGATCCCCGTTTTTAACATGGAGGTCCTAAAACCCTTGGAATGTCCTGAGTGGCAATGGGAAGGTCCTAACCAGAGCTCCGAAGTCCCTTGAAGCTCCCTGAGTCTTTGCTCCAATGCAGCGACTTCTGGTGGCTTCTGGATAGGGGCAGGGAGGGATGGTCACCAGAAAGACTCACCAGTGATGAGAGCTCAGAACTTGCTGCCTTACCTCCTCGTCCTCCAGGGGAGAGAAGGGTCAGGAATGGAGTTGATAGTCCCTCGTGCCTGGGTGATAAAATCTCCATAAAAGGGTCCGGACCACGGGGTTTGGAGAGTCGCCAGGTCAGTGAGACCATCTGTGTCTGGGGAGGTCACTCCAGCTCCATGGGCACGGCCACTCCTGTGGGCAGAGCCCTCCGGGACTTTGCCCTGTGTGCCTTCTCATCTGGACCTTCATTTCTGACCTTCATAAGAAGTAGCTTTATGATAAGTCAGGAAACCTGAGTAAATGTCTCTCTGAGTCTTTTAAACTTTTTTTTGGCAGTACTGGGAATTGAGTCTAGGGCATTTCACACCGAGCTATACCCCCAGTACATTTTTGTTTTTGATTTTGAGACAAGGCCTCGCTGAGTCACTAAGTTGCTCAGGCTGGGGCCTGAGCCATCTTCCTGCCTCAGCCTCCTGAGTTCTGGGATAACAGGCTTGCACCACCAGGCTTGGCGAAATATCTTCCTGAATTCTGCAAGACTTTATATCAAGTCCTCAAACCTGAGGAGGGGGTCACAAGACCCCCAAATCTGTAGCCAAGACAGAAATATGGGTACTTGGGGCTGGAGGAATGGCACAACAGTTAAAGTGCTTGCCTAGCAAGCACAAGGCCCTGAACTCGAGTCCCCAGCATCACATAAAGCCAGGTGCCTATAACCCCAGCACAGCACTCTGGAGGCTGAGGCAGGAGGACTGCCATGAGTTCAAGGCTAGCTTGGGCTTCATAGTGAGTTCAAGACTAGCCTTGGCTATACGGTGAAATCTTATGTAAAATAATAATAATAATAATAAAATAAAATAAAAATAAGGGTATCCTGTGCACCCAACTCTTGCAACTGAGTCTAAATTGTGGACTGAGCCCTTATCCTGTGGGGACCATGCAAAATCCAGGTGGGGTCAGAATTGCATTAAATTGTAGGACTCCAGTTGCTGTCCAAGGAAGACTGGATAATTGTGGGGTGCAATCACCTAACGTATTTGGTCCCAGGTACGTCGTAAGTGAGAAAAAGAGTTTTATTTTTACGAGGTCATGCATCTTGTAAAGCGGCATTAGTATTAAATCCACAGTGAGCCTGGCCTGGGTGGTGCAGCCGCTGGGGGGCTGAGACAGGAGGATCACAAGTGTTAGAGTCAAGCCTGGGCAATTTAGCAACCTAGTGAAATCCTGTCTCAAAATCAGAAATAAAACCAGAAGCTGGGGTGTAGCTCAGTGTGAAGACGCTGGGCTCGATCCTCAGTACTATCAGAAAGAGAGAGAGAGAGAGAGAGAGAGAGAGAGAGAGAGAGAGAGCCTGTACTCCTGATTTGTGGATGTGTATTTTATCTTTCTCCAACCCTTTAAAAGCCAGAGACCATAACTTAGAATTTTATAGCCTCTGAGTGCCTATAATAGCCCCTTGTGTAGCTTTCCTGGGATTTTATAAAAATTTAATTGAATCCAGTTGTCAGTACATATTTTTGCAAAGCTAACATCAGTCAACCATCCTAATCCAAAAATCCAAAATACTCTGAAATTAGGATTTTCAGATTAGGGGTGCTTTACAGGTTAGTCTGTGCCCATGTACTCCAGCCAGAACAACTCTGACCTCTGAAACCTTGTGGATCAGAGAACAATTCTGTAGGAGGCCATGGATTTGAACCTGGCACCTCGCTGGGCCCCACAGACCAACCCAAAATAGAGTTTACTCACAGGGACGGAGCTTGGGATGCCTGCAAGAGGCCTAGTGGGTAACTTACTAGTTAAACTGGAAAAGGCTAGCTAGTTAAGCTGTAACCAATTAACTGGTTAGTTGGCAGAGCTGAGCCCAATGAACTGTTTTCGATGAACTTGTGTCCACGTTACTAAAAAAAAAAAAAAAAAAAAAAGCATCGGATCACGTTGTTGGTTGAAAGTTCTCAGAATTCGCTCAGGTCGTGAGAGCCACTTCATCTGCGAGTCACACTTTGTCTTGGCTTGCTCAGTAGGCTTCGCTCAATTTAATGGTGCAAGGAATTTTCCTCTTTCTTTTTGCAGTGCCAGGGGATCAGACTCAGGGCCTCGTGCATACTAGGCAAGCGCTCCGCCAGACAGCGACCCTGCCAGCCCTGGAATGAACTGAGACAGGGTCTCGCTGATCCTGAACTCACTACGTAGCCCAAGTTAGCCTAGGACTCACAACAATCCTCCTGCCTCAGCCTCCGGAGTGCTGGGATTATAGCCGTGCAGTGCCACGCCCAGCTTATGTGGTGCTGCGGAATTGAACTCAGAGCCTCGCGCTTACAAGGCAAGTGCTTTAACCACTGTGCCGTTCTTCCAGCCCTTGTTTTTCTCTCTCCTTTTTTTTTTTTTTAACACAAGGTCTTTCTCTGCAGCCCAGGCTGGTCCTGAACTCCCTATGGCGCCCAGGCTGGCCTTGGACTCAGGGCAATCCTCTTGTCTCATCCTGTGCTGGGATTACAGGTGTGCGCCACCACACTGGGTTTATGTGGGGCTGGGGAATCGAATTCGGGTACTTAGGGCTTGACTTAGCACTTGCTAGGCAAGTGTTTTAACTGTTGAACCACTCCTCCAGCCTGTCTTCCTTCTTTCCTTCCTTCCTTCCTTTCTTTCTTTCTTTCTTTCTTTCTTTCTTTCTTTCTTTCTTTCTTTCTTTCTTTCTTTCTGTGCTGGGGATTGACCAGGACCCTCACACTGACCTATACCCCCAGACCATATTTATTTTTCATTTTGAGGCAGGGTCTTGCTAAGTCACTAAAATGCCCAGGCTCGGGGCTCAAACTTGCAGTCCTCCTGCCTCAGTCTCCCAGAGTGCTAGGAATACGGGTCAGACTTGGAAATTTTCTCTTAACCTTTGTACCAGGATTCCCCGGGGAAGGCCACGACCATGGTGGGACGCCACCGTCCCCTCTTCCCAGCTGGGGAAGGGCAACCAGGGCTGGACGCCAGGGGTCACTTCCCACCTGGCTTCCAAGAGAGAACAGCGAAGACACACCCACTTTCAAAAGAGGAGTCACATTTTACTTGGATTATTTGAGAACAGGAACAGTCTCTGTGGCATGAAACCCAGCCTTATCTCATTTCCTACCAAAAAAGCCGGGGTCTTTCTCCCGCCTCAACTCCAGCCTCCCTCCCTTCCTCAAGACACGAGGAAGCCCCAGGTTACACCACAGCAGGTCTTCGTCCTTACAGGAACAAGCTATGTCTCCAAGCAAACACCTCTGCAGAGTCCCATCTTCACAGAGACGTTTACCTGCCAGCTGGGCTGGGCTCTCCACCCTGGTCCTCCATGGTGTTTTCTTTATAAAAGCCAACGGGCCCTGAGAACGTGGGAGGCGGGGAAGGAGGGCCTGGGTCTGGCATGGGCGTCACAAAGGGCTCCTCTGCTCTGGTTGGGCTTCTCTTCATTAGAAGTGCTGAGGGTGGGACCAGCCTGGAGCGCCCCTGACATGCTGGGGGCTGATGCTAAAGACAGTGACCAGGAGTGGACACACGACAGCTCTTGGGCCCTCTGCAAGGCCAGAGGACCTGCAGAACCAGCTGTGTAGTATAATATAGGCAAGACACGCCGGCAGGGGCCTGGGACCCAGGCCCTGGGATCTGGGGGACACTTGGAGCTGTTGCTCAGCCTGCCGAGAGAAGCCAGGCTGGGAGCTGTCATGTAAGAGACAGACCTCCTCAGAGAGAAGTTACGAACTAGAAAATCAGCCCCTGTCTCGTTGCTCCTGGGTCCCCTAGCCCCTAGCAGCCTGGCCCGGGTCAGGGCAATATGGGCAGTGGGGCTTAGATGGCGGTGCTGTCCCCACGGTGTCTCCGGATGGGGACCTTCCCACCCACTGTCCTGGGTCCTGGGGAAAGCGGCTTCCTCCGGGCGTCCAAGTGCTTCATGTACGTCTGCACCCAGGGCTGCTTGGGGTCACCGCAGAATTTGTGTCCCTTCTTGGTGGTGAAGCTGTGGAGAAGAAGGGAGGTCACTTTGTGGGGCTCCCGGGCTCCTAGAGAGCCCTGGCACCACGTCTCCTCTCCAAGTGGCTCTGCTTTAAGCATTGGGAGGAAGACGGAGCGGGGCAGACACTGGGTGCCCTCGGGGACATCCTTGTCAGCCGGAGAGGGTGCATCTACCTCAAGAGGACTCTGGATCTGCAGGGAGGGACGCGGCCCCTGTACACAGAGAGGAGGAGAAAATGCAATGACAGTGCCCAGCACGGAAGCTGAGTGCCACCGGAAGCCAGCCGTGCCCCTGCGCCAGCTCTGCGCCAAGGGACCGTGGGCGGGGACCAGGTCTGCTGCCACTTGGGGAACAGGAATGATAAATACCAACATTCCATGTCCACAGTGGCATGCTGCTACAGTGACTTCATTGCCACCCCGTGTGAGAGGCAGTTATGATGTCACCTGGCGCCTGTGTGACCTTGAGCAGTCACCTTGTGAACCTCAGTGAAATGGGGGCAATCAGACCCTCCCGGGAGAACTGCAGAGGGATGCCGGCAAGATGATGTCACATGCCCTCAAACAGTGCTTGGTGTGCACACAGTGTCCCACAGGGCCATATGGACACAAAATGTTAAGTATAACATACATGCTTTCTCAGGATTGATTCAAAGTCAAACACACTATAAGAAAAAGTATGCAAGTGTGAAATTCAATGCCTCAGAAGTTGCCATACAGGGCTGGGGGCAGAGCTTAGTGGTCAGAGCGCTTGCCCAGCATGCACGAGGCCCCAGGTTTGATTCCACAGCACCACCTGAAAAAGAGCTGGGCATGTGAGTGCACACCTGTGATCCCAGCACTCAGGAGGCTGAGGCAGGAGTTTGAGGCCAGCCTGGGCTATATGGTGAGTTCAGCAACAACCTGGACTATGGAAGGAAACCCTGTCCTGGGGGAAAAAAGTCACCGTGCAGAGCAAAAATGAACAAACTATTGGACCCCTGGATTTAGTGTCCCAGAAGTGGCTGTCGGATCTAAATCTTCATCCTAGTTTTATGGGGGAGGAAGCAGAGGCCCAGAGAGGCCAGATACCTTCTGCAGGGGTGCAGGGAGCTGCCTTGGGTCCTCAGGAGCCCTGGTGTCCCCTCATCCCCAGATCCGCACTGGAGAAGAACTTACATCACTCCTGCTTTTGAGCAGACGCTCCCACTGGACAGCCGGTAGCTTATCACCTTGTTCTCAGCGATTTTCTTGGAAGTAAAGCTCGTGCAGCAGAAGGAGGGGATGACCACAGAGTCTAAGAGGGGACAGAGGAAAGGGCCGTGTCCTCCTCCAAGCCCACCCTCCGTGCCGAGCCACCCTCCTGTACTCGTGGGCTGCCCACGCTCTGCGCTCCAACCGTCCCACTACCTGGGTTGCTTCTCCATCCCCCACTGTGCCAACCCAGGTATGCCCCCAGACCCGGGTTCTGCCAGTGACCTGCCTGCCACTGGCGTTCTCACCTGTGGGCATGACACAGTACACACACACCACCAGGAGGAGGAGACCAGCTGCGCTGGTCACGGGGCCTGCCATGTGCCAGGGAGAAGAGACAGCGGCTCTGGGCTCAAAGTCGAGGTGCAGGGGGAGTGGGCCTGAGGATGAGGAGCCAGCGGCTGGCAGATCAACCTCGCCTCCCTCCCTCTGCCTTTATAGGGGCCGCTGGGGATGTGCACTTATTACCCCACCTCCCCTCCAGGCTTCCTCGAAAATCCTGCGGTCACCAAAGGGGAAGTTGTTACCTAATGGCCATCCAGCTGAGTCAGGGTTTTTTTTTTGTGGGGGGGGGAGGGGAGCTCAATCATAAACAGTGAAAACTGGGCTCTGTGGTGCAGGCCTATCATCCCAGCACACTGGGAGGCTGAGGCAGGAGGATCGCAAGTTTGAGCCCAGCCCGGACAACTTAGTGGCTTAGCAAGACCCTGTTTCAGAATCAAAAATAAAAATGACCTGGGGATATAGCTCAGGGTGAAGGCCCTGAGTTGGAACCTTAGCATCAAAGGGAAAGAGAGAGAGAGAGAGAGAGAGAGAGAGAGAGAGAGAGAGAGAGAGATGGGGGAGAGGCTATGACACTGCCAGGGTCAAGTGCAAAAGCTCTGAAGGCCGATGAGGAGCCAGGCTCTGTTGCCCATTCCCTGCGGGATCCTGGGTAAGTCACTCTTCTCCCTGAACCTCAGTTTCTTCAGCTACCAATAGGGCAGAGTCATCTCTAGCCTTTTCCATCCATTCACTGAACTCTGATTAGATTTCTACCATGTGCCAGGTCCTGGGAAGCTTCTGGCAGGGTGACAAGTGTGTGATCGATGTGTTTATGAACAATGACAAGACCAACAGCCAGGGCGAAGAGCCAAGCAGATGCAGCCAGCATCCATTCAGGTTCCCTCGGGTCCCCTTTCCGAGGTGGCACCCCCCGCCCCGGGGTCTTGGCGCTCAGGCCTTCCCAGCAGTTGGCACCTGTGCTCCTGCCTGTGAGAGCCTCGCAGCTGCAGGCCGCAGGAAGGCGGGAGTGCCCGAAGATGGTCATCACCGGGGCAGCTCGTGACCGCTGTTTTCTGCCCCGATGGAGGCCAAGGCCAGCGTGTCCCGCCTGGTTTCCTGAGGTCCCGGGAAACGCATCCCCTGGCTGATGGCTAGTAGGTGTCTCAGTCCCACCTGACTCGCACACCTCGAGAACCATGGGTGATGTCCACCAGCACATCTCCTGTCCCACGGCCAGGGACTGTGGAATAAATTTAGGATGGATCAACTCTATGACAATTTCTTCTGGATCAGGAACACCTATGAGATTGGCACCAAGCACCCCTCGGGCCAGGGTGTAGACGGGGAGGAGGGGAGCAGCAGGCAGAACCTCCAAGGGGAGCAAGACCAGAGTCAGGGAGGCGGCCATGCCTGATCCCACTGTCCTTCGTGGTGTGGAAGATGTCAAGAGCTCAACAGAGTGTTTCACTGGCTTTGCACCCGCCCCTCTGGGTCCATCTCCATCCCAGCTGGAAGAGGCCATCCTCACATGGCTGAGGGACTGGGGAGGGTTTGATGAGGGACGTGATTGGGAGAGCCCTTACCATTCACAGGGCCTTTGCGTCACTGCTTCTACGAAATCCCATTCTAAATCTTGCTCCTCCACTGATCAGAAGGGATTTCTATGGGTTTTGTGACTCACTGGGTGCCACGAGTGGGTCATGACAGGAGGAAGTGAGGAAGAAAGAATGCCTAGGCAGAGAAGAACACAGCCAGCCTGAGCAGACCAGGTTTGTAGCAACCTGGAGGGGACTTTCCACAGTCTTAAAATCGCCCTGTCTTTGTGCTTTATCTGGGGAAGTAGTTAATCTGGGATTACCAACTTGTTTTACAAAGGGAAAAAAAGAAAAAAGAAAAAGAATCTTACAAAGAAGAAAGTGTATCAGACACCATCACAGGATAAATTATCCTGGCTCCCCAGTGGAACTCTGCCTGGTCTGGGCAACAGGGGCTTAGCAAGACCCTGCCTCAAAACCAAAAAGAAACAACAGCTGGGAAACTGTCCACAGGGAAACTGAGGCTCGTGCATCCAGGATGGGAGAGCTGGCGCTTAAACTGAGTTCAGCAACACCTGATTTCATGGGTGATGAGGCACCTCCTGTCAGCATTAATGAGGTCGGATCTGTGGTCCTGGGTCAAGATCAGACCCACAGGAAGGGTAGTCGGGGGGAGTTAGGGGCAGAGATGCGGGCTAAGAGGTTCCGGCGGATGGCCAGGAAAGACACAGGAGGGTTTAGATGTGGCTGGGTCAGGGAAAGCCCAGCTCCACTGACGGTGGCAGGACTTAGGAAGAACAGACAGGAGGGAGCGGTGCAGAACGTGGGGTCCCGCCAAGACCCTACAGCTTGCAACTTCGTCTCCAGCGCGGCAGTGTCGGGAGCAGCTGGGCCTAGTGGAGCTGAGCTCTCAGCCCAGCACTCTGGGAGGCTGAGGCAGGAGGATCACAAGTTCAAGCCCAGCTTAGGCAATTCAGGGAGGCCTTATCATCAAAACTGAAAATGCGCTGGGGCTGTAGCTCAGTGTGAAGGCCCCTGGCATCTTGATCTCTGGGTCTCACAAGAACAGATACAAGAAAACACTATTGAGTGAGGTCATGGTCACGGAGTGGGATCCCAACAACAGGACGAATGCGTCTCCTTCCTTCCTCTCCCCAGGGCTCGCTCCCTGGTACTCCCCCACCCACCCTAGGAGGCACAGCGAGAGCATCTCCCTAGACACAGGCCCCTGACCTAGGACTTCTCAGTCTGCAGAATGGTGAGAAATACATTTATCGATAACCCAGTCTCTAGTAATCTGGTATAGCAGCTCGCTGTGGGCCACAGCACCAACCCAGCCAGCCTTGAGCACTCAGTGACTTACTGAGATCTTGTCTCAAAATTGAAAAGAAAAAAGTAGCTCATTCTATGTGTTACAGAATCTGGAATCCAGGTATTTACCAAAAAAGTTAAAATTTTATGTTATATGAATTTTTTCTACCACAATAAAATTATTGTAAAAAAAAAAAAAGAGGAGTAGCTCATTGTTAAGGTCCTGGCTCAATCCCCAGAACCATGTACACACCCAGAAAGACGTTGTTGTGTTTAATACGATCTCTACACCAATGGCCCTGAGTGAAGAGGCCACTTTCCTTGTGGTAGAGAGAGGTGAGGTCATGTAGCCCCAGAGTCCTTGTTCAGCCTGAAGCTCTGACCCGGAACTGGGGTACAAGGAGCTGGACAAGCAGGTGTGGTTCGTGGACAGGAGGAGCTAAGAGGCAGAGGGCAGCGGGCACCCAATCCTGGCCTTGCCACGGAAATGCAAGGGACCCCGAGGAGCTAAAATTCTTTTCTGGAAAGCAACTAAATTGGAAGACTCATACTTCCTAAGGTCAAAAACTCACTATATCTGCAGTGGTCAAGACGGCTTGGAGTCAGCCGCGGACAGATAAACCCTTCGCATGTGACCAACAGACTTTCAGCAAGGGTGCCAGACCGTGTGATGGGAAAAGACAATGTTTTCAGCAAATGGTGTTGGCACAGTGAGACGTGTGCTCCCAGAGGGTAGAGGTGGATTCGGGCCTCACTCTGTACACAAAAATTAACTCAGGCTTGATCCAAGACCTACATGTAGGCGCCATACCTATGAAACTCTTGGAAGGAAATGTAAGTGTTTTTCTTCTCTCTCTCTCTCTCTCTCTCTCGCTCTCTCTCTCTCTCACACACACACCCACACCCACACATGCACACACATACACACCCTCTCTCTTTTCTGTGGCTCTGGAGATCGAGCCCAGGACTTTCACACTGAGCTACATCCCAAGCCCCATTTTTTAGTTTTGATTGGAGACAGGGCCTCACTATGTTTCCAAGTGGCCCAGGCCAGGCTCTAACTTGTAACCCTCCTGCCTCAGCTTTCCAAAGTGCTGGGATTACAGGCCCGTGCCACTGGGCCCAGCACAGGTATATTTGTGACCTTAATCTAGGAAACGCTTTCTTAAATATAATACCAAAGGCACATGTAACCAAGGAACGAGCAGGTGGCTTGAACCTGGGGCTGGGTGATGTGGCGACGGCCGGAAATCCGGGCGCTGGGGAAGTGAAGGCAGGAGAATCACCCATGCAGAGCCAGCCTGGGCGACACGGGGGAGCCTTTCCCAACTCACCCCTCCATAATGCATTGAAATTAAAAGTTTTTAAATGTTGGTGCTTTAAAGGATACTGCTAATAACTCAAAAACTGGAGAGACTGTTTGGAAATCATATTTCTGATGAGAAGAAATCTCGAATGTACGTTTTATTTTTTGTAAAGGCTATTTTTATTTATATATACTTTTTGAGTCGAGGTCTCTCTCTGTAAGCCCAGGCTGGCCTTGAACTCACAGCACTCCTCCTGCCTCAGCCTCCTGAGTGCTGTGATTTTATCTCCGTTAAAGCAATCATCTGAGCCCGGCTTAACTGCAGTTTTTAAAAATGGAAAATAACAAGTGTTGGCAAGAAGTGGGAACCGCCATCGAAGGCTGGTGGGAAGGTAAAGGCCTTGTCGTGGTGGAAAAGCTCCATACTTCCTCAAAAAGTTAAGCAGTGACCTTATGACTCAACAATTCCACTACGAGACATATTCCCAATGAAGCTGGAAACATATGCTCACACGTGGCACACTGACACCAACAGCACTGTGACTCATGATAGTTGAAAAGTGGAAATAATCCATGTGTGCTGACTGATGACTAGATATAGTGGCATTTTTGAAATATTACAGTGTCATAAAAAGGAATAAAGTGCCGTAAAAGCTACATGAGTGAATCTTGTATTATATGAAAGAAGTCGGACACTAAAGCCATGTACTATATGAGTCTCTGTAGAAGAAATGATCAGAATTGACAAATCCTTAGAGACGTAAATTGGACTCATGGCTGCCACGGCCTGGGAGGAGGGAGGCATTAGGAAAGGACATTTCTTTTGGGGAAGACTGAAATGTTCTGGCATCAAATCTCTTTAAAGGAGATAAAATGGTGAACTTTGTGGTTGGAGGTTTGATTTCAGCAAAGAAGACCCAGGGAAGAAGGAGAAGAATGGAGGGAAAGAAATAAGAGCTGGGTGCCGCAGCCGTGCCCGCAATCCGAGTACTTAACATTTCAGAAGCTACGGAGGTTTTCAAAATCTTGGCATCGGACGATAATGGCTTCCACCCAATGACAAAGAGCTGTCCTGCCTTCCCCAAGCAACTCGACTTCTGCCCCCTGCCTGATTTATGAGCCCGGCTCCCGGCAGGGCCCAGGAGATGGGAGCACAGGGATTTCCCCTGGCTCCTCCCGAGGTGTGAGCATATCCCCAGAGAGACAGGCTGGGGAGGAAGCTTTGGGCAGCGGGGGTCACGTCGCAGAGTCCTCGGGCAGTGCCCACTCCCAGGGCCCCTCTTCCTCCTTTGATTTCCTGATGATCACCCTCAGGCCACAGGGCCCCCTTTCTCTGGATCTTCTTGTATCAAAATTCCATCTACTTGGGGGGACACTGAGGCAGGAGGATTTCAAGTTTGAGGCCAGCCTGGATAACTTAGCTCAGTGACTTAGCAAGATCCTGTCTCAAAAAAAAAAAAAAATTAAATAAAATAAAAAAGGAGGTTGTGCTGGGGATGTAGCTCAGAGCAGAAGCCCTGTGTCTGGCTGGGCTGTATCTCAGTGGTTACAGCGCTTGCCTAGCAAGGGCAAGGCCCTGGGTTCGATTCCACAGCACCACATAAGCCGAGTGTGGTGGAACACACCTATAATCCCAGCACTCGGGAGGCTGAGGCAGGAGGATTGCTGTGAGTTCAAGGTCAGACTGGGCTACATAGCAAGTTCAGGACCAGCCTGAGCTACAGAAAAAAAGAAGAGAAAAGAAAAAGTCTCGAGTTTAATCACATGAAAGAAAGAAAGAAAGGGAACAAAAGTCGATTACTATACAGAATGGCATTGAAAGGCATGTGGGGTTCACATAGTCACGTAAAACACCCCAAACTCACAGGCTTCTTACACGTTAAGACTTGAGGAATGAGGACGGTAGAAGCCGTTTTCCCCTAACGGAGACAGGGGCTGGAAAGGGAAAGATACCGGGACAATGGGCCGGAAGCAGAGGAACCCGAATGTGCGTGCGGCTGTTCTGGGCTTTTCCCCTTGGAAACGGTGGCACGCAGGACCCATGTGGAGGCCCAGCACATGCGTCTCCCTGGAGAGGTGGTGGACCCATTTCTGAGGTGGGGAAAGTAGAGGCCGGAGCATCTTTTTGTGTCAGAAATTAAGAAAGGCCAGGTTCACGGGAGCTCGTGCTGGCCAAATTCAGGGGATCTTGACTAATGGTCGTGACAGGGAGGGATTAAGTAAAATAAGAATCCATACATCCCTGAGATGAATGAAGGAATAGCGAATGGGTTCGGGGTTGAGTTACATCCTCCCAACCTCCTGGAGTCCATCCTCTACCAGGACCTCAGGAAGCCACCTGCTTTGGAGATAAAGTCTTGGCATAAGCCAGGCTGGTAGAACAGTCCTATGATCCTGGCACTCAGGGGGGCAGAGGCAGGAGGATCTCAAATTTGAGCCCCACCTGGGAAACTTGGTGAGAGTCTGTCTAGAAATCAAAGCTAAAAAGCGAGCTGGGGAGATAGCTCAGCACGAAGGCCCCGGGGTTTTATCCTCTGTACCAAAAAACCAGAACAAAACATCAACAAACTGAAATAAAGAGTTTTTGCAAAGTTTATCGATTTAAAATGAGATTTGGGGCTAGGGGTTGGATACAAGCTCAGTGATTCCAGTACTTGCTTAGCCTGTACAAGGCCCTGGGTTCTACTTCCCAGCACCACAAAACTGGCTTTGTAATCCCAGCACTCAGGAGGCTGAGGCAGGAGGACTGCCATGAGTCTGTGGTCAGCCTAAGCTATGTAGTGAGCTCAGGACCACCTGGCCTTCAGAGCAAGACCTTGTCGCTAAATAAATAAATAAATAAATAAAATGGGCTCTCTGCAATGATCCCCATGAAAAATGACTAGCATTTTTATAAAAAGGGAATTTTGGGCATGGGAACATGGGGGAATATGGCAGGAAGACACAGGGCCGAGCCAGTCATCCATGAACAAAGGCGGGAGGCCTGGCACGGGTCCTTCCTGTCGGCCCTGGGAGGAGCCAAACCTGGCACCACCGTAGGCTCAGCCCCTGGTCCCCAGGACAGTGCAGACCCGGTGTTTCTGTTGTGTGATCCTCTCCTCCCTTGGGGTGCGTTCCTGGGGCAGCCCCGAGAATCCAAATGCAGGGGGGAGGGACACCTCTATTCTTTAATTTGTTATGTTTTGTTTTGAGGCAGGTCTCACTCTGTAGTCCAGGCAAACCCTGACCTCCAGGGTCACGACTGTGCAGCCCCAGCTGACCTCAGGCTCAGGGCAATCCTCCTGCCTCAACCTTGTAAGGGCTGGGATTACAGGCGTGCACTGCCCTGCCCGCTACCTCTACTTTGAGTAGAATGCCAGCAAGCAGAACAAATGAGTCAGCTCATCGGGGCTGTTAAGATGAGTGAGCAAAGGTGCGGGGACAGTGGGACAGACACAGTGTCTCAAAGGGACCCCCCCCCCCCAAGTTACCTGAGAATTATGAAGAAAAAATAACTAGCCATGTGGCAGTAAAGAAATCCGGGGTGAAATTTCTATTTTTCTATTATGAATTTATTTTTGCGGGACTGGAGCTCGACCCCAGGGCCTTCGCCCGGAGCGACATCCCAGCTCTTTTTATTTTTAATTTTTTTTTCCCATTTTTGATTTTGGGACAGGGTCCTTCTAAGTTGCTAACTTTCTCAGACTGGGCTCTATTTGGGATTCCTTCTGCCTCAGCTTCCTGGAATGCTAGGATTTTAGGTGTCTGTCACCATCTGGCTCCTAGAGTGGATTTTTGAAAAAACGAGTCTCTGATAAAGCGTGAAAAAGACTGGAGGTCAATCCGTGGCTCCCAGCCGTGGCAGAGTGGCACGGTCCACCCTCAGACCTGTGCAAACTAGCGCGAGAACTCGGGCAAGCCACGTTTCTCCCAGACTTTGATTTCCTCACATCTGAAGGGGCAAGGGGCCAGGGAGGGTCAGGGGAATGTTGTCTCCCGTCTCAAGCAGTCTAGCGGCGTGAGAATCCAGGGAACTTGGGCGAGTGACAGCTCTTGGGACACCGGCACGGCCCCGCTAAGTCAGTCTTCACCTCCCACCAGGGACGGTGCCTGGCACTGCGGGGATGGCGCCCAGGGGGCGATTCTCTGGGACCAGGCAGCAGGCTGCAAAGAGTGGGACCCGCAGGGCCTTGCTAGGCCCTGAAATTGGTCTTCAAGTCACTCTGCGCTACTGACTCTTGAATGGACTTTAAGAAAAAGAATGCCAAGCCAGGTGTGGTATGCGCTTTAGGCAGCAGGGCAGGAGGACCGCAGACCCAAGTCCTTTTTGGGCAATTTAGTGACTTTGTGAGAACCTACCTCAAAATAAAATAAAAAAGGCTGGGATCCCAGAATTTGGGAGGCTGACGCAGGAGGATTGCTGTGAGTCCAAGGCCAGCCTGGACTCCATAGTGAGTTCAGGACCAGCATGGGCTACAGAGTGAGGCCCTGTCTTTAAAAAAAAAAAAAAAAAAAAAAAGACTGAGGGTGTAGCTCAGTGTGAAAGCTATGGGTTCAATCCCAGTAATGAGAGAAGGAGAGAGACAGAGACAGAGACTTGGAACACAGTACAAAAAATCCTGGGGCTGTCCTTTTCTCATTGCTTAGAGCAGGGTGACAGTTTTTCAAGGTCCTGCTTAGAGCAGATGAAGTGACATGAAGAAATCTTTTTAATTTTTTATTCCCACATCACTCCCTTTCCCTTCCTGCTCCCCCCCACCCCTTCTCCTCCCTCCAAGTCCTTCTGACGTCTGACATGAAGCAATTTGGGCAGGTTGGCATTTTCCTCCCAGGCAACCTACTTGGGGACCTTCCCAGTAGCAGGAGCTTCTAGCTTTCTTTGTTTTCAAACTTACCCTCCTGCTTTGCAACTTGCAAAAATAAGATGGAATAATATTCTCCCTCCCCCTTACCAGGGTGGGGCAGGTGATTACAGTCCCCCCTTAGCTAATCCCTCATTTATTAAAATGCAGATGGGGTCCCATGTGCCAACCCATTAAGGAAACTGAGTCAAGCCGGTTTCCACCAGTCCCTCCAGGCTGCCAAGCCAGCCTCCCTCCAGCTCCATCCCCAGCCTTCCCGGCTCCCCGGACTCTTACCCAGAGCCAGGGCCTGGCACGGCGCCGATCCACTCCCTGGGCTGCTCTCCAACAGACTCTTTTTTGTGTGTGTGATGCTGAGGATCCAACCCAAGGCCTTCATAATTCCCCAGCCCTTCTTTGCTTTTGATTTTGAAATAGGGTCTCACAAAGTCACTACGTTGCCCAGGGTGATCCTCCTGCCTCAGCCTCTCAGAGTGCTGGGGTGACAGGCCTGCACCCCACGCCTGGCTCACTCCTTCTTGACCGTCATGGGGAGAGGGCTGCAGGAGGGCGGGCTGAAGGTCACGGCTACTTGTGGTGCGTCCCCTCCCTGACGTCAAATCCACCCACCTATAGGCATGACCAGAGTCCTAGAGGGCCGGGCACAGGGCAGGGCAGAGAGCCACTTCCCTCTGACTAATCAGCTCAGTCTGCATTAGGCAGAGGTGTGAGAGGAGAGGTGGGGCTCCCAGGAGAGACAGGTGCCTCCTGTGATGGAAATCAGGGGCCCAAGTTGGCTTCAGGCAAGAGGCAGGCTTGGTGAGGTCCTGGTATGAGGGATGAGGGCGGATCTGTTGGGGAAGCACAGTGAACCACTGTGGGCACAGACTTGTGCTCGATTGCCCTAAGCCCCGTCCTAGAAGGGTGTGGCCTCGAGGGTGGCAGGTGGGTGGGGGGCAGGCAGCAGGTGGAGCGTCCTGCCCTTCGGTCTTTGAGTGGGAGGACTTTCTGGAGCAACCAGGGAGCGCCGGAAGTGGCTGAACCGAGGATACTGGTGATCTGCTGCCCAAGTTGGATGGTGAAGAGGGCCGCCGCAGACCCCGGGGATGTTTTCATACGTCATATCATCAATGCTCAGCACCTCCTAGATGCTGGAGAAAAGTTTCACCCCCAGGGGAGCAGGAGCAGATATCAAGAGGTCAAGATCAAGGGAGGCAGAAGGACCATGATCGTGAGCAAACCCATCCAGAGACAGATGGGACCACCCCGGATGACTTGGGAGGAGGGATCCCTGGGCTCCCTGGGTCCCCGTGTGGTCTCCTTTGGGACCCTGTACTGTGAGAGGCCAGAGTCCCACGAGTCAACAAACACGTCAACAAGTAACTGCCCAGAGCACAATACGGGTGAGACAGCAGATCTTGGGGGCCACGGGCCTGGGTGCAGATCCCAGCCCTGCCAGCTTCAGCTGTGTCGTCTTGGAGGTAGGGATAGAATCTCTGTCTTCCTTGGGTGTCAAGAGGAGTGAAGAGCCAACCTCTGTACCCCCATGTTCCTGGTATAGGACCTGGCTGCAGTAAATATTAGTGACAGTGGTCACTGGACTTCCCAGGAGCCTCCAGGTACAAAAGGCTCTTTAGGGAGGGCCAGGTGGAGACCTCAGGTGGGAAAGGAGTCAGTGCATCCAGGCCAGGGGGTGAGCGTGAGCAGGAGGAGGGGGTTGGGGGGCACTGGGTGCAGAGAGTGGGGAAATGGACCACAAACTGTCCCGTGCGTCCTGCCCCAAGGTAACTCCATACACCAGGCATTTCGTTTTTGTGGCACTGGGATGGGAGTCAGGGCTTTCACTCTAGGCTGCATATCCCCAAATCATTTTTATTTTTGATTCTGGGCAGGGTCTCGCAAAGTCACTAAGTTGCTCAGGTGCTCAGGCTGGACTCGAACTTGCTGTCTTCCTGTCTCAGCCCCTCAGGGTGCTGGGACAATAGGCCTGCTTCTGCCAGGTTTAAGGATACTTGCGCCCATGATTAGTAACAAATACCCTAACAGGTTTGGGGTGGCAGGTCAGGTGGGGCCAGTGGTGTGCTGACGCGTATTTTACAATGAACTGTGGGTGACTCTCTGACTGGTCGTGGTGCCAGTTTCTATGGTGTAAACATTTCCCTCCAGATTTCAAGCTACCAACTTGATGCTCCTCATGCAGAACTGAGAGGAGATGCCCAAGATCAGCTTCTCCAGTCGGGGGCAGCTGGCTTTGGCGTACCACTGGGGACAGCCCAGGATAAGGCCTTGGGGCTCATGATTCCTAGGTCGTGGAAAATACCTGACAGGACAGGACTAGTGTCAAGAGGGAAGTTGGGACCTGTTCACTAACCTGGAGCCACTGGGAGACAGACGGTGGGAAGGCCTGTGAGCAGGGGTCATGCAGGTGTTGTCCTGATGAGCCCCAGCAAGGGAGGCCCAGGTCTAAGCAAGAAGGAGTTACAGACTCTGGGGTAGTAGCACAGAGGTCAGGATGTTTGCCTAATAAGCACAAGGTCTTGAGTTCAATTCCCCAGCACCTCATAAACCAAGCGTGATGGTGCACACCTGCAATCCCAGCACTTGGAAGGCTGAGGCAGGAGGATTTTGAAGCCAACCTGGGCTACATAGTGAGTTCAGGACCAGTCTGGACTATAGAGCAAGACCCAATCTCAAAAAAAGAAAAAGAAAAAGGAAAGAAAGAAAGAAAGAAAGAAAGAAAGAAAGAAAGAAAGAAAGAAAGAAAAAGAAAAAAGAGAAAAGACTTTCAGGACAGAAGTGGATGAGGAATCTCTACCCATCCATTGTTTTCTGTGTTGCCTTGAACCTAGGAGCCTAGTTTTTTCTTTTTATTTTCTTTTTGGTAGTACTAGAGATTGAGCTAGGGCCTTCATCCTGAGCTATATCCCCAGCCCATTTTTATTTTTGATTTTGACACAGAGTCTTACTAAATTGCTAAATTGCTTGTTCAGGCTGGGCTTGAATTTGTGGTCCTCCTGCTTCGGCCTCCCAGAGTGCTGGGGTTACAAGTGAGTGCCAGTGAGCCTTACGTAGGCTTGACCCTTTTCTTTGTCCAAACAGCTCCGGCTAAGAAGCCAAGGCAGACCAAATTCTGCTGATCCTCAAATCTGGTGACTGAAGACCTTGCTTGAAGGAGAACTGAAAGGATTTTCTTCCTGAGGGACCCACGCAGCTGGATTTCTTCCCCAAAATAGAAAAATCTGAGATTAGAGCCACTTCTGCCAGGGCCCAGCCCCTTTTCTGGGCTGCTCAAGGACGCTGAGGGTCTGCATATAGTCTCAGATATTCTCTGCCCGTTGACTTGACCTCAAAACTCATGAGTTCTGTTGAAACTGTGGGGAATCTTGTGCTTCTGGGGATCCTAAGAGAGCATGGGGCAGAGAAGAACCTCCGTGAAGTGGAGAGCCAGCGTCCTGACTCTGCTCTCAGGGGGGAATTGAATTCAGACCACAGTTTCCCCCTCCACACCCTGGCGCTCACGGTGTCTGCTTGCCCACCTCACTAAGCTAGTAGGTGATTCATGCAACAGAGCTACAAAGCGCTAAGAACCCTCAAAGAATCTTAGGGAAACGAACAATGCCATGATGGTCCGGCTTCACCCACCCAACACCCCCAGGAAGCAGTTCCCGCTCACTTGATCAGCAGCTCTGGCTACAAGGAAGTCACTGGGTGAGCTGGGTGGTGACTTCCTAGGAAGTTTGAGAGCCTGAGGGAGGTGAAGTCTTAGGACCAGAACCTTCCACTCCTCTCAGGGGAAGTTGGAAGCACAAGGACGGATAGTGAACCTGAGAGGAAGATTGCCAGTGTTAACAATCAGCCCAGGGTTCTTTGGCTCATGTTGAGATAGAAATCACAAAGAGGCAAACCATATCTAGTGAATGAGGCTTCATGCGGGCTTACACGCCAGCCCAGAGGAGTGGCACATAGGCTGAGGTTTCCTGACCTGCTTCTGGAAAGGATGGTACAAAGGTTTAAAGTTTGATCATGATATGTGCCAGGAGGTGTTATGGTCTGCGTGGTGGTTGCACACAGTTCAGGACTTCTGCACACGGCTCCTCTGGTCTTTGCTGTCAGTCCCAAGTCTGCACTCTGCACAGTAATCTGCTTATACACATTGGATCCCTTCTCTCTCTGCTCACAGAAGAAGAGAGACATCTGCTGTCAGCCCAGACAGCCAGACAGGGTGAGAGGTGGTCGTTCTGCCTATGCAGGGCCACGAGAACGTCTTCTCACAAGCTCTAAAGGAAGCAGAGAATGTAAATAGGGCTAAACTCACTTCTTGTTTTAGACAGATAACATGGTTATAGAATCAGGCCTTCTTACACTGACCCACCGGGACCAAACCTCATCCTGTGCCAGGAGCTGTCTCTGCTGGCTGAAGGGTCCCAACTTCCCTAGGAAAAAGGCACAAAAGAAAGCCCACCTGGCTCGTCCTTCCCTCCAGAGCATCACGGGAATGTCTGCTGAGGTCTTGTCCTGCCAAGTTCCTGCTGCTGTGGACAACAGCCCTCAAGAATGGCTCCCTGCAATGAGCGGTCCCCTCATGGTCACCATCTCCCTAGGACATGACTGTCTGTGAGACATGAGCACTTCTGACAATTCTGCAATTATTGAGAGACATGAGAAGGAACTGCATTAAGAGTTGAAAAAAAATCTACATTTTATTCCAGATCAGTTACTTACAATCTAAACAGACAAGTAACTAACACTCCCTGTGCCTCTGTCTTTCCATCCACGAAATGGGCAGAATGATCTCCAGCCTGAATGCGAGGCTGAGGGCCTTGTCAGGAATGTGGCTGGGAGGCTGGAGGAATAGCTCAGCGGTTAAGCACTTGCCTACCAAGTGTAAGGCCTTGGGTTGGATTCTCCAGAACCCCATAAACCAGGCATGGTGGTGCATGTTGGTCATCCCAGCACTCAGGAGGCTAGGGGAAGAGGGTTGCTAGGAGTTCTAGGCCAGCCTGGGCTCCATAGTGCGTTCATGACCAGCCCAGACTATAAAGTAAGATCATCGCGAAGTTAGCGAGTGTGAGGCAGGAGCTCCTAGTAGAGATGAAGGCCAGTCAGTGCTGTTTGGAGGGACCAGGATTGCCGATCCTCAAGTGGGAAAGGCAAATGAGATCATATTTTTTTCTCTTGGTTAATAGATCTCCAGCCACACCTCTTTAATCCATCACTGTAAAAAAAAATACCTCAGCCATGGCTGAGCACAGTGACACATCCTGTAATTCCAGCACTTGAGAGACTGAAGCAGGAGGATTGCCATCTGGCCAGTCTTGGCTGCGTAGTGAGCTCAGGACCACGTTGGACCCTTGGCACAGTGAACCATCCTTTGCAGTTAGCTGCTGACTGCAGACACCACAGGAGCCAGTTCCCACCACCGGCTAGCGACAGGAGGTCCCACTCAGCACGGGCTGGGCCACTCTGCTGACTGTTCCAGACAAGCTTGGACATTCTAATTGAAATGTGCAGGTTGTTACACTGGATTGAAGAGCAAGAACTCACTACAAACTGTCCACAAAGCATGCTTTTTTTTTTCTTTTGAGACAGGATCTTGCTCTGTAGTTCAGTCTTGTCCTGAACTCACTGTGTAGCCCAGGCTGGGCTTGAACACACAGCCATCCCCCTATCTCAGCCTCTCAAGTGCTGGAACTACAGGTGTGCACCACCATGTCCCGCTTAAAGCATGCATTTTAGATGCGAGGGCACAGGCTACAAATGAATGGGTGAGGAAAGGCACACTCCAAGTGTAAGGAGGGACATCTCATACTAACCCAGGATCAGCCTGGACAACAGAGCGAGGCCTTGCCTCGAGAAAAAAAAGATCAAATCTGTCCTATAGCAAGTTAAAAAAAAAAGAGAGAGAGAATGATTCAAATAGAAATTAACAAAGGTAGGGGCTGGAAGAATAGCTCAGCAGTGAAACACTTCCCTAACAAGCACAAAGTCCTGGGTTCGATTCCCTAGTACTACATAAACCAAGTGTGGTGGTGTATGCCTGTAATTCCAGCACTAGGTAGGCCGGGGCAGGAGGATTGCTGTGTGCTTTAGGTCAGTCTGGGATACAGAGTGAATTCAGGACCAGCCTGGACTGCAGAGAGAAACATTGTCTTGAAAAAACTTAGAAAAGATAACAGACAATAAGAAAACTTTTTTTTTTAAATCATGAGGCTTGAGGAATAGCACAATGATTAGAGCACTTTCCTAGCAAGTGTGAGACCCTGAGTTCAATTCCCCAGGACCACAGAAGCCAGGCATGGTAGCACACACCTGTAATCCCAGCACTCAGGAGGTTGAAGCAGGAGAAGTGCCATGAGTTCAAGACCAACCCGGGTTATTTAGTGAGTTCTGGACCAGCCTGGGCTACAGAGCAAGACCCTGTCTCAAAAAAAAAAAAAGAAAAAGAAAAAGAAAAAGAAAAAAGAGAGAAAAAAGAAAGAAAGAAGGAAGGAAGGAAAAGAAAGAAAAAGAAAGAAAAAAACAAATGTTGGCTCTTTGGAAAGAGAGAGAGGAAGAGAGAGAGAGAATATCAACCAAATTGACCTGGTTTTTTTTTTTTTTTTGCTAGAATGACTGAAAAAAAATTAGTAAAACTGAGAATAAAACAAGGGACAGCAAGCACCCTTGAAGAAATTAAAAGAAGACACTATGGATAATTATGTACCAACAAAATGGATACGTTAGGTGAAACAGACAAATTCTCTGAAGCACACAAACTTCCAAAATCGACCTGACAATTATTTGAAACTCTGTGCATGAGTAAGGAGCTAGATTAGTCACCCACAACCACTCATGAAAAGAACTCAAGCCCCAGGGGCTTCTCTGGTGAATTCTACAAAAGATTTAAAAAAGAGTTGACACCAACCAATCCTTTGCACACGTTTCCCAAAACTAGAAGAGGGGACTCTGCTCAATTCACCCTAGGAGGCCAGCATCAAAATGAAAAATGACTCTATGCATGGCATTGTAACAATTGTTTTGGCTTTAAAAATATTTACCGTTCGAAAATTACAAAATCTTTGCTTATAAAAGAAAATTTATGACATTGATAAGAAGAATAACCATAGCTGGATTTTGTTGTTGTGATTGTTTGATTGGTTGTTTCTTGGAATCCAACCCAGGCCCTTGCACACACTAAGTACATGCTCTGTGTGCAGCACTGAGCTGCAGCTCAGTCTGAAATTTCTTTTAAAAATGTTAATAAGGTTGTGATGATACCAAACCCTCATTGCAGGTCTACTACACTGCTGGTGTTACCAGACCCAGGACTGGGCTGCTCGCCACTCAAAAGCCGATGCTCAGGCGACAGTATCTACCTGGTGGGAAGGAATCCACGATCCCTGGGTGATTGTTGAAGAGATCATGTCAACTTGAGGGAATCAGGAACCACGCCTGGATTAGTGTTTGGGAACCACGCCTAGGATAAGAATTGAGAACCAGCCTGGAATCGAGTGTGAGTGATTTTGGGGCCAGCCAATGAGGGAAGAGCACCCACCCGGATGCGGGAGGGCCAACTGGAACTCCAAGGGTATAAAAGGAAGGAAGAGGGACGCTTGCTACAGCTTCTTCCTCCAGGGAAAGCTCTTTGCTTCACAATTGTCTATGGGCACCATCTTGCTACACACCACAGATTGTCAGCACAGATTCACTCCAGTCTCGACTTGTGCCTGTCTGCCCATCACTGCTCTTCAGTCGCCAATCTTCAGGCTTCGGTCTTTGCCTGAGATCTACAGCCGACTCTCACCTCACCGGCTGTCCTGCAGTCCCAGATGGGAGATCTACTTTGCGGCTGAGCAGCCATCTTGGACCATCTCTATCCTCGGATTTGTAAGCCTTCCTGATAGATCCTTTCTGTTATAAAATCTATAAATTCTGCCTTTGAAAGAACCCAAATTAATACACACCCTGGAAGATGGGGTGACGGACTGTCATCCTCAAAGCTGTAACAGAGTGCAATGGGCTTTTATAGGGAGGTAAGGAGGAGCAGGGGGAATGGGCTGGAAGTCAGTTCTAAGCAGGGGTTGCCTTATCTAGGGCTGTGTTTTCTTTCCTCTTTTGCCACAATAATCTTCAAATAACCATCAGCTTTCACATTCTAGGTCAGTGCTGTAATTCTTTAAATAAAATATTTTTCCCTACAGGCTAAATATTGTTCTACATTTTTTTGTAGTTCTGGGGATTGGAGACATGCCAGGCAAGTGTTGTACCACTGAGCAACATCTCCAGCCCTTTGTACTCTTTCCTTTTGAAAGAATGTCTCACCAAGATGCCCAGGCTGGCCTTGAACTTGTGACCCACCTGCTTCAGCCGCCTGAGGACCTAGGGTTACAGCTGTGTGCCACCACACCTGGCTTATTTTCCCACATTAATTAAGGGGCAAGATTAGCGAACCCTTGACCCTCAGTTCGATGTTAGGTGGAAATTATCAGATGTCTGGAGTTCTCTGTAAATCTAGACAACAGTTACTGATTAGGAAGTTTTGCAATGTGTGACTTTTTAGTTCCTTTTCCCAGTAATAGCTAACCTAGCAGTTAATCTTTAAGAAAAAAAGTCTTCATCCTCCCACAGAGTCCGGGAGAGACCCAGAAAGACCATGGTTTGAACCCACGTGGTGTCATCTGTAGCCAAACGCTGGTGAGAGACTAGGACGCATGGCTCAGCCGTGTGAGCTCCAAAATTAGTGATTTTTTTTAGTCCACTAAAAGCCAAGGAAACTGAAAAATCTATTCAGGTTCCCCAGGCTGTGGAAAAGCAGTTTTTCAAAATGTTAAACGGAGAATCCCACTGTGACCCAGCGTCTGTCTGCGTGTCTCGTGAGTTTCTGTACGTTGGTGCCTGGATGCTGGGGAACCTCGCCCACGTGGAGGGAGCTACCCCTCCCGGGGTTCGCTAATGCCCAGGGGTCACAACCAGCCAGGCTCTGAGCACGCCTGGTATGTACAAGCCAGCCTACACAGAGAAGCATCTAGCCCCCGCCTTTAGCAAGACCCTAGATCCCACCCACAAGGTCCTGGCCCAATCACATTGGGCAGGCAGCAGGAGGCAGCCCCCAATCCCAGAGCCATGTGACTCAAACCAGCCAGTCCTAGCCCCGTTTACCCCGCCCTCCACGCCCTGTTTCCCAGGAAACCATAATACAGGCTGTTGCCCAGGTTTGTCCCCCTTCGCTTAGTCTCCCCAAGTGGTCCCTCTGCATGTTGCTTGGTGCGCAGAGCCTCATCTTTCCAGGAATATAACAGCATAAACTTTCCTTCAGGGCTAGGCGTGGTGGTGCACGCCTGATCCCAGCACTTGGGAGGCTGAGGCAGGAGGACTGCCACGAGTTTGAGGTCAGCCTGGGCTACCTAGTGAGTTCAGGACCCATCTGGATTACAGGGGGAGACCCAGTCCCAATAATCACACTTCTCCCTCGGTTACTTATGTGTGTCTCACATTTCCGAGTTTTAAAATTTTTATTAACATTACCCCCACACTCCTTTCTTCACAAAATCTTACTTCTGTCTTTTACTATTTTTATGGTTTGCTTTTCTCATATTACTGAAATTATGCAATATCAAACCTTTCTTTTTCCTCTCTCTTTCTCTCTCTCTCTCTCTCTGCCTCTCTCTCTCTTGAGACAGGGTCTCGCTCTGTAGTCCAGACTGGTCCTGAACTCACTAAGTAGCCCAGACTGGCCTCACAGCAGTCCTCCTGCCTCAGCCTCCCAAGTGAATTGTTGGGATTACAGGGGTGCACCACCATGCCTAGCTCATGGGGTACTGGGAAATTGGACCCAGGACCTTGGGCAACCACTCTAACCACTGAGCTAACCCCCAGTGGCCCATTTTTTGATTGGGTCTTTTATTTGGGTAGGGAGGTCTATTTTTTTCCATTGTTTGTATATTCTATATAAGAGTCCTCTGTCTGAGGAGTAGCTGGCAAAAATTTTTCTCATCCTGCCTGTTCTCCATTCTGTTGATCATTTCCAAAGCAACGTGACACAGTCCCACATGTTCTTTCTCTTGGTGTTATCTCATGTGTGTTTCATGGAGGAAGCCCTTGCCTACATGCATGTCTTTCAGGGTTTTGCTTTTTTTTTTCTTCCAAGCTCAGAGTTTCCATTTTAATATCTATGTCTTTGATCCATTTTGGTCTGATTTTGGTACATGGTGTGGTTCTAGCTTCCGTGGTCTGCACGTGGCTAGCCAGCCTCCCCAGCACCATTTGCTAAAGCGCCTGTCTCCACACCAGCTTGTGTTTCTGGCCCCTTTATGAAAAAGCGGGCGGCCCACAGTGCCAAGGACTGTCTCTGTACCCTCAGTTCTGTTCCATCGATCCACCTGTTTGCATTCGTACCAATAACATGGTACTTTGTAATATAACTTGATATCTGTTTATTGTTCCATATGCTAAGTGCCTGAGTTCTTAGACCTGAGTTCAATTCCGCAGCACCACATAAGCCAGGTGTGGTGGCACACAGCTGTAATCCTTGCGCCTGGGGGGCTGAGGCAGGAGGATCGTTGTGAGTTTGAGTTCAGTGTGGGCTACATAGTGAGCTCAGAATCAGCCTGGACTACAGAGTGAGACCCTGTCTCACAAAACAAAATTTTTTAACAAACCAACCAAACAAAAATAACCTAGCATACCCTTAAGACACCCAGCAATTCCACTTCTAGGTACATACCCTACGAATTCGAGAACAGACATTTAAATACTTGTTAGTAACAGTTCTTCACGGCACGGTTCGCACCAGCCAAAGGTGGAAACAACCAAATTTCCACTGGGGAGGGAATCGATGTAGATCATCGATATGAGTAAATATTATTTAGCCATGAAAAGGAATGAATTACTGATATATGGTATGACACGTGTGAACTCGGAAAGAAAATATTCTGCTCAGGGCAAGCAGGCAAGCAGCATGGCCAGCAGAGGAGGCCAGGGCCCTGGAGCACATGGTCAGCAGGGGAGCTGAGGCCCCGTCCACACTTGATCAGCAGGGGACCGAGGGCCATGTGCACACGATCAGTGGGCAGACTGAGGCCCAGGGTCCTTTCCTTGCTTGTCTCCGATGGTCCTTGCTCCCTCAGGGCCTAATCACGTAAGAAGCTTGGAGAACAGAAGCAGAGGGCACGGCTCCGTGATCAGAGTGCTTACCTAGCAAGTGCAAGGCCCTGGCTTCGATCCCCAGGTCATCCCAGGGAGGCTGAGGCAGGAGGATTGCCATGAGTTGGACGCCAGCCTGGGGCTACATAGTGAGTTCCAGACCAGCCTGAACTACAGAGCGGTGTCATTAGGGACGTCAGCGTTTTTAGCGTATCTGTCAAAATTATTTTAAGGTCTTTGTAAGAACTTTCACAGCCAAATAAACAAAGCACAACTTGTAAATTTCAAAAAAATAAGAAAGGCCAAGCACAAATGGTCACCAATATATAAATGTCATTTGCGAACCGTCCAGGACAGGAAGAAAATCAGTGGCTGGGATGGGGCAAGGGTGTAGCTGGGGACATGGAGGGGCCCAGCTGCCGGGTGGGGGGGGGGAGGGGGCGGGATGCCCTGCTCTTGGGGCTGAGTATCTTTCCGAACTAGACAAAGGTGGCAGTTGCACCGTATTGTCCCTGTACCGTGCGCACTGAATGACTCACTCTTCTGCGCTGGATCTCGTGGCCCTGGAGACTGAACCCAGAGCCTCCACGGGAGTACATCCCCAGCCCCATTTATAGTTCTGATTTCGAAACAGGATCTCACTAAGTCTCTAAGCTGAGCTCCGATTCGGGCTCCTCCTGCCTCAGCCTCCCACAGTGTGGGGATCACAGGCCTGCGAGACGAGCCTGGGAACTGTTCACTCTTAAAAGTTAGGTTTTATGTTATGTGAATTTCTCCTCAATGTTTCAAAAAAGAAAATAAATCATGTAGGTTACAAAGGCAGTGAGCTCATACCCGCACAGTCGGCGCGCTTCCGTTCCATCACGGACCCGAGTGAGCACAGGCGCAGGGGAGAGGAGGCACCTGAGGGGCTAAGCAGGTGTCTGGGACAAGCTGCACCACAGCTTGCTTTAAATGGCTCCTGGTGCGGCCATGAGGCACCTGCTGCAGCTGGGGCCAGTGCGGGGGCCATGGAAGAAAGATAAAACATAAAAAGTACCTCGTGGGGTCCGCGGGCCCTTCTCTCCTGCCTCAAAACCAGAATCCTAGCCTCATCAGTGTTAGGAAATGCACGGGGAAATGTTTCTCCCAAGAGGGGTGGAAGTTGCAGTGTAAGTCACCCACAGAAGAGACCCAAGCTTGGAGGGAAAGTGAAGTGTGTGGGGATTTCCCTCTAGCTGAAATAAACAATGCAAGATACGAGGAGGGAATGAGGCACACGCATGCACATGCCTAGAATCCCAATGAGCGCTGGGAGCCCTGCTCCAGGAGGACAGAGGGTTCACGCTGGTTCCTGGTGTGGCTGTGCTGCTGGGGCCGGGGCTCCTAGATGCTCTTAGCTCCCCGCAAGTCACTGACCTCAGCGTGGCCGCTCAGAGCTGCTGCCCCCCCATGCCAAGGGCACCCCACCCAGCATCCCCTTCCCTACTGCGGGGGACCACAGCCACCACCAGCAGGGAACTTGGGCATTTCTACCAACTCAGGTCCCCCCTGGCAGCTCCTGAGCAATAGCCCAGAGACCCCAGCTATCCCCTGTGCCACAACAGGTTGTCTCTCTCTGGGCTGGAGTCGCTGGAGACCTCTCCACTGCCCCCAGGCCTGGCCTCAGGGGCCATGACACGAGGTGGGCCCTGGCCCCTTGAGTTGGTGCTGGAGCGACAGAGGCCCGGGAGGAAGGGGTGGAGCTGTGACCTGCAGACAGCCGCCTCCACAGGGCGCTGAGGTCACTGTGAAGGTCCCACCCCAGGTTCCACTTCCCAACAGGCAGCCACCTACCTGCTGGCGGTGCCTGAGCCAACGCTCTGCAGCCCCCAGGGCACTTGGCCATACCACAGTTGCCTTCCATGGGGGCCACAAGTGGCTCGGAAGCCAACAACACAGTCTGCAGAGAGGGCACGTGCCCCTCTACCTGTGCTGTACCTCACAGTGAGACCACACGGAAACACGGTCTGTATCAATGTGATTAACATAAACATGGAACTGAGCTCCCCCTGATCTTGGAGCCAGTGTCCCCAGAGAAGAGGGGACACAGAGACACTCAGGGGAGGCAACCACGTGGGGCTGCGATGGAACCTGAAAGAGGAGCCTCCTGGTCCCCAAGAGAGCGTGGCCCTGCCCTGCGACTCATGGACCTCAGGCTTTGGCCCCAGAACCGGGAAGACACATGTGACACTTTCTGTGAGCCCCTTCTCCATGGCACCACCCTGCAGTGGTGACTTATGGGACAGCCTGGGGTCATCAAAGTCTACTGGGCATCTGGAGCTGGGGGCAGAGGGCTGGCCGGAGGGCACTGCCCTGGGAGGCCAGGGAGCACGCCCACAGAGCAGGGTGCAGGCCCAGCCACCGTGCCCGTCGTCCCACAGGCTGTCCATTATGGTGGCATATGACATGTGGTGTGACTTGGCCCGCTCTGGGTGGGGGTGACCAGAGCTCCCACCGGGGGCTGCCTGCTGTGTGCCCCTCCAGCCAGCCAAGGGACACATGCTCCCTCCCACCACAGCAGCTGCTGAGCTCCTGCTCGGGCGCCCTGCAGCCGGCACTGGCACTGGGCCTTATGACCCTTTTGTTGTTCTTCAGATACAAACACTCTGGCTCTACAGTGGGCACTCCAGGGGGAAGGAGAAGGCCATTGCTTTGGGGGTCTTGGGAACACAGCCTCGGGAGGTCACAGGGCCAGCTGGTCACAGTGTTCCCAAAGGCATTAAACTAGAGTCCTGCAAAAGTCACAAGCCTTAGGGCTGGAGGAATGGCACAGCGGTTAGAGATCTTGTCTAGCCAGCACGAGGCCCTGAGCGTGATTCCCCAGCACCACATAAGCTGGGCGTGGTGGCACACGCCTGCAATCCCAGCACATGGGAGGCTGAGCAGAAGGATTTGCCATGACTTCATGGCCAGCCTGGGCTACTCAGTGGGTTCAGGACCAGCCTGGACTGCGGAACAAAATCCTGTCTCCAAAAGAAAAAAGAAAGATACACACCACACACTCTCACACACCCTTTGAACTACGTGGGACCATGAGAACAGCCTGCAGGGAGAGATGGTCAGGAGCCTGCTGAGGCCTGGCCTGGGGACATAGAGTCCATGTGTGAAGCCCAGGCCAGTGGCACAGAGCAGAGAGCAAGCATGGGGCGGAGCAAGGCTCATCTCTGATGACCCGAAACCATAAGAAACTCGTCCTGCAATCCTGCCAAGCCCTGTGCTGGAAGCTGCCTCTTAACCAGTCTGGCTGGCACTGGGATGTGACTGGGCCTACAGGGATGCCCGAGGTCCCTTCCCAGGAGGCTGCTGGCCTTGAGCTGGCGTTAGTACCCAGGGAGGGGCTGGCCCGAGCTTGGGACCATGGCTACCCTCCAGGGCCTCCGGGCCCCTTTAGAGCTCTTGGATGGCTGGGGCACCTCCGTGGGAGGAAAGGCAGGTGGGGTCACACTGCTCCATGGAGAGACCATCCTGCAGCCTGAGGAAACCCACAGCATGAGCCTAGCCATGCTGCGTGGCCGGCTGAGGGTACACGCCACCGTGAGCCCCCTGTGCCACCGAGCCACTTGCACATTTGCTTCTAATGTGGTACACGGGGTGTGGCCGAACCTCTGGGACCTTCTGGGTGCCTGACTAGGGTAACCTTCCCCATAGGCCTTTGGGCTGTGGCAGCCCCTCCTCAGTCACGTGCCCTGGTGACTTGACAGCTCTGCACTCTCTACTTGAGTTTCCTGGAGGGAAACTAACATTGTGCCCCTTGACACGAGTGCGCAGGTGGCTGTAGACCTGATTTAACATGGCCAAAGGGGGCAGTTCCCAGAGAGGTCTTCACAGCGCCCTGGAAGCAGCCTTTAGGCCACACTGGCTGTGCCAGCTGTTATCCTCCCCTTACCCATCCAGTGATCAGCCCAGTGCCTAGGGCTTTCCAGCCTGGCCCTCCTGAGCCTTCTTTCTCAGGAAGGTCCCTGATCCTTCCTGCGCTAAGCAGGATCATCTGGCCTGGTGGAAGCACCTTCAGGGTATAGCACCAGGCAGAGGCCTTGTCTTCCTTCAGTTTAGTTCACCTTTTCCTCCTCCTCCTCCTCCTCCTCCTCCTCCTCCTCCATCATCTTCTTCTTCTTCTTCTTCTTCTTCTTCTTCTTCTTCTTCTTCTTCTTCTTCTTCCTTTTTTTTAGAGGCAGGGTCTCGCTCTATGGCCCAGGCTGGTCCTGAACTCACTATGGAGCCCAGGCTGGCCTTGGACTCACAGCAATCCTCCTGCCTCAGCCTCCGAATTGCTGGGATTACAAGCTTGTGCCAGCCACCATGCCCAGATTTCATGGTGCTGCGGAATCGAACTTGTGTACTTAGTGCTTGCAAGGACTTTAACCGCCAAGCCATTCCTCCAGCCCCTCTTTTTTTCCTTTTGTCTTCCTTTCTTCTCATTCTTTCTTTCCGATGGGAACTCTTTCTACATCAGTGAATCAAAAAAAAAAAAAAAAAAAAAACCTAAGCTAACCCGTTGCGTTTTTAAAAACTTGTACCTTTAATAACAGGGACAATGGCACGTGTTCCCAGATGCTTAGGAGGCTGAGGCAGGGAAATCCCAAGTTCAAGCACAGCCTGGGCAACTTAGCAAGACCTTGTCTCAAAACAAAATTTAAACAAAAAGCTAAGTTGGATGTGGTGGCTCATGCCTCTAATCCCAGCGCTCTGGGCGGCTGAGTTCCAAGCCCTGGGAAATTGAGCTAGACCTCATCTCAAAGACATGCCACGCGGCTCTCCCGCCCACTGCGCAGTCAGCGGTTTTCAGGGTGTGCACCACTGTCATGGTCAACATGAGACCATTTTCTCTCCCTGGAGGCCCTGGAGCTTAGCTCCCCCCAGCCTTGGGTGGTCACCAGCCCCTCCTGACTCTTGGAAAAGCCCCCACACATGGGCTGTCAGCCTTGGGGTCTGGATAGGACCCTGTCCAGGAGCAGGCTCACTTCCTGTGAAGTTTGTCTCATAAATGGGACACTTCCACCTCCCTTTAAATGAGGCCCATGACTTTGACAATGACATTAGAGAGGTGGGCCTTTCTTGGTCAGAATTGGGTTTCTGTGTGTGTGTTCGGGGGTGTTCCGTTGTTTTCAGATTCCGTGAAGGATTTCCAGTCAATGTGAAGCCCAGGGAACCCAACCTTACCCAGGTCTACTTGCAAGTGAGGAGCTGGGCTGGGCACTTGGATGGGCCACGAGGGGCCACAGAGCACCTCAGAGAGGGGTGGGTGGAGATAGACCACAGCATGGGGCAGAGCGGACAGGTAGGACCTGGGACTGGGGTAGGGGACAGGCCACAGGGGTCATAGGGCAGGCAGGTGATAGGCTGAGTGGGCAGGCACAGGGAGCACAAGTCAGAGAGGTGAGCTGCTGGGCTGGCGTGAGGTGGGGCTTTGAGGCAGAGGACAGACGGCTGCATCCCCAGAGGAAGCCCTGGACTTCACCAAGGGACAGCAGGCTGGGCAGTGCCCCTTCTTCCTCTACTGGCTGTTGATGCCACACCTGTAGCAGTTTATGCCTCTAGACCATTCCTGGGCACCATCTTGGGAGGGTGGTAAGCCCCCATAGGGCTCAGATGTTGTGGGCATCAGCTGTCCGGTAGTGGAGCCAGCGGAGTTCCATTCCCCACTCCGTGACCAGTCAGCCTGTCCCTCAGGTGTTCTGTGCCGTACACTGATGCCCTTGGCTGCCCATGGACTGTCACCATCCCCCAGGTGTCAGATGCTGTTCAGGAGAGCGATGGCAGCGTGGGGAATATCCCACCCACAGCAGAGAACACCTTGGTGGGCTTCACACCTGGTGACGGTGCTACCTTCGTGTCTGTCCCTCAGCGAGGCGGGTGCTGGAGCACCCTGGGTACAAGCCGCACTCACACAGAGCTTCTGAGCGGGGTCTGGGACAGAGAGCTGGAAGCAAGGGGGGGGTCCCCCTCTGCCAGGACTTGCCAGGGGGAAGGAAGAGGGAAGTCACAGTGGGGCGGACCTGCTGTCTCAGGAAGGTGCCACGCTTTGGAGGTGACTTGCCTTGAGGGAGCAAGGCCGTGGTGTCCTGTCTTGATGGTAGTGGGGAAGACCCAGTGTGGTCCCTGCAGAGGTGGGGAGGGTGGGACACCCCATGCCTGAGGGCTGCAGTGTGTGTCAGTCACCTCTGAGCTGGCAAGGCCCGTGGCTAACCCTCGACCATCAAAGTCAATCTAGTCATCAGCACTGGCCTTTCTGCCCTGGGGCAGGTCAGACTACTGTGTCTTCATGCTGGGGTGACTCACCACCCCCAAACTTGACAGGCCCTGGGCTAGCCTGCCTCAGCTGGACTTGTGCTGGGCCCTGCAGCCTAGAGTCCTGGGGACACAGTGGGGGCCTTCCTGGGTTCTAGTGACAGAAACTCAGCCCAGCCAGGAAATTGCTCAGAGACAGAGTAGGCCGTGAGGTCTTGAGTGTCTTCTGCAGGGCACTGCAGCCCCACCGCAAGCCTGGCTCTCCTGCAGGCTCTCCCAGTCCTGGGCCTCAGTTTCCCCTCCCTAATGCCATCCCCTGCTTCCTTTTCTGTAATTCCCATTGTCACCTCTGTCCAGTGACTGCTAGGTCCAGTGAGAGGAACTCCCCCAGAGCGGCAGCTGTGGGCCTACAAGGACACCCCCAAGGACCGAACAGGACTATTATAGTGTTTAATGACACTGAACCAGCAAAAACTGAAATAGCAACCCAGCAAAGAGGACGCGGTGAAAAGGTCGAGACGTCCAACTTAACTTGGGTGTAACGACGAGGAGGCAGCTGTCCTCGGGAGAGGAAAGGAGCCAACACAAACATAGGGTGAACCCCAGATGATGACGATGAAGGGGAAGATAATCCCACTGGTCGTCTGCGGGCCACAGGCCACTGTTCACCCTTGGGTCACGCAGACACAATGAGAGAACGGGACAGTTTCATATTTTTACATTCACATGGCTTGACAGTTTTCATGTGCGGATAAGCCTTAAGATCTGTGTTAGTGATCAAGCACTGGTGGGGTGACTTCCCACCAGCCCCGAAGAGAACGCACCCTGCTGTGAATTGATCTGGCTTTATTGATTTTACCCATTTCTAGGGTGAACTCTGAGGAATGTGCCTGGGATTCTGGGGAAAGAGGCTGTGGGTGACGGCGCGGGGCCCCCAGCTAGGGAGCCTGGTGGGTGGGCCAGAGGTCCTCATCGCTGGGGACTTTCTGAGGACACCAGGCGGCCTTGTGTGTCCGCGTGGCCGCGCCAAGTGAAGTCACGGAGAGCATCTCTTCCAGTGTCACCACCTGTGGCTTCTGTCACACAGTCCCTTAACTTCATCATCCTCAGTACTACTTCCCGCGTCCCTTGAAAGGGAGGAGGTGGGTTTGGCTCCATCTGTAGAAGACGGGGACACTGAGGACCTTCCGCCTCCCTCCTGGTCCCAGCGAGGTCAGCGCGGGAGGACAGGCCACCGGCCCTGGCCCTCCGGGCGGCGCTGTCTGCTTCTCCCGGGCCGTGGGCCCCATGACACCCGCGGCCCCGGGCGCCACTGCGGGCCCGGAGCTCGGGGACAACCGCCCCGAGAAGCTCCTGTGAGTCGTCGCCAGCAGAGCCCGGAGGCGGCAGCGACAGCCATCGGCGTCCATTTCAAAGGGGTTGAGGAGGATTCCTTTCCCAGCTGACTCGGGAGCCGCCCTCCGGGTCTCCATGGAGACGGGGGCGGAGCCTGCTTCGGGGCGCAGGCCCCTGTGCGGAGCCCCGGGAGCCCCGCGGGCCCTGGGGTCGGGGGACGTTTCTGGGGTGGCGGAGCCTGCGGAGCAGCCGCCATGGTCTCTCCTTCAAGTGGGGACCCTGAGAGACGAGGACGGGCGGCAGATGCAGGTGACCCGGCGACTCTGAGCCCGGGGACGTGAGGCGGGTGTGGGGACCGCAGGCGGAAGTGACCGCCACGGCCCGGGCGGAGCCAGCCACCCCAGCCCGGGATCCCGGCGGCAGGTCCTGGCGGCCAGGCCTGGAGGGGACATCGGGGACAGAGAGAGTCGGGGACAGGGACGCAGGATCAGCAGCAGAGTCTGCCACCTCGGAGCCTCGAGTTGCCTCATTTACCTACTTTTTTCCCAAAAATTAATTGGCAGAATTTTGTTCAATTAAAATTTCTTAGAGAAAACCGTAGAAATTAAGCTTTTATTATATTTTTGTGAAGCAGGGTCTTGCTCTGCAGCCCAGGCTGGTCCTGAATTCATATGTAGCCCAGGCTGGCCTTGAACTCACAGAAGCCTCCTGCCTCATCCTTCCGAGCCCCAAGTTTACTGCCGTACACCACCTGTCCAGCCTATGTGGTTCCAGACTCACGGGCCTTGTGCTAGCTGGGCAGGTGCTCTAACCCCGAGCCGAGCCCCTGCCAGGTAAACCACCCCCCTCCCCCCCTGGGTCAGGAGAGCCGCTCTCGCCGTGGTTGGCCAGCATCCTTAGCGTCCTTCGAGAGTCGGAGCGTCTTCTCTGCCCTCTGGGTGCCACACTGGCCCTTGGGTCCATAGGGACCCGCTCCCGGGCAGTGTAGGGGACACGGGAGCTAATCCTGCCCGGTGTCGCGGCGGTGCCTGGTGTGTCCGCGCCTCTCCCGTCACACGGGCGGGCGACCGTGCAGGGCCTCTACGCCCACCTCCTTCACTCTTATGCCTGATGCTGTCCACGGTTCCTGAAAAGATCACTTATCTCAGCTGGGCCGGAGCTGCAGGCCTGTAATCCCAGCACTTCGGCGGCTGAGTCCGGACGATTGCAGGCTGGAGCTCAGCAACTTCGTGGTTCAGCGAGACCCCGTCTCACAAATCACAGATGAAATAAAGCCGGCTGGGGAAGCAGCTCCGGGCGCCGGCCCTGGGCTCTGCCCAGGTACCATGGAGAAAGGAAGAATTTCTGTGGTGACAACCATGTGCCTTACTGGCACCGGCACCACAGAGCTTCCTTCCTGGGCCTGATAGGAGCAGGAACACCAGTGTCTGGCCTGGGCGGCTGAGAAGCCGGGTGCTCCCAGGTCCTGGATTCAGGTGCAAAGGCTTCATCCCAAAGGCTTGGGGCTCTGTCCTGGGGAGGGGACCTGTGCAAAGCTCTGGATCCAGGCCCAGCGAGCCCCCGAGTGATGGAGACTGCCTGTCTCCTGACTGCTCACTTCCGAACGTGATTGCAGAACTCCTGGAAGAGGAGGATGAGACGGATCATGAACCGCTGGTGCCCAGATGAACAAGTCTCAGGGCCTGGAAGAGCATATGGGACACGGATGGGGGCATCCCGGCAAGCCCAGCGGGAGGCCGCGTCTCACTGCAGCTCCCTAGAAGCCAACCATAATCACTGTGGCCGCTGCCCAGGAAGAACGTCTTTTATTTATTTGCTGTTAATTTTTCGACAGTAAGGGAAGTAGCGATCCACAGTTGGTTTTTATTTTGTTATTTTTGGAAGCATCTTTTATTCACTGTCTTCTCGCGTCCATGATCTCCTTTGCTGTGAGGTCCTGATGACTACAGGGGCAGGCACTGCCATCCGTACCTTTTCTCACAATTGTTCTTTTACCAGTCGCCATTGGCGATTGGTAATAATCACACCCACCGGATGGTGTCGCTGTAGCATATTTTGAATCTTGATCATTTCTCCCCTTCCCTCTCCTCACCCTCCCTCACACTTGCCTCTGAATCCTCTTCTGTCCCAAAGCATCTATCCCCGTGGCTCTCCCTGTCTTCTTTTCCTTTGAGCTCTAACTTCCTTATACTTTGGGTTTATTATAGTAGAAAACCGGGAGCAAACCAGAGTCTCCCCCCTCCTGGCTCAAGTTGGGGCTGGAGCCTTTTTAGGAAGGGGCTGAAACAAGGCATCTTTTTTTTTTTTGGGGGGGGGGGGGGAAACAGGGTCTCACTCTGTAGCCCAGGCTGGTCCTGAACTCACCATGGAGCCCAGGCTGACCTTGGACTCACAGCAATCCTCCTGCCTCAGCTTCCTGAGTGCTGGGATGACAGGCTTGTGCCACCATGCCTGGCTTATGTGGTGCCAGGGAATCAAACTCGGGTACTTAGCACTTGACTTAGCCATTCCTCGCGCCCTATTTTTTAGTTTTTTAAGGTATAGCCATACTGATGTCCATATGGTTGGACCCGTCCACAGCCCCATCCACAGTGCAGAAGCCTCTTCTCGCACAGATTTGCCGGTACCTGTTGTGAGGTGAGTTCTCACAGTCATTCTTCCCGGGTGCAGACGGAACCTCAGTGTTGCTTGATCTGTATTTCTCCGATGGCTAAAGATGCTGAGCATTATTTTCTGTATTCCTTTGTTCTTTATGTTTCTTCTTTGAAGAAGTGTCTATTCATCCCTGTTGCCCATTTTTTGATTGAGTGTTTTATTTGAGGAATCTAATTTTTATCAGTTTTTGTGTATCTACGTATTATTAGCCCTCTGTCTGAGGAGTAGATGACAAAAATTTTTTCCCTGTTCTTTGAGTTCTCTCTTCCCTTTATTGATTATGTCTTTTGCTGTGCAGAGGCCTTTTGATTTGATACCATCCCAGGGCTGGAGGAATAGCTCAGCTGTTAAAGCCCTTATCTAGTAAGCACCAAGAACCCAAATTCGATTCCCCAGCACCACATAAACTGGGGTGGTGGCACACTCCTGTAATCCCAGCACTTGAGAGGCTGAGGCAGGAGGATTGCTGTGAATTCGACTGGGCTACGTGGTGAGTTCAGAACCAGCCAGGACTACAAGACTCTGTCTCAAAAAAAATTTTTTTTTCAATATCATCTCATTTATTTTTGTTGGTTTTTTTTTTTTTATTTGGTGTTATCTCTTGGGCAAAAAGGTGTTTTGTTGAGAAAGTCTTTGCTTTTGCCCATGCCTTCAAGGGTTTTGCCTATGCCTTCGGGGGTGTTTCTGTTTTAATATCTAGGTCTTTGATCTCTTCTGATTTGATTTTAACAAAGGGTGGAAGGTGTGGGTCTAGATTCATTCTTCTGCATGTGGGTAGCCCGTCCTCCCAGCACTCCAGTTTTCTCGGAGAATCCGCTGCTGGAAAAAACTCTTCCTTCCCAAGGTGTCCTTTGTTCCAAAGCAGTCCTTGTCTGTCCTTGAGAGCAACTCCTCAGTCTCACAAACATGAAGCCCCCACCCCCCAGCATCCCTTGTGCTTTGTGTGGGGGGACTTGGAGGCAGGGCTGTGTGCTGGGTCTACATGGGGCCACAGCGTGTGGACAGGGATGTCACGCTGAGGATCATGACAGATAAGCTGACCCAGGTGACAGGGAAGGCGGCCTACTATTGAGGTCGCTGGGTGTGCCCTGGGCTGTGATCTTGTCACAGTAGTGCCTGACCATCCATCGTCATCCTCGCCTGCCATCCTGGACATGAGCAGCTCTCCTTGTCCCTTTCCATCTGGGCACCTTCCTTTCTCTCTGAAGGCCACAGCCCTGACGTTCCACATCTTCCTCCTTTCCCTTGGTCATGACCATCTCACACACTAAAACTGACCTAGCTGAGTCTGATCGGAGTCTTTATTCCAACAGGCTGAGCTCAGAGGGGCTGGACCAAGGGAATGTGGAGCAAGTCCTGAGGGCCTCTGTGCGTGAAGGTGAGGACATCTCCTCCAGTCTTGTCACCTATTGGGACACTGAGCCTTCTGGCTATCCCAGTGACAATGAAGTGATGTGAAGGTCATGGCCTCTGCTTGGGACACAGCTAGTGAGTCTTCAGGATAAAAAGCCTGGGTATCCTGTGGCCGATTGAAGGTGCTGATCATAGGGTTACCAGAGCAGAGAGGCTGAAGACGCTGTCACAGCCACACAGCCACACAGCCACCGCAGGTGCCCAGGCTCTGGAAGTGTCTCCTTGAGCTTACTGATCACACTGGGACATGTCATCTCTGCTGCAATGTTTTTGCTAGCTGTGGTGCTGCATGGTGGCTTTGACCTTTATGCCCAAGAACTGTTGTTCTTGGCTCTGACATCAGAGATGTTGTCATCATGGCTTCTCAGCTCAAAGTCACCTTCATGTTCTCTTTTGAGCTGTCCTGCCTATGAGAATTTGTTATCTTCCTGCCAGGTGAAAAGCATACCCTGAGTGTGTGTCACTTTACTCATGGAGACGCCACGTGGCCTGGCCAGGCTGTGAGAGGATGTCATCAGAATAGGGACATCTGCTCTGTGGCTCAGGGAATAAACCTGAGGCATCCCGCAGATCCATCCTTTGCCCTTCCAGGCCTCTCAGAGTATCCCAGGTCCCCCAAGAATACTCACATCTAGGAGTGAAGGCTGGGGACACAGGAGCCAGGGGAGGTGACCGTCCCTGTGTGATTTCATTTGCATAAAATAAAAATGGTGAGGACACAGATGCAGCAGAGCCCAAAGCTCCCAGTAACCGTGACAGTCATGGGCTGTGAACGGTAACTAAGTGATGGGGATGTCACCTACAGATCCCAGGACATAAGAGGTCTGCTGAGGATACCTGTGTCACCCACTGAGGCCAACACAGAGTAGGTATCCTTTTGTCAGGGGGATATTGAGGCTCAAGCCCAAGACCTTGATACTTAGTGACATCCCAGCTGTATTTTAGCAGATCCCCCCCCCCATATTCTTTTTTATTATAGTTTTGGTGACCAAGTCCTGGGCCTTCACACTACACTATATCCTTAGCACTTGTTTTGAGACAGGATCCACCAGATTGCTAAGTTTCCCAGCCTTGGTTCAAACTTCGGTCCTTCTGCCTCAGCCTCCCAGAGACCTGAAATACCAGGCTGCACCACTGGGCCCGGCTCCAATTTTTAGTTTTGATTTTGAGACAGGGTCCTCCTAAGGTACTGAGTTGCCCAGGCTGTGCTTGAACTTGCAGTCCTCCTGCCTCAGCCTCCCAAGTGCTGGGAATGACAGGCTTGTGCCACCAAGCCCAGCTCCTTCATGTCCTAACTTTCCTAAAGCGAACTGTCACGTCTCAGAGTCCTGTGTGTGTCACCAGGTGAACCCTGAGTCACTGAGGACAGAGAGGGTGGCAGGACTGGCCTCTGCATTTGGGGACTCACCTCCTTGGTAGGTTTGTCATAGCTAGAAGCATAACTAGGGAAGGGAAGATGCGCAGAAGGCACCAGGCCTGGACACACGCTGGCTCGGGGGTTCACTTGCTTGTGCGTGTCGCTACTGCAAAGAACATTTGTCCCACCCACACCACCTGGGCCACATCTCACGGTACAGGTACACGTTCTCAGCAACATCGCTGTCCCCATCCTTGTCCCTTCCCATTACCATGGTCCCACTCTCCATCCCTTCTTCCTCCTGAAGTCCTGAGCCCTCTTTCGGGACAATGCCCACAAGCTGACCCGCTTGGGCCACCTGCTGGGGAAAGGGTCATGCACCACCCGCTCCACCCTGCTTGACCCTCATCTCCAGCAGGAGCACCTGGCTGGGGGGGTGGGGGGGGTGCCTGCTGGCCCAGCACCTGGTCCTCATGCTCAGTCAAAGTGAGGGGGACCCTGCTGAGGACACGGAGCTGCTCCTGGACCCTCGCTTCCAGGCCACTCCACACCCTTCACAAGACATCTTCCACAAGATCAGCCTTCCTGTCACCATGGGCTGTGACAGGTCAGGGTTGTGCACTAGGGAGAAGCTGGCATTCGAGGCCAGGGCCAGCTGGCTGGAATGAAGACAGCTCTGGACAGGACAGGACAGGACAGGACAGGGAGGAGCCGGGTGTCTCCTCGGTGATGTCACAGCACATCATCACGGGGGGAGGGGTTCATCCTCCTCCTGATGTTTCTGTCCCTGTCTCTCACATGGGGCATGTGTCCTGCTGGTAGCCATGGTGATAAACATGCAGGTGTTTCCTAATGCCCTTCAGGGAAAGAAAAGGTGCTATGTGGGGCGGAGGAGGGAGAGATGCCGGGATCTGTGTGGGGATGTAGGGGTGACGCGAGCATCCTTACCCCAGAAATCATTCCTGGAAGACTCTACAGAAGCCACCCGGTGAGACCCAGGGTGCTGGGACAGCAGAGGACCTGGGTCAGGGCTGGGTGTCCTCGGCCTTGGGCGGGGGCATGGCTCTTCGTGAGACCTGTGAGGGGGTGCAGAGACCTTCCCCAGGTCCCAGCTGGTGGCAGGAGGGAGGGCACAGCTAGAAACGTCTAAAGAAAGAGGGACAGGTGTCTGGTGACCTTGAGAACAAGTGGCATTTGTCAATGTGCCCAAGTTTTGACAGAACATGTTGCACAGGTCCCAGGTATTTTTTAAAGGATCATAAACCAAGGCCGGTAATCTCTTTAGAGGTAAAACATGGGAGCCTCCCGTCTGACTCCCTCAGTAGATTCTAAAGCTGTCCACCAGTACTGACGTCATCGTGCTCAGACAGGGCAGGGTGACACAGAACTGCTCTGTAGCTAACTGGGGGTCTCTGAATTTGCAGAAGATGCTGACAATAAAAATGAGGCAGGCTCCCGTGGAGATTTAACCTTTCTACTCCAAGACCAGGCCCAGGAGCTGACAGAGCTCATCAGTGGCCGCAGGAAGTGAGAAGTGCCACCTGCGCCACCAGGCAGCACCGAAGGACCTTCTCGACAGGGTGAATGCTGACACCCACAATGGGCAGGGCCTCCAGGGTCACCTGGCTGGGCCCTGCCTGTGGGCCCAGCCCCGCTGTAGCACATTCTGTCCAGGTACAGTAGCCTCTGGCCCTGAGTGCCCTGAGCTGCTCCAGGGCTCCAGGACAGTCTCCATCACCCCTTGTCACCCCAATTGTCCTGCCTCCTGGCATGGTGGAGGCAGGGGCAGGGTGAGGAGAACAGACAGAAGACATAAACTGAAAACAAGCTCACAGTCTCCCGACTGTTTCTGTCCCTCCAGTAGCACGTGGCCTTTGGGCCACCAGGCAGCTTATACCCAGTGCTCAGGGGCAGGAGGTGACTGAGAGCTGAGAGTCCGGGCTGAGAGCAAACATCCCAGGTTCTTCCTGGCCACAGACTGTGGCACCATGGCCTTGTGGGTGACGTATCCTCACAAGCCTCTGCTTCTGCATCTGGGAAGTGGGTGAGGGATATGCAGCCCGGGAGCTGTCCCTGGGGAGGAGAGGTTGCCAGGGACACGTTTGGGCAGTAAACCCCTAAGTGTGGGGCTGGCAGCAGCTACACAGGAGAATCGGGAGAAAAAAAATGTCGGCTCATTCAGAGCAGGTTCCACCGAGGGCTCCCGGGCTGACGCTGCAGGAGCCAACATGATTTCCCCAGCATGGAGAGCCATGTGGCCCAGGGCTTCTGTCCTCACCTCAGGGACAAGAGTGGGTTCTCTCCTTACGGTGAGGCGTTCGCGCCTGATTAGCACCATCCTTCAGTGCCCTGTGACCCCAGCTCACAGCTCTGTCCCCTGTTGCCTCTGCTGGTTGTGCTGTGTCCTATCCTCTCCTCCATGCCAAGGGCAGGTGGTGTCCCTCCCACGGGGACAGCAGCTTTCTAGGGAGGCTCCACTGGATCCATCTTCCCACAGGACTCGGCCCTGTTCTCCTCTCTTCCAGTTCCCTTGAGTTCTAACTCCCCTTGATTTGGACAGACCTTTCCCTCCCAACGCACATCCTGAAGCCGAGATTCCCCCTCTCTCTTCCGGCCTTTCCTGCCCTGTGGAATCATTTTGAGAATCGAATCCTTGGCTCCCCCACAGCCTTACTGTGACTGCACGCGTGAGGAGTGTTAGCAGGAGGAAACGTTGGGGTCTCTCTAGGCTTCTCAGCCCTTGGACTCCCTTGTCCAACACATTGTGTGGTTTGAGGAGCCACTTGGGGGAAGAGGATGTTACAGGAAAGTCTCCCGTCACAGCGGGTCCTGGTGGCTTTGGTTTCCTTTTCAGAGCTGGATGGTGACACCTCCTGAGTCCAGAAGGATCTTGAGATGATGGGTGATTCCCAGGAAGGCCCAGCTGCCATCACTCCTGGGGTGACGCCCACAGCCTCACAGGTGGTGGCTCCCTGCCTGTTCCAGGGAACCCAGGACTAGGACACAGAGGAAACCCTCCCCCGCCCCAGGCTCTGACGCCCACACCTCTCTCCATGCGGCGGGAGCTCACACGCCTACTACACTCCAGGTTCTGCTTCACTTCCGGGCCTGTTTTTCTCTCCCTTTTGTGGAGGACTAAAGCATTTATAATAAATTGCTATGAACAAACAGAAAACATAGATGTGAGTCATGTTCATCTTGCCAAAAAAGAAAGAAAATTTGAAAATACCACATTATATACGCACTTTAATGACAGAGAAAGTAGACTTACCAAATTTTTTGCAGAAAAGCTCATCTACCATCTTTCTTAATTTAATGATTCTGGTTTAGTTGCTTTGTCATCGCTGCGACAAAATACCCAACATGTAAAAATTAGAGGAGGAAAGGTTTATTTTAGCTCATAATTTCAGAAGGTGACCATCCATCCATGAGCTGCTGGCAACAGTGGAAGCACGCGGCGGAGGCAGAGGTGGAGGCAGCTCCTGATGGCATTGCAAACCGGAAGCCAGGTGAGGGGGGGGGGGTTGTGGTTTGGATCTGGAATGTCCCCCAAAAATCTCATGTATTTGAATGTTATGGATTGTCTATGGAACCATGTGCTGTTGGGAGATCAGGGCCTAGTCTGGAAGGGTGGATTATAGCCATGTAAATTGGATTATAGGCATGTAAATTAGATTACAGGTGTGTAGTGGGGGCTTACTGCACCTTCCGCACCTGGATCCAGGAGGGGCTGATCACTGCAAGGAGACCTGGAAGGACATATAAGCCACTTCCTGCCTTCCTTGGGGGACTAGTCTCAGCCAGCCTTGACTTGGCTTCCTGTGTGTGATGTCATGAGAAGTTGTCTCCACCTCTGTCTCTGCCGTGTACTTCCATTGCTGCCAGCCACCCCTGAATGGACTATGACCTTCTGAAACTATGGGCAAAAGTAAATCTTTCCTCCCCTAAATTTGTGGATGTTGGGTACTGAGTCACAGCAATGACAAAGTAACTAAAACAAGGGGGAAGACTGACTAGCATATGCCCTTCCAGGTCCTGTCCCAGTGACCCATCCCTTCTGGGTAAAGCCTCAGTGATTCACCAATTCCAGGTTTAATTCTCTAATCCACCACATGCCTGTCTTCTACCACACACCTGTAATCCACCCCGCCAGACTAGGCCCCCGTCTCTTAACAGCACATGGTTCCATAGGTAATCCCTAACATCCACATACATGAGACTCGGGGGAACAGTCCAGATCCAAACCACAATAATCTGCCCTGGCCCCCAAAAGACTCATCTATTTGGGAGTGTGCCCCTGGGACACATAGCAAAATTCATTTAGTCCTTCTGTAAGAGTTCCCAAAGACTTAGTTCCAGCACTGCTTAAAAAAAAATCCTCTCAGATGCAAGGCAGACTCTCAGCTGTGAGGTCCTCTGAAAATCAAAGAAAAGTTAGACACTTCCAATATACAATGGCACAGGAAAATATATTCCCATTCCAAAAGGGAGGAATAGGAGAAGAGAAAGCAACTGGGCCAAAACAAGCTCTAAACCCAGCAGAGCGTGGGTTAAATTCTATAGTCCCACATCCAGCACCTGGGGAAACCGTGGTGGTGGCGTGTGATGGGAACTCCAGAGGGCTTGGGTGGCCCCATCCTTGCTGCATGGCCTCCTGCTGCAATCTTCATCTTTCTCCTTTGGGCTGCCCTCATCGAAGCCTTCCTCAGAGGAATGGCCATGCCCCTGGCTTCTCCAAATTTTCCAGGTCTCTACTGCACCTTAGGCTTCTCCTTCACAGCTTCACACACTGCCCTCCCAGGAGGACACGGCCTGGCCTCCAAGGCCTTCCTCTGAAATCTGGGTGGAAGCCTCCCTGACTCCACAGCTCTTGCACTCTACAAGTCCATAAGCCAGGGCCACGTGGACATCGCCAAGGTTCACCCCTGGCTGGAGCAGTAGCTTGGCGCCTTGGATGACTGCTGCTGAGGCCTCAGAGTTCTTAGATGGCTGAGTTCCCCAGGGATTTACTTTCTTAGTTAGGTTGCCCTGCAGGATGACCTGGAGAGTCTGTTTTCAAAGCAAAGTCTTCTACCTTTCCAACCTTTAATTGATAAAGGTCGGGGTCTGGCTGATTCCTGAGACAACCTCAAGGCCTCTTTTTTATAGGTCTGACTGTAAGTACTCGGCTTCTTTTTAATCTCTTTAACAACTGCATCTGTTGTTTTCTCCAGATTTTCAGTGTGGAGCTAGCTTAAAGCTGCAAACAGTAGCCACGTAAGAGCCTGAACACTGGGCTGCCTTGAGATTTCCTCCACCAGATTAAGTGGTCCATCACCCTTAATCTTATTTTCAGTCTCTAGACAAGAGCAGGAGGACTGTTGTGTGGTCAAGGCCAGCCTGGGCCACATTGTGAGTTCAGGACCAGCCTGGACTGCAGAGCGAGGCCTATCTTTCTCTCAAAAAAAAAAAAAATCAAGTCCACAGTATAAAACCTTTGATGAACACTCCCCTCTCCCCTGACTTCTTAGACCTAAATAATACACTGTGCCGGGCAACAAGGTTCACATCTGGCAAGTAGCACAGAGTTCTTTTAATTCTGTCCACTCAGACAGAAAGTATTTACATGTTTTTATAGTGAGTTACTAAAAGGAAAATGCATTTCTAATTCTTCTTCGATGGGTGGGTAGAATTCTGAAGACTCACATCCTCTGACAATGGCATGGCGTTACTGAGGACACAGGATTTTGTGTCATCGATGTCCCCACGGGGGGATAAACTGATGCACAAAAGTGATCTCCCGAGTTGGGAGACCCACCTTCTGAAGATGTTTTGTCAAGTTGCAAGTCTCCTCAGGTTGAGCTCAGAAGTTCATGCCTGAAAAGGTGACAGTAAGCACTAAATATTCATGAGGCAACGCTCGGCTGAGTGACAACTACTCATTGTACTTAACATTCAGTCACCAAGGCAAGTTTTTTTTTTTTTTTTAAAGACAGTCTCGACTCTTGAGCCTGATTAACAGTTGTCCCCCCGTGTGGTACTTGCCAGTTTATGGAAGGAGCAAATGGATACAATCTTTTTTTTTTCCTGGAAAAATTACTGAAATTTGGTTTAATTACATGCCTTTGTCGACACTCATCAGATATACAGACAGAAGGAGAAACCTTGAATAGTTCCCTAAACCTGCAAAGTCAATACTCTCACGTAACCATGACAACATCACAGAAGTCTCTGCCTCAGCGGAGCACGGTGACACGGACTTGCAATCCCAGGAACTGAGAAACCGAAGCCGGGGGATCATAACTTCAAGCCCAACCTAGGGGCGATGGAGAGAGGCCCTGTCTCAAGATAAGGAAAAGGGACTGGGAGTATAGCTCCACGAATTTGACCTTAGGCTCAAATTCCAGAAGAAAAACAGAACAGCTCAGTTACTAGCCATCACCCACACCCCACAAGGACCCTGAACTGCATCACCCCTGAATCGCATCAACACAGATCTGCTTTGTCTTCTTTTGGCAGGCTTGGTGAGCGGTGAGGGCAATGGAGCCCAGGGCCTCCCACAGGCTGGGCGAGCGCGCCACCTCCGAGCTACACCTGCGACACGGTCTGGGTGAATCTCCCTGGCGAGGCTAGAACCTGTGACCCTCCAGTCTCAGCCTCTGGAGTCGCTGGGATTCTGGGCTCGTAGCTCCTTGCCCAGCTCCACTTCCTGCTATGTGACAGAAGGGTCAGGAAGGACTGGGCCAATCCGAATTAAAGTTCTTATTATTTACTACTGGACATACTCCAACTGCTGCCTGCCTCTTCCACGTGAGGTAACACCTTGGTTCGCTTTCCTCTGTGACCGGCAGGCTTTGCTGGATGCAGCTTTAAGGTTCAAATCACTTCCATGTAAAATCTGAGCAGAAGTGTTCAACTGTGTCACAGTAAACATTCCCCCCCAGTTAGCATCCCGGTGACCTGCGTTCTTAGGGACACCCAGGACCTAGGGATTTGCTCTTCTCTCTGGAATCTAACGATTTTCCCTTTATTCTTCAGGTCCTAGAACTACACTAAGCACGACTGGGGCCCACTTTTCTCTCATTCATACAGCGTAGCATTCGCAAGGACGACAGTTCTGCTCCCGGCACGTCCACATTACAGGGCACGCCTAGCCGTCAGGTGTCACCAGATGACAACCTGATAACCCTTCTGGAGTCCCACGTGTGATCTTTTTTCACAATCTACCGGCCTAATCTTCTGCCCCGAAGTCTTTACTTTCACTATTATACTTTCTAATTTCCAGGACAATTAGTCCCAAGCTGCACCCTTGGCTTCAGGGTGTCTCTCCTACGAGTATTACTCATGTAAAAATCTGTCTTCGATCGCCATTTGCTGAAAGCCATCGCCAACTGTCCTAGTTTTTTGAACTTCTGACTATAAAGCAGTCTCATTTTGAAAATGTGGGAACGTGCTGCACCATTTGTGGCCGACTCTGCGGCTGCTCCTTCTTACAACAAAAATCAAAACATATTGTTACCCCTTGGAAGTCAATGTTGAGAAATTTATAATATTCCATTTAGTGTTTGTTTCCATTCTTTCTCCTACTATTTTTTAAATGATCCCCAGATCATTTTTATTTTTAATTTTTATATTTTATCTTTAATTTTGAAGCAGAGTCTTGCTAAGTCACTAGATTGCCCAGACTAGGCTCAAACTTGGCAATCTGCCTGCCTCAGCCTCCCAGAGCTCTGGGACTATATAGGTTTGCAACCAGGCTCCCTGCTCAATTTTTTTTTTTAGTTTTTAAAGTCATATGCTTTAAGATTTTTTGAGCTGGGCCTGGTAGCACAGACCTGTAGCCCCCGGACTCTGGGGAGCTGAGGAAGAAAGATCTCAAGTTTGAGCCCAGCCTAGGTGACTTAGCAAGAAAAATGAAGTCTGAGGCAGGGACAGGCCGCTGCGGAAAGAGTGAGACCTGTAAGCAGCCACCTCCTGGGTTTAAAGGAGCCCAGAAGCGCCAAAAATATGATGACCAGAAACAAGGGAATTTACAGTGAAAGTTTATTGTCCTGTGACCCTACACCTGGGAAGCAGGTCTCAGTGAAAGGACTCCGTGCCCCTAGGCCTGGATGGCAGGTCCTGGCATAAGGTCTGGCATAGGGGATGAAGGGGACAGGAGCAGGTTAACAGGGACAAGAAAAGGGGACACAAAAGGGCTGTGACGGGCAGGAAAGGCCGGTTATGCACTGGTTACACAGCTGTGGGCAAGGGTCAGGCAGAAGAAGGCTAAGCAGAACCGCCTGGTAGGTTGGGAGAGCAGGCAGGTGGGCCATGACGTAAGGGGGACAGTCCCCGCTGAGGGTCAGGGTTGGCGTCATCAGCTGCCACCTGCCAGGGGATGCAGCGTTGTTACGTCGGGCTGAAGAAGTCAGGTTGCCCTGGCCCCAAAGGAACGAGGGACGAGCTGTCTGTAAGCCAGGGCCACACGGAGCAAAGCGTGGCCTGTGGGAACGGCCCGAGTTGGCACAGGAGGGACAACACGGGAACACCACAGAAGTGACTTCTAAACACAGAGACAACAAATCCCCCAAGTTGTAGGTAATTAGCTTGTCATCAGATCTCTAGCTCGCCCACAGTCAAATAAAAAACTAAAAATAAAACCAGTGACAAAATCAAAAAACTAGGAGTAAGTGACGCCACAGGATTCGTTCAGGTTTTCTTTGGTTACAAACAGAAGAATAGGGACTTTAGGAATGGCTCCGTGGTGACAGTGCTCACCTAGCAAGCACTGAATACCTGAGTTCGATTCCCCAGCACCACATAAGCTGAGCGTGGTGGTGCGCACCTGTAATCCCAGAACTCGGGAGGCTGAGGCAGGAGGATTGCCGTGAGTTCGAGGCCAGCCTGGGCTCCACAGTGAGTTCAGGACCACCCTGGGCTACAGGGCAAGACTCTGTCTCAAAAAACAAACAAAAAATTGTTGATAATAAGTAAGTGCTTCCATGAGCTGCGATAGGGAATTTTCAACCCCGAGAGGAGATTTAGGAATGTCCAACTTGGTGCCAATCACACGTAAGTGCCCGTGGCACCCCGCACTGGGGCCAGGATTGACAGCAGGAGCAGTCTTGTAGGAGCGAGCCCTTAAACCGGGGTCAGCGGTAACCACAGGAACTTCGTGTGCCAACTGAATGGTAGGGTACCCAGCCAACGCCCCACGAGTTGGAAAACTGGTTAGTTTGGGGATGGGGGAGGAAACACTGCACATTTTGGTACCCAATATGAGACCAATATGGAAAGTCAGAGTTTCTCCTTCCAGGGTCCCGAGTTGGGAGCTCATCACTACAATTAATTTTAGAACATTGGTATCACCCCCCAAAAGGAACCCCATTCCCACTCAACGGTCACTTCCCATTCCCCTCTTCCCCCAGCGCCTAGCAGCACTCATCTGCTTCCTGTTTCTGTGGGTTTAACTGTTCTGAATGTTTCACGTGAATGGGATCAGACAGTATGAGCCTTTAATGTCTGGCTCCTTCTACTTAGCATAAAGTTTTTAAGTTTTAAGTCCATCACTCTTTTTTATAAGTGACTAATATTCCATTGTCTGGGTAAAGCTTCCTTAGTTTATCCATTCATCTCTTGATGAACATAGTGGATTTTTCTTTTCTTACTTTCATTTTACTTTTTTTTTGGCCATGATGAACCATGCTAGGGTGAGCACCCGCAAGTTCTGGTGCAGACGTGTGCTTTCGTTTCTTGACAGATGGGCACATAATTTTAAGTGCTATGTAGTATTGCGTGTGACTTACAGCATAGTAGACCACGGACACACCGCCACCTTCTTAATATTACAGATGGTTTGCGCATTCTTTTCATCATTACAGCTGATGGTTTGCATCAGAGCTTTGCTGGTATTTAGGTCACTGTCTGGGCAAAAGCTATTACCAAAGCGAATAGTGTTCTAAGTAGAATTAGCAGAATGAAGACCAGGTTTAAATCTATACAGTGTGATCACTTACCTTTATCTGGCGCTTTACTTGGCAGGGTCTCGCTAAATTGCCCAGGCTGGTCTCCAGATTGCACTCATCCTGCCTCAGCCTCCCGAGTACTGGGATTATAGGCATGGGGTGCCATGCCAGGCTCTGGCCCTTGACTTTTTTATGAATCCATCTTTTCCTCCCTCAAGAAAACCACAGAAATATTTAACTTGACCCACAGGAGACTTGCCACCTGTGAACGCCTGGGTGGCCCCCACTGGAAAGGGAGGATAGTCATGTCATGTGGTCCCAAAGAGCAAGCGTGCCCACGGCTGGCCCACCGTGCTGCTCTTGGACTTCTCCTCCCAGCACTTCCTGGCAGGGAAACTTCGGCACGTGTGTGTCCTTCCACTCCCAGCCCACACTGGGACTCTGGGACTTCCGACGGAAGAAGACGTGTTCTATGTATCAAAAGGAAATTGCCCTCCCACTCTTAGCAAGGGATGAGTATGAAGTCGGGTCATCAGCAGAGCTGAGGTTTGCTAAGCAGCTGACCTTGGGATTATCCACCATCGAGGGGCCATTTTAGTCTGCAGAATTAAGGATTAGACGTGTGTGTGTGTGTGTGTGTGTGTGTGTGTGTGTGTGTGCGTGTGTGTTCTTAATTCAGCCGCACCTGGGAAGAGGCAGAGGAAGTGGGCTCCAAATGTGTAGAAGAAGGTGTGGTTGGAAGACAGGCTGGGAACTGACTTCTGTGGAAGACACAGAGTCCACGGGTTCTGTCCACATCAGAAAGCTGACAACACCTCAGTGGGTGACTTCCCACGTTCATGCATATTCATTGCCCCTGAACCTTTTGTCAGCATGGGGCCATGAGATCAGGAGAACATTTGCCCTGAAGTTGCTGACATCTGCCCCCCAAAAATGACTTTATCTTTTATATTATTTTATTTGCTGGTACTGGGATGGAGCCTGGGGGCTTTGCATGGAGCCACATCCCCAGCCCGTTTTTCAGTTTTGATTTGAGGCAGGGT
>PVKB01002285.1:0-19031 GCA_004027205.1 Ctenodactylus gundi
ACACACACACACACACACACACACACACACACACACAATTTCAAACTAGTGAGAACTGTGCCTGATTTTCTTACAATTATCTGAGAAGTACAGTTTATTAAATTTTCCCCAGAGATAACTAGCCTAGTATGATGTAATAAAAACATACTCATTTTAATAACTTGATTGTTCTTGGTATTAATGTACTAAGGAGTATTTCTTTGCTGTTTAAGTTCATTTACATATTAAATGACACCACACATTACCTGTATATTAGTTATTTTTATCGATTCTATATCGCTTATCTAAGTGTAGTGACATCATCTCCTAAGTATTTTCATTCCTGGAATTGTTCTTTGTTCTTTGATGACAGTGCATTATCTTCGAGAGAATTTTACGTCCATGGTACTGTACAGGTGGCTGTGTACATAGCAGACAGTGATGATTTTATCTTGTTAGCCACATCAAGGAATTCAATCTTATCTTTAAGTTGAAGTATTATCTTTGTGATTGCTATATAGGTTGACAACCCTGAAGATGAGTACATGTTTCAAAAATGTATTACTTTTTTTGTTTGTTTTCGAGGCAAGGTCTCATTTTTTAGTGTAGCCTGGTCCTGAACTCACTATGTAGCCTAGGTGGCGTTGAGCTCATGACAATTCTCCTGCCTCAGCCTCATGTGTGCTGGGATTACAGGTATGCACCACCACCCCTGACTTCAGTGTTGTTGAGGTTTCAAATTCAGGGCTCAGGGCCTTGCACTTGCTAGGCAAGTGCTCTAACTGCCGTTCTGTTCCTCCAGCTCTGTGTTATATGTGAAGAGTGCCCTTTGTTTTTGCCTTTGAACTTACCTTTGTGGAACTTGTCTTTTATCACACACTGCCCACCTTTCTCAAAATGGACTGACTTTTATTGCTTCTTGCCAGTTTGATTTGTATTTTGCTGTTGCCACCTCAAACTCAATACATCAAACTAAGCTCTTCTTTCCTCTCAAGTCTTTTATTCTCCCATGTTCTTAATTTCTTCTGTCTGTTTGATTTATCAGTTGTAGTTGGCACTGCACACGTCGATTTTTATGTCTCAAATTCCCCCAACCTTACACCCCAGAACTCAGTTCTATTTTATACCTTAGTTATTGGCAGCACTGGAGTATGGTTGCTTGTTTCATTTCCCACTAGTGCTAGTGGAAGCCACTTTTATCTTATTGATTCTTGTAGCCTCATTGCCCATCCTGCATGCATATCATGTACATATTGGAACATTCACTATTGAATGAGTGACTAAAGGTGTAGTTTAGAATACCAGATACTAATTATGTATTTATTGTTTGCTTTTTATTGCTCTATGATCAGGTGACCAGCCATCTTACTATGTCTGGGACTTTCCTTGTTTTAGTACCAAAATTTTATGCTCTGGGCAAATGGGGACAGTTGGCCACTTTAACTATAAACCTTAGGTACATAGCTGTAAATAAAATAGAAAAGTCCCTTTCCTTCCTGGAGCTTATTCTTATACATATTTAAGTTTTCTTGTTTTCCTTGTGCTTAAAATTTCATACATACTTTCAGCTTAGTGACAAGATTCTATGTAATTAATTCTGAAAAAATCACTAAAAAGTTTATGAATGCTAGATTTCCTTGTTACCCACTTCTTTGATCTATATAGTATATGAAGAAATACATATATAATATACATACACGTACATACATGTACATATGCATATACATATATCTGTATATACACACATGTACCATCAAGACTATGTTGACTACATGAGGCTGTTGTGTGCTTTTTTTCTTTTCTATTTTTTAGTAAATTTCAATCATTTGCAATTAACTTTGCATTGGGGTGTACACTCAGATAGAGGCTCTGTCATATTCTGATGATAACTGTCCCAGAACTACCCTGAGCTTAGTTTTTGTATTCATTTATCTCATCCTGCCTGGTGGGGCCACAGCTAACGCCAGAACCGGAGCCAGTGCCCCAGAGACAGAGATCATGGCAGCATGGCAGGGCAAAGCCAAGTCGGGGGTGGGAAGAGTGGAGCCAGCACATGCCCCACCAGGTCCAGCCCCAAGCATTTGCTCCTTCCAGCCAGGCCCTGCTTCCCAACACTACACTATATCCATAGAAACACGAGGCTTTTTGGAGACACTCCCAATCCAAACCACAATACTACCTTAGTGTAGGATGAACTTAAAAATACACCTTTAATTGTGAGATACAGCAATACTTACATAGAAAACTATACATGTAGAGTTTAAAATGTGAATGATCAGATGAAGAAGTTTAGAACTTTGCCAGAATTTTCAAGCATAACCCTTTCCCCCTCTCCTGCAGGTAAGAATTATCCTGATTTTTTATGGTATTAATTTCCTGCTTTTCCTTATGGACTGGTAAATTCTCTTGGTGCAAGACATTATTATCATTGTTATTGGCTGATTCACTAACAATGCTTTGTTTTATTTTTAGGTGATTGCCTAAGGTTTACTCATACATTTCTAGTTTATCATGATAGTCCTTCAGGTGGCATCGAACCATCTCATAAATGGCATATGAGCCTCACAACAGCATGTTTCCATTTTCAGCTCATCCTTCATGCTATTGTGATTGTATATTTATTTTACTGTTGTATATGCTATTTTCTATGTATAATGATGTATGTATGTAGTTCAAGTATTTTTGCTTTAAATCATTTTTAAACTGATTAAAATTATAAAAAAGATATTATTAACCTATATAAAACTTGTCAATTTCATCCAGTGTATTGTATTTTTCATTTCAGTAGTTTGATTTTATCCTTTTTATATTTTTGGCTTCTCATTGAGTTCATCTGATATCTTATTGCATATATGAAGAATATTTATCATATGTACCTTAATATTTTTGTGTGCTAGTTTCATCCTCAGTTTCTGAGTCTTTTTCTTCTCATAGACTTTTCTGCTCTCTTTGGTTCATATTTTCCTGCCTCTTTCAAGGACTCTGGTACCAGTTTGCATGGTTGACATATGGAATCTGTAGCTTGTTTCACGTGTATGTTAGCGTTCATTTGTGTTTTAAATGAAATCTCTACCTTGTTCTTCTGTTAACTTACTCAGACTTGGAAAGCTTCAATTAGTAGGTTTCTTAGCACCATTGGACATCTATTGTCTTTCCAAAATGTACTATTAAAGGATTTCTGTTCTTGTTTCCTTGCTTTTTATCTATGTTTTTTGTTTGTTTGTTTATGGCAGGGGGTACTTTTTCTTTTTTGTTGTTTTAGTGCAGAAGAATTAATATCAAAATTACTATTTTTTTGAGACAGATTTTCATAGTTGCTAAGTTGCCCAGGCTAGACTTTAACTTTCAAGTGTCCTACTTCAGTATAGGCCTGCACCAGGAGAACTGGCCTGGAACTTCCTAATCATCATAAATGTAGATGAAGACTTTCTTGGAGCATCTGGGTGTTTTTTCCTCAATCATGGTGCTTGAGATGATTCTCCTTGTTTAAATGTATTTTAATAATTTCTTCAATGCTTTAAGAATTTTTAAAAAAGTATAAGCTCTGTATTTTGCTCACCTCTTCTATGTTGTAATAGCTAACACAACACAAACAATTCTTGATTTCATTTGCATTTTAATAGATGTGGGCCTCAAAAGAAAATATTAGAATATCTTTTATTTTTAGTTGAGATTAGTGATACTATATAAATTATCCCTGTAAATTCTTCACTAGTTTACTTTCCTTTAATATGTTAGTTACGAGTTCTTGCTATGTTTTATCACCATACCTGCTAAATATAGCTACTTAGGTCTTATCTTTTTTATAATATCTATATTAAACTAATTTTCTCAGCACATTAAAAAATATGGCAGTAGACCATTCAGGTTGGTTTGATTTTTTTTTTTTTTTCAGTACTGGGTATTGAAACCAGGGTCTCAAAACATGCTGGGCAAACACTCTACCAATGAGCTCCATCTCCAGACCTTTGTCTAATATTTCCATTTCTTGTTCCAATGAAATTTAGGTTTTGGACTTATAAGCCTTTTTTTTTAAGAGTTAGGCAATCAAGAAATATTAACTGAATGTCAACAGTGATTTAAGGAAAGGTGGAGACATCATCAATTATCTGCTCTAAGTTAACTTTAACTTTTTGACTTGGCTTATCTCTAAATTTACATATGTTATTTTCTGTAGTAATACATACTGTTTTACCTTATGAAGCAGTGATTGTCTGAGGATGAAATATTTTATTAGCTTAGTATAAATACCACTTTTATCCCAGCAGTTATGATTAGAAGACAAAAAGCTCTTTAGGTATTTTTTTCTGTTGTTTTGTTAAGTCTTTTTCTTTAGATTTAAAAATTTAACACATTATCAATAAGTATTCTGATCTTAATTGAAATTTTAAAAGTAGAATAACCTCTGTAAGCTAACCATTAGTTCTAAAATTACAGTCTGAGTATAGAGGTTTTTAAATGTTAATATTTGTGTTTTGAATATTTTTTTCCTAAAATCTTTGGAGTCTTGTCTTACCTGCCAATAATATGATTTATTTTTATAGATGGCTATGCACCATTTCTTTCTTTGACTGCCAGAGAAAGTACTTATATTGTTGCCAATGTTAAAAATGATGTTCCGGGTCCAGGACACTATAATGTTTCCAAAGCACAGGTACACTTCTAGTTATTGTGATTGTCTTAGTTAATAAAAACTATATTTTCTTCCTCTAATAGACCAAAATGTCACTGACATAGTTTATTTTTCCCTTTGTATCTTCTTTTGCTTTTCAAGCGATGTTTTGTAAATCAAATGAAAGAAAATAAATTATGTTGGTTGCCTGGTTGAGTAATCTTTATTATTCTGTATATTTGGGACACAAAACATTGTTACATGCTGCATGGTACATAAGAATGGAGGAATTGGTCTCATGGCCCCTGAAAGGTGTACAGATGATTGAGACATATGGAGGAGTATGGCGGATGGCAGAGCAGTGGAGGAAGTGATTTTTGTGCCATACTCTAACGCTATAGCTTTTGTCACTGTGCCCTCTGATGACCAGGATATCTTCTGTAGTGATGGTGATTCATGTTCAGAAATAGTGGGCATAACATCAGTATTTTGATACCATAAATACAATTATTTACTCTTTTGGAATTATATTTGGATTAATTGGCTACTGTGAGTTGATGACTTTCTGATTCTGAATAATCCAGATGTGTCACAATGAGCCATAGAACAGTATTTCCAGTGTGTTTTCTGTAATAAAAAGCATTGGAAAATAATTTGAGCATAAAACTGAGTGTTTCCAGCAAGTCTACATAAATTTTCCCTGGATTGACCAATGTGTTATTTATAAAAATAGCAAATCCTAAGCAAGGTCGATGGTTTGCTTTTTCACTGAAACATCATCACTGTCAGCACTTTTAAAGCTCATGTTAGAAGTATAAATTTTCCAATGTTCTACAAAAAATATACTCTTCATTCAGGCTCTGTGTCTTTGGAATTCGTGTCTTTAATTTTTGTTTTATAAATTTTTAAAAATTTCTTTTTTAAACTGCATTTTCTTTTATTCTCATACAGAGATATAAGTATACTAGATTTTAATTTGACTTCGCAGTGAAAACTGAGAACTACAATTGTGATCCTTTTGTTTCACAAAATTTTGTTCTCAAATGAGGACCTTAACTTTCTCAGGTTGAGTTTTAAAACTCTTTGTTCATAATATTTAATGTTTGTCAGATTGGAATTATAAAGTACTTCTTTTAATTATTTCATTATTTTTATTTTATCCATTTTAGTGTAATATAAAAGGAGGCCATAGTCTACAAAACCGAGAGAAACGTTTTGAGAAGTCTATTTCAGATAATCCAGGACCTGCAAGCTATGGTCAGTTTTACCCGGGAACACTAGATTCCACGAACAGAAAAGCACTAGACTCTAGAAAGCATCTTCAATCAGTACGTTGCTATTTTCCACTCAGCTTCTAATGACATTTCTTTTAGTTAAAATCAAATAGGAAAGTGTAAATATTTTGTGTGATGTTAAGTAAAGTTAAAAAGTCGTACTGTAAAATTTGATAGTATCCATATTGTTACTTTATAATTAAATGAATACTGAGTGATATTTATAAACTTTAGTTTTTAACTGTGTTAGTGTTTGATTTCATTTACCTTCCTCCCCTACCCGGTTCTGGAATCAAAATCAGGTATTCATGTTAGGCACCCCAAGACTTTATTTTTGTTTGTGAAAAGTCTGTAATCACTTCCATTTTTTATAATGAATGAACTGTAAAGGAGATTTTTTAAAGGTACCTTTTTAGTTATATATAGAGTAGTATATCTATCTATAAATGAGACTGTTACTGTTAATAAAATATAGAGGTTAAAAATATGATTCCTGGACTAGGAGTGTAGCTCTGTGGGAGAGAGCTTGCCTGCTCAGCATGAGGCCCTGGATTTGATTTCCAGCCCTGCAGCTAAACAAAACAGCCCACAATACTGTATTTCTTAAAAAAGCTGAAGATTTGTATCAGGGAGAGACTGATAGCTGACCTTTAATTCAAGACAGAATGTGAGGGGTGCAAAACGGATGCTTGCATAATTGAAAGCATAGAAATTTAAAGAAGTACTACTGTATTATGGGAATGTACACTTAATGGAGAAGGAAGGATTAATGGAGAAGTTTGGTTTTGAGATAAGACTTGAAAAGTGAGATTGGAATATACATGCCACTCATGGAGTGCTGTATTAGTATAGATCAGGAAATGGGATTTTATGGGAGGTAATGTGAAGATTTTTTAAAACTAGAGGGAAGAATTTATGTAAAAGACTAGTCAGTAGTGAATTAAAAAGTTATGTTGGTGTCACTTAATGCGTCATTTTACACCGAAGAACTCCTATTTGAACTCAGTGTTATAGTGGTCCTTTGTTTTGTTGTAACATAGTCCCATAGCTCATACTAACTTCGTTTTAATCAGTTTTCTGTTTAGGAGTTTATATTTTAGGGCTAGGTACTTAGTTCAATAATGTCACTGCAGTGACAAATGGTGGTAACCTATATCTGGATATCAGGCATTTCACATGTGGGAACAAGGTATATATTCTATTTCCACATGAAAGGCTTTATCAGACATTGGCAGGATGGTAATACAAGACATAATGCAGACAATGGTGACAAGTAGAAACTTCCTGAGATTTGAGATTTGTAATTTTGACAGTGACACAATGAATAAAATTTGGTACAAGTGATAAGTGATATCTCAGGACCATAATACAATGTTTATATGTAGCCCAAAGCAGGGTTTTAGGAGAAAAGAGGGGAGACAATTGAACCTGATCTTAAAGGAGTCACCATGTAGTTAAAAGAATTCAAGGAAAAGAAAACTGTGTGAATAAAGACCTTGACTGAAGTGTGTTTGGCAGCCTGGTATGTTCAGGGAAGGACGGTGTTCTTTGGAGTGTTAGAGTATGAGATTAAGGGCAAGTAGAAGGAGTAGAGACTGGAGTGGTTAAAAGCCGTGTAATGGGAATTCTGATATTATGTAAATACTTTTTGAAAATACTGAATGGAGAGGAAACTGTGCAGCGCTTTCCTGTTTTACTTTTGAAATTAATCCTGTAATTGTCACTGAAACCAATAGTTATCTTTAGTGATTAAAAATTATGCCAGTTCTAGCTTTTGTTGAGATGATTATATATGGGTATGTGCACTGTGTGTACATACAAGCATAGCGCTTATGTGCCTGTAAAATACAGAAATCAATATATTTCTAATCAAAATTTCAATTAGCCTAATTATTAAAATCCTGATTTTTTTATTTGGTATATTTTATATTAATGTTGCTAATAAGTCACTTTCATGTTTTTAAATTATAAAATATTTTACACTAAAAATTTGAAAAGAAAGATAACCAGCCAAAAACCTTTGACTCTAATAGCATCAATATTTTAGTAACTTTGACAGAGCTTTTTGTAGTAAAACACATGTTCCTGGTCTTATACATTTACATTTCACTTGCATGGCTGTATTTGTAATTCAAAATAGAAAACAGAAAATTGTACATTTGTACATGTCATTTACCATTGTATCATCCACATTTCCCTGTGTATAGTCTGCGTAGTCAGCGTATTTACACATGACACAGACAATGTGGAGGCAGGGCAGAAGTTACAAGGAATGAGGCCAGGAGATGTAACTGAAAGAAATACAGTTCGTTATTATATGGCAGATAGCATTTGTTGAACATTTGTTGATGTGGCCATAGGAGTGCTTGTTTTTTAATCATAATGTTTTCATTATTAAAATAAATAGCTGCCCTAAATGAGAGAGAATCCTTGCTTCTTGTGATGGCATTCATAGTAACAGCATCTGTCCTCTTGGTTATGTGTTGAAACTTGAATTCACTTCCTTAAGTTACTTTATAAAAAATTTTTTTGGTTTATAGTATGAAATTCAGTCAATATTTAATTATTGCCTTTTAGTAAAATTTAAAATTTGGCTCTTTATTTTTCTTGCATTTAAATAAATACAAATAATATTTTATGTTTGAAGAAAATTTCAAGAACACCTACAGTTAGCAGAAATGTCGATGTTCCGTCAATTCCTTGTGGACAGTCATATGGTTATCATATTAGTGAGGATGACAGAATTACAAAATGCTTTCCGCCTGATACCGATAGCACCCTGGGTCCAGCATTCTACAAACCTGAGTTTGTAAGTATATTTAATTTCTTAACAACAGATGGAAGATTGTTCATGATTATATTGGCTTTAATTCATGTAACTCTGACTGCAGTGACAGGCTCCTACTCCCAAATTTCAGTTGATTCAAACAGTTGAATTTCTCTTCCTCTTACTTTATGGTTGTGTTACTTACTTTCTTGTCGCTGTGACTTAATACCTGACATCCACAACTTAGGGAGGAAAGATTTATTGTAGCTTACAGTTTCAGAAGGTCTCAGTCTGTTCATGGATGGGCGGCTGGAAAATGGTAGAATCACATGGTGGGGCTGCAGCAAGAGCTCGAACTGGAGTTTCTGGAGCAGAGATCCTTACAGCATGGTGGGAGCGAGAGACTGGGAAGAATGCCAGAACCAGCACACGCCCCTCCATGTCAACCCCAAGCATCTGCCCCTTCTAGCAAGGCCCCACCTCTCAACTCTACAAAGTATCTATAGGAACATGAGGCTTTGGGGGGACACTCCAGATTCAAACCATGACAATGGATCTGTGTATCCAGTTAGCAAAGGAGGGGATGGGGAATTACGAGTGAGGGCTTTTGCAGGTCAGGCACAGGAGCCAAAACTCAGTGACATGGCCGAACTTACCTATCAAGTAAGCTAGGGGCGGACTCCTACTTACGCCTAAGGATAGGAATGCAATAGCAGAGTCATGAAATTCCACTCATACAATATATTATTATCTAATCTATAGATTTCCTAAAACATTGCTATATTATATCATTACATCCTTTATTTAAAACAAGACTTAGTGTCCAGTTTGGTGTTAGGTGTTACATTTAGTTGTCACGCCTCTTTAGATTTCTGTAACCTGAAGTGCTTTTTCTCCCTTTTTAAAATATTTTTTTCTTTCTCTTGACCTTTTTTATTTGAATAACACCTGCTGTTTATTTTGTAGAATATGTCTCAATTTTGGGTTTGTGTATTTTATGAATAGATCAAGGTTCTGTATTTTGGCTGGATTTTCTAACTTTATCTTTTCTTAATATATATTTATTGGCACTTTATTATAAAGAAATAATTCTCTTCTCTCTGATTGATGTATCTACATCAGATTTGTGAACTCCTGTTTTACTCAAAAGGTGATAACTTTTACTCTCTTTTATTTTGAGGCGTATCTTATCTCACACTTTATTCTTGAGAATTCTTTCTAGCTGTGGCTGTCTCATTTGTCACCTGCTATTCCTTGGTTATTTCCCTACTTTCTGACAAAATAAGATGTCCTACTTCATTGTGTTTTTTTTTCCTAACTCTAGCCGTAGAATGAGGAGTCCTGTTTCTCTCTTTGGTAGAGAATATTTCCAAAACAAATCTTCATGTCAGGTGTATACATTGCTGCTGGGTAGCAGTTTCTAGGTCACCTCAGTGCATAGAATTAGAAATCTGTACTTTATTGTCTCTATGTTAACAACTTTGGATTTGTAACTATACCTCCAGTTTCCATCTTACCCCACAGACTTATTCTAGTCTTTCCACATTAAAACTTCTTTCTTTTGTATTGAAAAACCTGGCTCCCTTTGTCTTCAGTGTGTTCATTTGCTGACTCTATAATATAGTTGAAGTAGTTTCAGAATTGCTAGCCCAGCATTGCCAGAAACAGATTAGAGAGTATTTTAAGTTATTTCCTCTAAAATATTTTGAAGACATACGCAAGAAGGAAGCGAGGCTGAGGTGATGTGTAGTCTGCCTGCTTGAGTGTTGAAGGCGCGCTCCAGCACATGTGGGTCCTTGGCAAAGGTTGGGCACTTACTGGCTCATGGAATTTTAGGAAGCCCCTGTCCAGTGATTACTTGACTAGTTAGCTAAAAAGGCTAGGATTTCAGTAGATACACATGGCCAAAATTATAGAATTAGAGTAGTCAGGAAAGTCAATAACAAATCAACAAACTCTGGGGATAGGGTGCGGTTCTGATTCTTTGGAGTTATGCAGGCCTGTCACCCCAGCACTCTGAGGTAGGAAGATTGCAAGTTTGAGCCTCGTTTGGGCAATATAGCAACTTAGTACAATTCTGTCCTAAAATAACAATTAAAAATGTGGATTGAAGGTGTAGCTCAATGCAAAGGCTCTGTGTTTAGTCCTCATGCTGCAAAAGACCAACCCCCCCCAAACTAATAACAACAGTAAAAAAAAATCCGAACAACCAAAAAACATTATAAAAATGCCCATTATCAACAAAAAAGGATAATATGTGAAGAAAAAGAATTGTGATCCATACTTAGTGAAAGAAACTCTTGAGGAAGCCAGCACATTGGACTTAACTAAAATTCTACTATTTTAAATGTATTCAAAGAGTTAAAGGAAACTATGTCTGAAGAACAACAGGAACTATCAATAACAAGATCTCATCAAATGCAAGATATCAATAAGAAGAGGCATAAGTTACAATAAACAAGTAAAAATTCTAGAATTGAAAAGTACAATAAAGGGAATGAAAAATTTGCTCTAGAAACTCAACAGCCTATTTGAACAATCAGAAGAAACAGTACACTTCAAGTCAGCTGATAATATGCAATCTTATGAGTAGAAAGAAAATAGAAAAATATATAGCTTCAAAGACCTTTGGAAAACCATCAAACACACCAACATATACATAATGAAAATCACAGAAGGAGAGGAGAAAGGAAGGAAAGAGAATATTTGAAGAAATACTGTCTGAAAACATTGCTAGCTTGATGAAAACTTCATACATGTAGGAAACTCACTAAATCCCAAGTAGAATGGAATGTGAGAAGGTGCACACCAGAGCCGTCAGAGTTGACTGCTGAACTCCACAGTCAGAAACAGAGCTCTACAAGTGGCGGGAAGATTCATAAGCTGTGCGTACAGCTTCCTTGGTAAGGTTAAAGATGGATGTCAGAAGCTGCATCAGTGACACATCTATGGGGCGATGAAGTCAAGATGCTGGTGAAAAATGCCCCTGCCACTCATTTCTATGGTCTGTGGAAATTAAGAACTAAGGCATTCCTAGATAAATGGAAGCTGAAAGAATTTGCTGGCATCATAAACCATGAAAGAGTTACTGAAAGATTCAAACTGAAGTGAAAGGTTATTAGATAGTAACTCAAATTCACCCAAAGAATTAAAAGAATATTAGTATAAGGCAATATTTTAATTCTTTGATACCTTTTGATTATGGAACAACTAGAAATGATATATTTTGTGTTTACATTTTAAGACTTAATGGACTGTTCCACACTGAAATTTTTGAAGAGCTTGATTACTTCTATTAAAATACAGAGTAAGGTTATTATCAGTTGTGTGTTTCCTGTTACTAGCTTGAGAATTCCTCCTTTTTCTAGTTGGGGGGACTTTTGTTGTAATACTGTTTCACTCACCCGTTCTATGCCATACCTGGTCTTTCAGGCTTTGGCTATCCCATTACCTGTTAATAACCTAATAATCTGTATCAGTAGACAGTGGCAGGTTTTGTAGATATTTGACGAAGATGCACATAGTAGAATAATAGAGGCTTTCCTTTTCCTTAGGGAGAAACATTTTTTTACTTTGTTTTGCTTTGGTAGTGGTAGGAGTTGAACCTATGGCTGCTCTTTCACTGAGCTACGTCCGTGCAATCAATTTTGTAAAAATCACTCGGAATCTCAGGAGAAGTCCTTCAGTCTCATGTCACGATCTGCTCTACAAGGTGAAAATCCAGTTACAAGAGGCAGCATAATGGACCCTGGTTGTTTCCTGACTTCACTACTTACTAATTATTTGCTTATCGCATTACTTAATCTATTTTGCACTTAATTGCCTTATCTGAAATACCCTGGGGAAAACCTGTAGCATAACTTACTGGAATGAGTTTTTTTTTTTTTTAAACAGACATGGACTGTTGGCCTTAAATAATTTCTCTTAACTTAAATTTTAAAATGTAATTTTACTTCATATTTTCTGTGTAATTTCTTCACTTTGAAATGAAGTACCATCTATTAGAAGGTCAAGATAATGCTGCCAAACTTCCATACATGTATGAAGTCTCTTTTCTGTATTGATAAGAATCACTTTTACATGTAAACTTGATTTCTTTCTAGATAAATTTTTCGTTGAATACAGAAGAAAATTTATTTCCCAATATTATAGGTTCAATTTATTGGTGTCCTGTTTTAGTAATTATTGAGTCAGTCTAACTTGTATTTACTAGAATAAAAATTCAAATGTAATTTAACAACATACTATATTTAAACATGAATTTACTTTTATGAGTATAGTTCTTAATATCCAAGAAGATCGGTCTGGGAGCATAGCTCAGTGGCTAGAGAGCTTGCCTGGCAAGTGCAAGACCTAGGTTTGACTCCCCAGCACCACATACGCTGGGCACGGTGGTAGGCTGAGGCTGAGGCAGGAGGTTTGCTATGTGTTTGAGACCAGTCTGGGACACATAGTGAGTTCAGGACCAGAGTGGATTAGAGTGAGACCCTTTCTCCAAAAAACAACAGCAACAACAACAACACACTGAAGTTTAATTGGAAATTAAATTATGATTTTGTGAAATATGCATTTTGAATGTGAGAAAATAAAGATTAGATAGCAAAACTTGGTAGCTGAAGGCTGTTTGTCTTTTTAAAAAGCAGACTTTTATAGACTCCTGCATAAGTGACATTGTAATAACATGAAATAAAATTTTATCCAAGTTTATGATAATTCTGTGTGGAACTTTACCTGCTTTTCGTGGTAGTACTATATATTAAATGACTATTTTCCAGTAGCAAATTAGGAAGATTAATCTATTAGGTGTGTGATTATTGTGGTTCTTCCCCAACTCCTGGGTCACATCTACTGAAATTATCTGATAAAATTGAAATATGGAATTAAGAGTTGGGTAGGACTTTATCCAACAAATGACACACTAGCTAAATTTAGTCTGTACAGAGAAATTCTCTACATAAATTATTTAGCGTTAATATTTTAAATAACTTATATTTTGAATAACTTAATATTTTGAATAACTGAACCAGGTAGCTGTTAGACATGTAGTTTTCAGAGGTGAGGCTCACAAGCAAGGTTTGTGTCGTGAATTTATGGTGCTGACACATTTGGCAGTGAAAACGTGCTGTGGCAGCCCGTGTGCCGCCACACGGCAAAGCAGCCCATTAGGGTTGGAATTGATGCATGTTGGTACTTTTAATTCTTCACAAATTTTATTTCCATACTTAATTGTGAAAGGGTGTGGGGTAATAGTTGTATAGACCCTTCTTTATTCATTTAATTGTCAGTGAGAGTGGCAGATAGTAATTCTTCTTCAAGTTTTATTACAGCATTCGCTTAAAATAATGCAGCTTCATGCTGAGTTTGCTTCAATTAAGTCATATTTTATTTCCTAATGACTTTCCAAGTTCACAGTGACCTTGAAGTTGGTATTGTCAACAGTTCTTGACATAAAAGGGAGTGATTTAGAATTGAGCGTGCACCAATTTATTCTTCATTTTCTGTCTCTAGTTTTGAAAAGGCTTTTAAATTAAATTTTAGATTGAACATTACCTGAGTACTATAGAGGTTAATGAGTTAAGTAGTTGTCAGTTCACATGGTTTAAGGAAATGAATTTTATTGCATTCAGTGGAAAAGTATTCTGCTAACGTCTAGATTTTCGTCCGTACCCACACACGTGCACACTCACACAGCCTTTCTTTTTGCTGGATCATGTTTGAGATTGTTAAGTAGTTGAACCATAAAAATCTCAGTAATGTGAATTCACCCGAAGAAAACTAACTTTCTGGGCACGATTCTGCTGGAGGTCCTGAATTTGTATGTTAGAATAATTAGTCTAAACATTTTTACATGAGTTGGGATGTAGCTCAGTGGTTCAGTGCCTGTGTAGCATTTGTGAGGCCATGGGTTTGATTCACAGAACTATTAAGAAGAAAGAAAAAATAATGAGAAACAGCTTAACATGAGTTTCAGGCTAAAAGCTTGATGTAAGAGTTGACTTGTAACAATTCTACCTAGAATTTATATTTTTGGACAAATCTATAGGCTAAATTAAAGGTTTTAGCTGTGTATCTCCATGCAGCTTATCAAATATCTAATATTTTTTTAAACATGGCTATATTATGGGATGGTATGGTAGAATGAATCTGTGCAAGTATGAAAATCTGCTTCATTATTAAGAAAAAAGTATTCTCTAAATGGGAAATTGTGTTTTTCCTACCATCAAATCTGCCCATGTATTTAAAAATCCATGGCTGTAGTAGGTAATTCCATTTGGAAGATGATCTGGAACAGTTACCTCAGCAAAAGAAAGCATTGTGTGGCGAGGCTTCCTTTGGGTGCAGGCGTCTGTGCAGTTTCCCCTGACCTGATGGGAACAAGCTGCTTTTCAGCTGTGCCATTGGATTCCTGGTTCGTTCTAGTTTTCAGGCTCTGCCAGTTTCTCATGCCAGTCTGCTGTGGGGAGAGGGGAGTTACACCGCTAAACCCAAAGCCTTCGGATAGTCTATTATGCTTAGGAGTCCCAAAGCAGTGCATATTAACTATGTCTTGTAGAAGTGATGGGACATCTCTTAATTTTTATTCATAGAGTCATTCTTTCCAGGATCTCATAAGGGACTGGGTTTCACAACTGTGTATAAATGATAATCCCTGCTTGTAATGATAATAGTAAGAATATCTCACTTTGGTAGCGCTTTATAGGATTAAATCACCTATCATTTAAAGGACTGAAGCTAACTGTCCACAGTGCAGCAGGGTAAATACCATTCTGTTCTTGGCGATCTGCAGATCAGTCATCCAAGCCTTGAAGACCACACACAGTGCTGGAAGTATTCCCAGAAGGAATAAAGATTAGTCCTTTTTGTTTACATACCCCTTTCCCTATACTTCATTGGATTGCATGCACCAAGGAGAATTAGAACTATAAACAGTAATGTTTGTAGCTCAAATACGAATGCTGCTGGTCTCCATCTCTCAGTGTAGAAGCCCTCTGCCGAGCTCCCTTCTCAGGCATTTTGGGGTCCCCCAGGCTGTGCCAGCCATGCTCCTGAGCTGGTGCTTCCACTGAGCCCAGCTGGTGTGCATCCAGCACCTCGGTCTCTTTCCAGGTGGTATTCTCTGCTGGGTGTTCCTGCTGTGTCCTCTGTCCCAGCTGACACTACAGGATGACCATGAGCAAAAAAGAGGAGGGATGCCCTATTTTCTTTGTGTCATATTTTATTAGAAGGTCTAAAAGTAGCACTGATCTTTACCATTGCATTTAGTGAAACAATTCTTTACATTTTTCAACATAGATGCTTTGTACCCAGCAAAGCAATAGGCATAAATCCAGCGAGTTGTGTTGTTCCTAGGCAAGTTTAGTTAACAGAACATACTCAGTTTTGGCATTGAACCTCTTTGACACTAAGATTTTGTTTTTTTAACTAGGCGAAAATAGTTGTGTTTGGTTGCTTCCTAGAGAATTAGTTTTCTTAATCACCTTCTAGTTGTTTGCTCAGTTAGTTCTCAAATGTTCTCAAACATACTTGAGTCCAACCTGGACATAACAGGCGACTGTTTGTCTACTCTTAGCTCTGACACCAGGTGTACCAGCTTCTATTTGAATTTTCTTATGGCTTCCAAGAGCTTTTGCCTACTCACATCCCACTGAGTGTCCATCTTTATCTCTGAGTTTTGGTCTTTCTGGGAATATTGAGTTCATGTGTTACTTTTTTCACACGGCCTAGGTCCTTTTCTGGTTCCAGTCTCTACTGTGCTATATCTTCTACAAATTCCTTAAATTGTGATTGCATGACTGATACCTCCTAGTTTTCAGTACTGTTAGTTTATGTCTATTTTTATGTATTTGTTTTGAATCTTAGGATAATGTATGTATGGCAAATTTGTTCACCTTATTTTACTTTTTGAGACAGAGTCTTGCTCTGTAGTCTAGGCTGGTCCTGAACTCACTGTGTAGCCCAGGGTGGCTTCAAACTCACAACCAGCCTCCTGCCTCAGCCTCCCAAATCCTGGGATTACAGGTGTGCACCATCATGCCCAGCTGTTATGTGGTGATGGGGGATTGAACCTGGAGCCTCCCACTCCCTAGGCACGTGTTTTTGTTGCTGAGCTATGCACCCAGGCCCGTGCTCACTATTTTAAACTGAAATGATGCCCTTTATTCACTAGTGCTACTATTTATTGCACTGATATTGTTTATAATGATAGATTGATTCTGCTGTTCTTACATACTGATAGTCACCAGGAACACCTGACATACTGTTTTATGTATGGCTAAACAGTACACTCATACTGTAAGGATTTTATTCAGTATATAGAAATTAATAATATAGCTTGTTTTGAAGCTATTTTTACAAGTATTTTTCAGATGAGTTGAACATGACTAGACTTTTATCTTCTATTATGAGTTTGAAGAAGGAGTTTCTAAAAGAATTGCTAAGGAGTACTTAGGGATGAGTCAAGTCAGAGAAGATAATTTCTCCAAAAGAAGCTCCAGTATTTTGTTTCACTTAATTGTTTCAGTTTCTGATAAAATCTGGTGCATTAACTTTTTGTGGTTTGTGCTTAATTTTAATATTTATTATAATATAAAAGGAAATGATTATTGATTTCTCGTATCAGAAATATTTCTTTAGGATTAGGAAGACTGATCCTTTCTTCAAGTATTAGCAAAAAACCAAACTAGGATATTGATTTTATTATTGCTAAGTATGTGTGAATACATTTCTGACCATCAGGTCATTAGAAGTCATCTAATGTCTGTTGGTGATATTTGCATTTTTCTCAGTCTGTTTAACTAAGGTAATTTTAATAAACCTTTTTGTTTTTTAAATATATGACATAGAGCTGAAGGAATGGTACAGTAGTGAAAGTGCTTGAATAGGAAGCACAAGGCCTTGGGTTCAATTCCCCAGCACCACATATAGTTGGGCGTGGTGGTGCTCACCTGTAATCTCAGTACTTGGGAGACTGAGGCAGGAAGATTGCCAAATCCAAGGCTTATTGGGCTACATACTGAGTCCAGGACCAACCTGGGCTACAGATCGAGACTTTGTCTCAAACAATAATATAACCCCCCTCCCCTCCCTTTATTCTGACGACGAAGAGCTAATTTTCATTTTGCTTAAGGCTTTAGACTATTGACTATACTGCCAAGAATAAAGCTGTTCATACTGATTGAAGATGTAAGAATGTCTGAGGTGCTTCTCTAAAAATCCTGGCTGATGTGAAGTGGGGCAAGACCCAGCAGTGACAGCTTAGCTTCAGACCTCTTAGGGAAGACCAGCACTTACCAATGCAACTTCTTCAACTGGAGATGTGCTTGTTTTAGCTTTGGATTTCAGTTAATACTGTTTCATGATTTACTTAAACTGCGTCTCACCTCCACTTTTGTTTCAGGGTGTTTCCTGTGCCACTTTGAAATACAAAGGTGTACATTTTGGCAGTTCCACCGGAAGAAGAGAATTACCTACCAAGTCAGATCCTGGGCCTGGGCCTGGACACTATGATGTAGTTCAGTAAGTGACAAGAACTTCTTGACTATAAATTTTCTACTAGTTGAGGCAAGGCTGTCCTGTTAAGAAAGGAAGAATAGCATGAAAAACTCCAAGAAGTTTTACATTTTGAAATCTGAAAACTATTGCTTCTTTTTAATGCGCCAGGTCCTGTGCCACCTACTTTATATGTATTACCTCCTTTGTTCTTCACAAGAAGTCTTTGTAGTTACTCTTGTTGCACATTTACACATGTCTTACTGGTGGAAAATTCAGTGTCAGAGACAGTAGATAACAGATTAATCATGTGTCTCCCTCAGTGGCAGATGGAGGCCTCAGCTGAGGCCTGCTTATTTACAAAGCTCATGTGTCTGAATACTAAAATACACTATGCTTAATTATAAAGTAGAAGATCAGAGAAAATATGAAAGGGTGAGGCTCAGGGTCCCCCGTCTTTCCCCTGACTCTGTTCCACGTTCTGCAAGTACAAAAGTTTTAGGAGACTTGCTCAGTCAGGGTGAGTCAGAGCAGTGACACGGGCAGTTTAAATCGTAAATACATTTCTGGTAAAATAGCTCCTTTTGCATTTATTATTTTCTACTTCTACAGTAAAGCCTTAGGCCTAAGTCCATGGAAGCCAAAGTTAACAGATGCCTTAAATCTGCTATTTCTTTGTGCAGTTGGTTTTTAAATCCAGATTCCAGCTTGTCCGCCTAATTCTTTCTGTCTTATAGCACGAATTTCTTCAGGGAGTCTCCTAATGATTATATAGTCAATGAGTTTGCTAGACACCCTCAGGCTCATCTGCCCACCAGCCGTAGACCCAACTTGTGCACAAGTTAGCAAATGCAATGCCTTGCTAGTTAGGCTCCCTGGTGCATGTCGTTCCTGGAACCAACAGTGTTTG